>VXBI01010443.1:0-172336 GCA_013397375.1 Toxostoma redivivum | reverse complement strand
TTTTTTTTTTTTTTTTTTTAAAAACAGAGTGCCACTACAGGAAGACACAAACATTTACACAAAAATTTACAGTACAAGAAGAAAGCACTATATTTATTACAAAGATATTGTCCATTAGAACATGAAAAAAAGAAGTCAAGTTTTTGTTTTGTGCAAGAAATGTTCTTGTTTACCTACCATTTTCCTCAGCTAAACTGATTTTGTAAAGGATGTGTATTACCCCTAGCTTTCCTGCCATCCCAGTGGCATGGTAGATCATGCTACCTCCTCAGTCACTGTCACTCACACCTCTGTTGAAACAAGTTTGCTCTGTGATTCATACTGAATCTTAGTTGTAAATCCAGCCTCAGTAAAACAAATCAACAAGTAACTCTTTAGTAAGAAAAATAGGGAATGCGTAAACATGGAGAGATTTCATAATTTCATTATTTATTAATTTTTTTTAAGGGGAAAAGGATGGCAATGCCTCACAGACTGAATGATGACACCCATCTATGCCAATAGAGATGCTTGCTGCAAACAGGAGCATATTTTTGTTAAATAAGCTGCCAAATAAAGGTGTAAATAATAAAAAATGAAGTTTTCTGTATCTTATGTGCGTATCTACATTGGCATTTAACTTTACATCAGATGGGTACTATTGAGCACCCCAATCTGTTGACAGCATTTTAGAATTTCTATGGGGACTACAGGGTTAAATTAGTAGGACAGGTCTTGTTATGATTATGGAAAAAGACAGCTGAGAGAGACTGAAACCATTGTATATCAAGATATATATTACTAGACATATTACTAGATGTCAATGCAGAATTCTTCCTAAAGATCTGTGGCACAGACAGGAGCTGTCATACAAAGGATACCAAATATAAATGGAAAAATTAGAGAAGAACATGATCTAGGTACTGTCCCTCCAGTTAAATGCCTAACACTTGAATTCTGAGACATTTTATTATGGCTGTTGTGTAAAAAAAAAAAAGGGGTTATTTTTATTTGCTTCCATTGGCAAATAATTACTAAATTTATCCAATGTACAACTGCACTGAAGCCAAAGACATTACAGAACTGAGTTTAGCCTGTAGTGGCCACTCATGTCTTTGAGATTTCAATCTCTTTGGAAGTGTGAAAAATTCAGTTTCCACGTTTTTATCAAATCAATGGCAACCTCCATAGGCAGTTCTTTATTTATATTTCAAAACAACAACAAAAAAAGAAATAAAGAAATAAAGACACAAAGGAGAATGAAAAAAAGAAAAAAGAA
The DNA here is from genome assembly GCA_013397375.1 of Toxostoma redivivum. NCBI lineage: Eukaryota > Metazoa > Chordata > Aves > Passeriformes > Mimidae > Toxostoma > Toxostoma redivivum. Next base: position 171,078 of record VXBI01010443.1, on the reverse strand, counting down.
GATAAAAAGATGGAAAGGAAAATGGGAAACAAAAAAAAAGGAAAAAAAAGAAGGAATAGGGAAAAAGGAAAATATAAAGGAAATCAAGAGGGAAAATAAAAAGACAGAGAAAGATGTAACCAGAATGTTTTAAGATATATATTAAAAGGACTGCTCTCTGAATGAATAGGAAGCAACAGATTTTCTTCTGTCTTTCTTCTTTCTGATAAGAAAATTCTGATTTCCTTACTTCAAGCAAGGAAAGATAACTAAATGAATGAGCACACTGGTCACACTAAAGATGCTTTAATTCCAAGAACATTTGATCTCTATCTAATATTCCTGATTATCTCCACCCGTATGAAGTACTCTGGCAATAAACATCCCTGAAGGTAGGGTATGGTACTGGATATGATGTTAAATATAAATCCCTCTAACTGATTTTTAAAACTATTTCCATCCTACTTTTTCAAGCATTCTCTGTCACTGCCACTCTCCTTTCACCAGAAAAAACAATCAGACACATAAACAAAATCAGAAAGGGTGAAATCACTTTGAGGGTGATTTCCTTTGCAAAGGGAATGAAAAGGAAAATACTTTTCCCTCTCATTAGAGGAACTGCCTGAAGTAGGGTGAGCCTGAGCAAGGACAGTGATGGAGGGAGAGACCTGAGGCAAATCAAGATCTGGAGGAAAAACTTTCTAGGGATTGTCACATTTGGCTGAGGACAGAGTAGTTTGGCAGGGCTACAGCCAGTCTATTAGCCTGCTGGAAAAAGAATGGGGACATGAGGCTGATGAGGGAGGAAACACCGACCTTAATTTTGTTTCCAAGGATGCTATTTTTTCCTTAAGTTGAAAATAAAATTAAAAAAAATAATAAAATAAATCAAATCAAACAACAAAACAAACCCCAAAATATGTAGTATATTTTTGTAAAGGTGCAATACAAAATTAGATAATGTGTGTGATTTAGTAACAGGTGGAAACTATTGTGGTCTGTACCTGTTAATGCACAGTCTGAGTGGTACTCCAGCCTCCATGGCCTCTTTGCACAGCTCTCACAGGGCTCTGAACAGGGAGTGACACAGTGAAGTTTGAGCCCTTAGACAATGCACTGCTGAACCTCAGTTTTCCTCATCCAAACAAGTTAATTAATAAATGTTTTCTGCACCTTTCATAGGTCTATGCTATCAGTGCTAGGAAGAAGGCTAATTTTGTTAAAATATTTAATACAAAATTTGGTATTCCCATGGTATTTTCATAAGAACTTCAGCATTTGACCATCATCTTTATAAAGCTTTGTCAGACCTCAAGTTACAATAAATACTATGGAGCTAAATATTACTTCACCATCCTTGTGAATTTTGGTTTTACATTGCAATAGGTGTAAGGTTCTCTTCAGAGTGCCCCTGTGAAGGACAGAGCTCTCTCTCCAGCTCTTTTCTATTCATCAGTGTCTCGTGCTTTGCTCTGTACAAATGTTTGCAGTGATTTGTAAGCAGTCTGTGCAGAGGTACACCCAGCTGAGAGTTATTATTACACTCAGGCAGCTTTATGCATTGACTGAAGATAAAATACACTCATCTCCTTAATACTATATATACACTTTCTCTATATATAGCATTAAAATGTTCTTACTGACACTCTAACCATAGGAGCAGTAGCTTGCACTTATATTTATACTTCTTTTTTTTTCTTTGGACCTACCACAGTAGCATTCAGACTGAATGAAGATAGCTTTGTTTAGTTTTGTTCCAGACTATATAGTTTCTAATATTGCAGGGACACAGTGGTTCAGAGCATAACTCTTCAGATCAGGAGTCTGGACAACTGCTACTAAGCACTCAAGTCTTAACTTCTTTGTAAACTGAGGAGAACAGTGATTTGTAAAACTGCCTTGAGGTGTGTGTCAGGTAGATGCTGAGTGTGACTATAAATATAGTTTGGGCAACTAAAGGGACTGGAGCCAAGCCCTTTCAGAAGCACATTCTTAAACCAAGGATGCTGAAAATCTCAGGCTTTCCTATTTAAGCTAGAATGCTTTCAAAGCTTGCCAGATCATCCACATAGAATTTAGATAGAGAATTCCAGAAAGAAGGAAATACTGTTAACCAGGCAGGTGGCATTGTGCAAGCTCTCTGTGACCACTAAAATCAGGAATATACTTATTAAATATTATATCAGAGCTAAGATTGTTATAAGATTGCATTCCTCATTTAGCAGAGATCTAGAACTTCAAGAAGGGTTTTTGGCCATTAGTAAAAATAAGGGCAAATTTGTACTCCTACACAGAAGAACAGTCCGGCAAATTTTCTTTCTCTCCATTACCACTGATTCCTGGTTTTAATGTCCATAATGCACGGTATCTGCAGCAGCTTTGCTAAGATTCCTAAAAGAAAGTCACTGCAGCCCATTGCAAAATCTCCTCCCTGTTCTCAAGGTTCAGTGACCCAAGGGTCAGTGCTGTTAATGTGGATTTCTACGCTGGTGCAGCTGTAGTGTTAAATGACAAGGATGACAGTCTTGCTAATTTATGCAGGCACCGAAAAGAGAGCTAGCCCATAATTTTGTTATGTTTCCAGGGCTTGACTTTTGTTCTAAATGTCAACAGGGTGTGCAAATGCCATGCAAGCCTCCCTTAGGACTTGGCTCAAGTTCATATGCAGATACTTCTGAGAGTGTCTTGGATCCATGAACTTAAAAAACTCAGCTTAAATGTACAAAAGTAAAGCTAGTCTTGATAGACAATATAAAAATACTTTGGAAACTCCTAAGAACTATGTATTTGTGCATAGACATGTACACATAGGTACACAAATTCACATATATATCCACACATACATTCTCTGCCGACAGGATTTCAAGATCAACTCGTTGGTCAATTTTAAACAGCCCAATTTACCCCCTTGGATTGTATTTGCAGCTGATTTACTGTTTTCCCCCATTTTTCTTTTAATTACTATGTCGCAAATTTCTTAGCATGATAGTCCTGGAAGCTGTCCCTTCAAAAGAAAGAGCATATAAGCACTGTGAGAGGAAACTCTTCCAGACGACTCCAGCAGTGCACCTCAGCTTTTTTCTGCATAGAGATGCTTTTAGATGTGAAAGACCCGATGACACAGAAGTTCCTATGTAGATCCCTCCAGGGCATGGCAGTGCTGAATTGCTTGGCAGGGCTGAATGGAAATATCTGTGCAAAAAGCTGCCCTTGCATTTGCCCATGCAAGAAGAGGGCTTGTGTAGATCTTAACTGAGTGATGATCAGGAAGGTAGAGCCTGTTCTTGACTAGGATATAGTATATTTTAGAAGTGAGTGTTTTCCTGGACACGTGGAGGAGGTTAAAAGGTTTAAAGAAGAGAATTTCCAGGCAGAGGATGTCTCTGAAGGTCTCTGTTCTTTTGGTGACATTCTCAGATAAATTTCTTATCAGGAGAGTCTGGGAAAATTCGAGGGAAAAAAGTAAAAAGAGCTGAGAGACAGTAGGAATAGCCTTAGAATCAGGCAATGTACAAAGGTGTGTGAACAAAGTGTAGGAAACCTGGCTCTTCACAGGTGTTTAGATAATCCAAATTCAATTTAATCTGTGGTATCTGATCATCATAGCAAGCTTCCTAATAGCTCCGTTGGTTTGGTAGTTCTGACATGTTATCCCCTCTCTGCCAGATCTGGCACATGATAATTATGCACATTAAGAATTCAATTATATATTTAGTAATAATTGAAAAATATTTACAAGACAACACACAAACAATTTTCCAGCTGTGATCTTGGACAAAGAAACCATTTATGATCATGAAAGCTAAAAGTTGCCATCCAACCACTACCACTATCTGGCTTCATCTCTTGTATTGTTCAACTTTCACACCATAAACTCCTAAGTGTTTCTATGTAGAGACTAGTAGACACACTTGAATACAACATCAATGCTGGTCTTTTTTTATTATCATACTGAGGGAGGTACAGACTTATAAAGCTGCTGGCTAATACCTTTCCTTACTGACTGAACATCACTTGAGAATGTGATATGCATTGCAGCATGTAGAATGTTTGACATCCCAAATCTTTCCTTGTCAAAGCAGGAGCAGTACCTGATCCCAAGACTATAATGGCTTGATTCCTTGTGAAATCGCTAGCAGCTATTGAGTTTTTCAGATTTATTCTAGAACAGGTTTTCAAGGCTGTCTGTAGAATGTCAGCATCAAAGATGAAGCTGATTTTATTCCTATATTTTGGGCTCTTGACTTAAATACACATTTTTGCAATGTCTTTCTGAGGTTTTCCTTATTAATGAGTGCTTTCAGAAATAAATGTTGGTTGTCACAAAAAAAATTGTTTCATATTTCTGTTTTGTTTCCTGTCATTTGGTAAATTCTTGAAAGCAGACATTTAAAACAGTAAACAGATGTTCCAATAACAATTAAAAATATTTCTGCAAGTGGGAGCTACAAAAACCTGCAAACCTTGGAGTTTCTCTTCTATGCTATCTGTAGCCCTCCTTCACCACAGCACCCCATTCTTCTTCCTTTCTTTTACTTTCTTTTCCCCCCTATGATCTCAGCTCCCACTTCCAAAGTCTGCAGATGTCCTGTAGATGAGCTTTTCCCCTCTTTCCCCTCCATGCCTCCAGGCTCTCTTCTAACTCTAGCAATTACCAGCTGGTAAAAGGCACCACGTGCTGTGACTGGTTCCAAAATGTAGTGTGGCAACTGGTGGTCACTACATGAAGGCTGATTGTGCAGAAAAACACCCCATCATTATCTGACCAAGGGCTGCTCCCAGATTTGGAGGGTATTAATTTCAGTCTTTTCCTCCCACTTTCTCATTAATTTTCATGAAACTTATAAGAACCTCCTTATATTTTCTTGGAGATACCTAGTACTTGATCTACATGACCAATTCAAAAGTGATCTCAGGTTTTAGTAAGGGAACAGATGGACAGGCAGAGCAACTGCATAAGGCTTCAGAAACCCAGAGAGAAAACTAGACTGTCACCAAGTTTGTACTCTTGGGATCTCAGGACAATTGGTATCTAGTAATTTATTCTACTTCATGACATCACCTCATCAGAGAGATAAATATTACCGTTCTTTAATTTATAAATGGATCAACAGAGGCATGAAGAGGTCAGGAGACTTTTCAAGGCTCTAGACCATCTGTCATGAGTCCAGGGATATTTTTTTGACTGAGTTGTACTGTAACCTCAAAGTCACTGTGTACTCAACTGGGTCATTAGTGAAGGCATGGCTTTGCCATGAAGCAGGATTAGGAATAAAGGTGCAAACCATGGAGAACCTCTTGGGATAGCTGTCATGGCCTGACTTATTTGATCCTTGACCAATCTCTGTTACAGGCACAGCAGATACTGTCACCTGAGACACCACCCTTGCATGGGTAGAAGGGCAGAAAGGGTAAGGGACACAGATACCACTTGCAGGCTCTCTAGACTTCTGAAGATTAAATTCCTACCCCTCATATCCACCTTGAGCCCTTGGATCCACACATCTGCCTGGTGTGTTCTCAGCTGCCCATCCTCAGGTCCTGTCATATCCCATGGGTCAATTCCTTTATTTCCTTGAGGATTCCCCCTGCACAGATACTGGCCATGCCCAACTTTTTTCCTGTAACTAGGTTTGCTCCTGCACCATCTCCCCTCAAGTTCAGATTCATCCTCATGCTCAACCTTATTCTGTGAGCCTCTTTCTCTCCTTGAAGCAGATAAGAGCTCCCTTCCACAAAACATCCTCAGTGGACCTGAGACTTAGACAAAACCAAATAAATATTGGGAACCATAAAATGCTGCCTCTCAGTGATGTCAATAGCAAAAATTTTATCCCTTGACTCTTTCCTTGCCTAGAGTTACACAACTTGTGTTAAAAGTCTAAGTCTCAGCTGAATTTCCCTGGATTTGTTGCATGTTTTCATCACAGCAGCTATCTTAAAATTCCTTAAACTCCTTGGGCATAACCTTGTCCCCTTGTCTCTATCTCCTGATTTGGTGTGGTGACCTTCTTGTTATGAAGTAGAGAGAGCTTAGAGATGTTTACGAGGGAAATCTCTGTCCTTCAAACTCAGCTTTCTTTTCCCAGACTGAATGACTCTTAAAACCCTGGGAGTTTGTGTGATTAAGGATTCAATGAACCCCATGAAAGGCTCTGTAATTTGCACAGCTATTGGTATTTTAAATCAGAGTGCTTAGGTCTTCCTACACCTCATGATATGAAACATGTTTACACTTTTGAGTCTAATTATTTTTAATCAAATTAAGTGGCTGCTATGTTTTCCTTATCAGCATGTCCTGAGAAAATATAGCCTTAAGTCCATCTGAAATAATTTTAATAAGCCGCAAATATTTTGTATGTGTTTTATCTTAATTTCTCAAATGTAACTTGGCCAGTGGAAAAAAAGACACAGCAGAAAAAGTGACTTGTTTTTAAAGACAAAAGGGAAGGGAAGGGAAGGGAAGGGAAGGGGTTTTTCTTTCTGTACTTTTCTATGTTTTTCTGCTTATTGATGAATCAGAAATTAAAAAAATGCTCCTCTCCTAAGTTAACCACAGAAATCTTGATTTGATTTCTGTCTATTGTGATGTCTTTCTGTGTGACCTTGGGCCCGCTATTTCCTCACCTTAAAAAGTAGTAACAAAACACATTCTTGCATTTTTGGCTGAAATAAATCATAGGCTCATCAGACAAGCCTTGCCTGTCACTATAGCCTTGTATGCACATACGGTCCTGATCTCAACTGATGTCTCTAGGTGCTAATGCAATGCAAAGACTCTGCAGTCAGAACTTTGCAGTCAACTGTGCTAAGTCAATCATCTTGTGAAAATAAAAGCTTTGAGAATCCCATGAGAAGTAAATAAATAGACAAATAATGAGCAATCCCTCTGCAGTTCAAATCATGTGGTTTTGGACAGAAAAAAGAACTTAGCACAGGTGTGAATAGGAGCGCTCAGTCCTCCCTTCTGAAAACTCCTCTTGAAATGTCTGCCATCCTGCATTTTTAACATTTTATCACTAGAGCACAACAATGTACTTAAAATAAAATATATTTTTAGCTGGCCATCTTGACACTTGAAGATTCTAGACAATTATGAGATCTGACAATCTCAAATTACTTTTCTCAGTTAAAGAGTAAATGCTCTTCTTTTCTGTGAACAGGGTTTAGCTCACAGAGCTGCCTGGGCCAAACCAGAGGCCTGCCACATACTATCCACTTCAGGTTTCTCTAGAACAGCAATTCTCAAGGGCTTCAGGGCAGCTAGATTTGGATATTGGGAGCTCTGTGTATGTTTGTAGTACTTCCAGGTAATCCACATTTTAACACATTGACAATCAAAACTGTGGTGGCCACGGATTTGTATGGGACCAGTTGCTTAGCAAAACTGCTAGCCTGCAATTTTTAATGAAATCTGATTTTCTGTCCTTCATGTGAAAATATTGGTTTGCTGAAACTAGTGCCGGTAACAGAAAAGACATATCAACTTCAGCCTAAGCTTTTGTGAGAAAAAGGTTTCTGTCTGTGGCTATGTGGTTTTGAAGCAGAAAGTCACTCACTCAAAAAGCCTGGCTATTTGATGACCAGCAAGTCCTCTTGCAGCTGTATAAATAATGAAATATTCATTCAGCCAGAAAAGAAACAAGCTCTTTAGTCCCATGCTTAAAATCTAATATGGGATGTGAGAAATCTGCACATTGAAGTCCTTGCTCCAATAAACATGCATTTATTCACCCAAAGAGCTTGGGCACCTGAAGATGTGGGAGAGAGACCTGTCTCAGGGAGACCCAGGAAAATCCTAATGTCCACAGTGGCTTTTCTGAACCAAATAATTACTAATGACATAGTACATACATGTTCTTTCCCCTCCCTCGCCCCCTTTCCCCCACTGATTCAGATAGTTCAGTTTGACTTTAGGTCAATTTTGGTTTTTTTTTAAATGTGAACAAATTTGTAGGGACAGGAAAACCATTTCCAAACCCACCCAACTCTACGTGGCATCCATCACCTCAGAAGCAGACACTCAAATACTAATGGTGCCTGTAAAGCAGAAATTGAACTTTACTAAAAAAAATTAAACCAATTAATCATAGGCCAAAACTTCAGGAAAAAACCCAACAGAAATCTTTCTGTGTACTGTGGAAGCTGCCAACTTCTGGGATTTGCAGCAGTCTCACAGGAGCAGTGTGTTACTCTGCTTCTGCAACAGCTACATTGAAAACAGAGCATTAAGCAGGGCCAAGAGTGCTGTGGTTTAGAGAGTAAAATCTATCTCAGATATCTGCAGATTTATTCAGACACAAGATTTTTTGCTTTGTGGAAGCCTTTTGGTAAAACTGGGCTAGAAACTACCTGAGGATCAGTTGTTTGGCAGTTTGCCAGGTCCTTCTGCCCCATCTCTTCTATTGAAGGTAGGTATATTCATAGATACCTGTCTCTAGCTTCTCCCCCCTTCCTTATGGTAAGTGATATCACATGCAAATATAGGAAGATATGGCAGATGTACACACGAGGAAATTATCTTTCCCTCTGTAATTGCCTTTCATTGAGTCTCTCCTCACTTTCAACTTTTCATCCTTTTCCATGAGCCTTAACAAGAGCCTCAGTGGTTACCCTTGCGGATATAAATATTCTGCCAGAAAATGTGTTGCCTTTTTCAGGCTATGGGCACAGAGGGGCAATGGCCTTTCAGGAATGCTGTTTGCATAGGTATTGGCAAGCCAGGTTGGCTTGAGGAAGGTTGAATTCACACTGCTGCTCCTGATAGGCAGGGCTGTGGATGCCTGCCTGTTAACGTGCTGTGAATGGGGCATATGTGCTTTTGGACAAAAAGGACTCCATGCCATAATGCACTTGCCAGGTGACTCCTGTACTGCCTAGCTCAGTGACTGTGAATTTCAGCTAGGCTTGGCTGCTGTGCAATGCAGAGCTATTCACCTTTACAATCACTCCCTCCCCTCTCCCAGCATCCCCCACTCTACAGCTACTTAGAGAGCTAGGCAAACTTTATCATCAGAAAACAGATCAAGTCATTTGGCTCAAATCACCAGAGCACAGCAGCAGAGCACAGCATGTTGGAAAAAAGTAAAAAAAAAAAAAATCTTAATTTTTGGCTTCTTTTCAGGTTTGGAACCATATTTGCCAAGTATTTAATGAAGGATAGTTTGGATATTATTCAGGGATCCTCCTGAAAGCAGCATGTACCAGAAAACACACACCAGTTCTTAGGCAGTTTTGCAGACTCAGGATGTGCTAGATGAGCCTGTCCTCCCTGAGATAAATCCAAGAAGCAATTATTCTGAGAGATATTTTATCCTGGCAGAAGCAGGGGTGTGTTCAAGCACTTTAGGATTTAAGGGTCTTGAATTTTGGTGCAGACTTCTTTAATCCAGTTTTGCTTTTTTAGCAGGGTACTCTGTTCTGTTCATACTCAGTAATACTTGTCTCTTTTGTAAAGGACTTGGAAATGAACAAGTAAAAATACAGCGTGATACAGAATGCTTGTTTCCAGAAATGGTACATCTACCACTTACCTGGGCAACCTGTGCCAGTGTTTCACCACCCTCACAGCAAAGCATTTCTTCCTTATAGCTAATCTAAATCTATCTTTCTTTAGATTAAAACAAGACACCATGTCCTATTGCTACAGGCCCTGCTAAAATATTTGTCCTCATCCTCTTATAAGGGCCCTTGAAGTCTTGGAAGAGGCTCTAAGGTCTGCTCAGAGGTTTATTCCAGGCTGCACAACTTTAACTCTCTCAGCCTGTCTCCATTGCAGAGGTGCTCCAGCCTTCTGAGCATCTTTGTGGCATCCTCTGGACTTTCTCCAGAAGGTCCATATCCTTCTTATGTTGGGGGCCCTGGATGTAACATTACAGGTGAGCTCTCACCAGAACAGAGGGGTACAGTCACCTCCCTCACCCTGCTGGCCATGCTTCTTTTGACACAGCTCAAGATACTATTCACTTTCTGGGCTGTGAATGCACATTGCTGGGTCATGTCCAGCTTTTCATCCACCATGATATCAACATGATTATTCTTTTCTTTTTTACTGTAGTATAGAATAGCAAGTTTAGATCCAAACTTGACGTTTTTCAGAGACACAAATAGGCAGAAGTATCTTCAGAGGATCTAAAAAGATGAATTTGAATTCACAAACATAGCACTGTTTCTACCTGTTTGAAAGCTTTCCCTGTTAGGTGTGATCTACAGTACTAAGAAAAGGTGCTTATTTCATCCTTGCTGTCCTCCATGAAACACTGAACAGAATCAGACCAAAAACTGACCACTGACAACCTTCATGTGGAACCTCTTTTCACATAGGAAATGCTTCAAGCATATCTACTTCTACTGCAGCTTCATTTAAAGCCCAAGTTTGTTAAAAGGCTGGTGTCTCAGTGCCCTACTGGTCAAGGAATAGGATTGACACTGGGACTTCATCATGACCCTAAATTATCGAGGACACATCTTAGCAAAGCCCTTTATTTCTTAAATATTATATGATATAATCTGCTGATTTGAAAACATCCAACTGGTCCAAACCATTTCTTACCATACCTTCCTTGTTTCACTATTGGTTTCTCATTCTTTCGACCCTGGCATGAATTTTATTAGTCATCCAATCACAGTTAATCTTTCTAGGGAAGAATAAAGCAAAAAGGCATTGGCTGCTTCAGCCTCATCATCAGTTAACTTCTGTCTTTGTCCACTGAGTAATGGTCCTGCACTTACATTTGCTTTAGTGACAGAACTGCTTTAGGCAGCTTGCCCCTCCTCCTTTCCCTTTGCCATCCCTCTTTCCCTTGCCTTACCACTCATTTGTGCCAGTACAACAGTTTGCAGGACCGCATGGTGAACAAATTAACTGACTGAAGTTAAAAATAAACATGTTTTGCTTGGTTATTTCTTCATGCTCTTCCTTTCCTCTTCTTCCTATTTCTAATGCACTTACTCAATAGGCTTTTATATTGCTGTTAATCCTTTGCATAACATTTTGTCCTTTGTCCCTATGTGCTTCTAGTTATTATTTCCCACTGATTTGACCTATCTTCCATTCTCTTTCTCACTATTTCCTAAATTTCATAGAATGGAGATGATCATGCATCAGACAAACACTTCCTACACCTTGCACACGATAATTTGAGTCCCAGAGTTGTCTTAGTCAGCTTTTTGGAACTCTTCCCCCTACATTTCCTTCCCCGAGATCTCTTCTACCAATCAGTTGAATTTATGAATATACCTTTTCCTAAATAATTTTTTTCTTTTTATTTTCTGTTTCTCTCAATCTTCAAAGGAATCAGAGTGTTCATCCTCTTCTATGTGTCTTTCTACTTTATTTTGTCAACCAATTTATATTGGTCATAAGAGTACCTACAAAGACCTTTTTTTTTTTCTTCACATCAACCATCCCAATTTTTAAGGCTAAAAGGCAGCTTCCAGAGCAACCAAGAAATTTTGTCTTCTTACAGTGTTTCTATTCCAGCTGTACTTTGGTGTCAATGTGCCCCACAGACAACAAACCCTGGGGTTTGAAATATTCTGGTAGCTATTCAAGGCGTTTGTCTCACTTGCCTATCTGATGGTTGTTTACACCAGCCCGTCCCATCACTCTGTTGGCTTCCTTTCTATCTCAGCAAGACAATTTTTGCAAGTCTCACACTGAATTCTGTCTCTCAGAGCCAATGGTCTATAAATCATGTCTTCTCTCTTTTCCACTGTCCTCTCTGGACAAGCCGTACCCTTTTACATCAATATTCCAGTCACATGAATTAGCCTAGCAAACCTCTGCTAAGCCAATTAAGACATAATTCTAATTATGTATTAAGATTCCCAGTTCCTCTGGCTTATTCCCCATACAGCTTACATTAGTGTATAACCATTTAAAATGTTCAGAAGATTGACCCAGAGGTTTCCTTTTCATCTCCCCTTTGTCCCTTTATGTACACACTCTCCTGTTTCTGACAAATTTAGGTGCTTCCACATCACAGACGTTCATAACAGGTAAGCAAAGTCTGGGACCATATTTTTTGATACTGGGATAAATGATATTATTTTATTAGTCAATTGAATATTGTACTATTAAAATGCTAAAGTATTCTTAAGCACTAGAATTTTGTAAAGGACGATATTTTCTGAAATATCAGCACAGTTACTGGATGTGTTAATAGCGTTAAAATAAGAAGGAGTGAGACAAATAGGTATTAGTCAGTGGAAAACATAATCCACAAATAAAAATCAGACAGACTAGAAATGAGTCATATAGACGATTTCTCATTAGTAGGGAATTTTTCCAAATCATGTTAGACCATCCCCACAGCTTATCCCCACTTCAGGCTATCAAAAGACAAGGTAATACTTTATTTGTGAATGGTTTTGGGGTTTTTGTGCCTTGGAAACTACATTTGTAAATTGACTTGAATAGACAAATTCCAGAAGCCTTCAGACTGCTGACAAAGCAACCTCTCCCTTTATCACCTACATTAAATACAAAAGGCTTCCATTGCATTCTTTCATGCAAATCAGTACCTGTACTTATACATACACAGACTTGTACATACACAAACACAGATTCACAGCCAGCAGATCAGCTATAGCTTCCTCAAAGTTGCAATGAGGCGAGAGAATTTTAAAAAATGACATATTCAGCTATAAAAAATGGCCACATTACACTGTGGCAGTAATAACAAATGATAATATTTTACTTAGCATTTCCATTGCACTTTCCATCCATCATGGACTTGTATTTTGGCAGCAGCTTTCTGTGCATCCATTTCTTGCTGGTATTTGCCAATGCAGTAAAACCACTATGCCTTTAATCCTAAACACTTTGAGTGTCCTTTGGTCACTTCAAGCATGTGGCACTGGTCGTCACTAAATAAACTCCTATTGGCCTCCCTGGTATCCTACAGAAACGTTTTTAATATGAATCAGGCTGTAAAATATGGGGTAGAACAAATAGGTCAGTAATGCAGCCTTCACTTTGAGCTGCTGGTCTCCACTGAATTAGGCGTAACATCATTGTACCCATTCTGCCTGTGCAAAACACAGAGAAATCCCCCAAAGACCATAGTCCCAGTGATCTTAGTTTGTGAGTATTCAGCTTGTGAAACTGGTTGATGATCCTTACATTTAATGAGAGAGACCCAGTAATCTTGGTCTCTGAAGTCAAAAAGTAAAACATTGAAAACTGGAATTGCACCAAATCAATTAGCTGCAAGGAGCAGATTAACTATGACTGTAATGGATTTTTTTTTTTTGTCAGTCAACACATACAGGCAGCTCCAATGGGAGACTGAGATCTTATGGATCTATCAATTGCCCTGAAAAGAGCCCTGAGACTATGAAATCAGGCTCTTCAGTGAAACACCTGAATTAAGCAGGGTGGATCCAACCACATGTGATTCATGCAGACATGACAACTAAGCTAGGACTAGAAACAGCTTCCCAGGTCCCTGCCCACCATTGTAATGATCATAATATGTCTCTTGCAGAGCAAAGCCTGCATCAGGAACCCCCACACCAGATATTTGCAGCACCTCCAAACCACTGCCAAACCCAGATACATAATTTACTATGCACCACCCCACCAACGAGTATCCTCCTCAGAGTCCTACTTGCAAACATATTTCAAAATTGGTTTCAAATGTACAGTAGAGAAATCAGCAGCCCCAGGGGGTGGGAGCCCTTAAATCATGGCCACCACCATGTGAAAGTGCATGGCTTGTCTCCCCTATGGACAGTGAAGCACCACGGTGCTTATAGAACAAGGCTGCTCACAGCAGACACGGGCATATCTTTCAGCCCACTCTGTGTGATAATAGATGCACTAACGTTTTGACTACAGCCTTGTGTTTACTGTGGGTGTTAGCTGAGACATTTCCATGTAAATAAAACATTCATCAAGCTCACAAAAATGTCTGCAGAGCAATTATTGCACAAGAATGGTGAGCACTGGAGAAGCGGGGTCGTTCATCCATTCCATATACCTGCTTAGGCTTGTTGCAAAGGAAGATGCCACTTTCACGGATGTTGGAATTAGGTCAGGTCTCCTGTGTAGAATCTGTGTGGGCCAAGGAATAAGGCTTGGCATCAGGAGACCTGGTTTCTATTTGCATAACTTCTGCTGAGTTACTCTATGGCCTTGAGCAACTCACTTTGCAGCTGCATGATGCTGTTTCCCACCCATCTGTAAAATGGGGTTAATGGCACTTACCAGCCTTCACAAAGTACTTTTGTGATATAGAGATGAAAATGATGGTGGCTGCTAATTGTTTTCACTCTCTCCATGGAGAGAAGCTTTTTTCCTTCCAGAAATGTAAACCCAAGCCCATTTTCTGCTAGTTGTAGAGTTTAAGTTTCCATTTGCATGGATGGCATCACTCTTTCCTATAATTTTTCATAAATGTTATGTGCAACATCTGAGATTGAAGAGGCCTGGGTAATATACAGCCTTAGAGCAATGATGGACAGCACAACTGAACTTAGACTACAGAGAGGGTAGAGGAAAACAAGTACTATCCACAGGAACTGAGGGCAACAAGAGGTTGATTTGGCTCACCCAGGTGAGATGCTTAAGAAGCTGTCATGAAGTCCATGTCTCCTGGTATTCAGATTAGTGAATTAACTCTAGGAACTTCCTTCCCTTAGTGTCCTTTTGGATTAATAATAGGCATTGCCAGGAAACTTTTCTTTGTGGTTTAGTTTTCATTTTCATAGTGTTTATGCTCCCCAAATAACTATTTTTCCTACAGACTGATCACTGACAACTTGCAGCAGTGGGGTAAGTATCTGAAATTTCTTAGTTACTGGAAAAGAGGAGCTTCAGAGACCTTCCCTTATTAGCACATTAATTGCAGCTGTCACAGACAGCAATTATTTGCTCAATTTTCCTCAAATTCATCATTTTCTTAAAAAACAAAACCAAATCCAAAACCGCAGTAATGAATATTCAGAGTATCCTGGCACTTAAAATCTTGTTCTCATTTTGTAGCTGGCACTGGCTTCTTCCTATCTGAACACCTTGCACACCTTTCAGGCATGTATGATTGACAGCTGTCCTGCATGCATAGCAAAATGAAGTTTAGTCCCTCATATCACAGACATATGTACTTTGACAGCCTCAGTGCTGAGCAGCACACCATGCAATCCACCTAGAACAGGTTCCTTCCAGAGTAAACACCAACTTCTCTTAACTACAGTGGACATTTCAGGTTTCTCTGCAACCATCTGGGTGTACTGGTTTTGGCTGGGATGCAGTTAATTTTCTTTGAAGTAGGTGGTATGCAGGAAACAGTGTTGATAACCCAGGGCTGGTTTCACTGTTGCTGAGCAGTGCTCACACAGAGCCAAGGCCTCTCCTGCTCCTCAATCCCAGTCCTCCAGCGAGGGGGCTGGGGGTGCACAAGGGGCTGGGAGCAGATGCAACCAGGACAGCTGACCCCAGGTGACCCAAGGGATATCCCAGACCATATGGCAACATGCTCAGCATATGAAGCTGGGGAAAGAAGGAAGAGAGGACATCTGGAATGATGGCATTTGTCCTTCCAAGTGACTGATACAGTATAACAGAGCCCTGCTGCTTTGGAGGTAGCTGAAGACCATTCTGCCCACGGGAAGTGGGGGAATGAATTCCTTGGCTGATTTTGCTTGTGCACATAGCTTTTGCTTTCTCTATGAAGCTATCTCAACTCATGGATTTTCTCACTTTTGCCATTCTGATTCTCTCCCTCATCCCTGCTGGGGTGTGAGCAAGGAGCTGAGTGAGGCTGAGTTGCCAGCTGGGGTTAAATCATGACATTGTACAATGAAAATCATCTATAGCTATTGATCTTGCAGCAGTAGAAGGGGAAAATATGGCAAGTAATTCCTATGATTCCTTTAGTCATGTCAACCAAAAAAAGCTCAGGAAACCATGTTCCTCACCTTTAGTCTTTCTGTCTTTAAGCTATTTGCCTTCACAGGCTCCATCAATAGTGGAGAGTGCGGTCCAGAAGAATTAGAGCACCTCTGTGAAACAGGCAGTTTTTCCAGGGACCTCAGTTCTGAAAAACACATTCTCAGGAGCCTAAATGTGCTTCTTAAAAAACTCCATAAGGCACCCCTGATGTATGTATATATGTATGTATGATGTATGTATATGTATATATATTATGTATTCACACTGAGAAATGATGAGTTCAGAAGATGATGGATTGGCCTATAAACAGTCTGTAGGAGGCATGAATATATACCTATTGTTGGGGTGCTGAGGAAGACATGTACCTTGTCCACTTGCATCAGACAATGAAAGTGCAGGGAATTTTAACTGAATAACTTTGAGCTGGTACAGCTTATGCAAAATCAATTTGTTATGATGGAATATTTAGTATCAGTATTTAGATTAGTGCATTTTATCACTAGACAGTGCTATTATGACCATCTAGTGTAACCTACATATCACCTAGCAATTTTTATAACTTCATGACTGATGGCTAAACTACAGCTTGTCTTTGAGAGAGACATCACATCTTGATTTAGAGCCTTCAAGTCATGGAAAATATAACACCTCCCTTGTAAATTGTTCCCAAGGTTCATTAATCTTCCTGCTAAAATTTGAAGTTTGACTCTGTCTGGCTTTGACTTCCAGTGAGTGGATATTGTTCTAGCTTTGTCTGAGGGATGAAAGAGCCCATCCTACTGAAAGCTGTCTTCCTGTGTAGGTGCTTACAGTGTCAGCAAGTCTCCTCTTAACCATCTCTGCACAAGCTAAATACACTCAGTGCCAAAATTATTCTTTCTTGGGGTGGGAAGATTGATGGTACCAAACTCGGGCTTGTACCTACTTGCCTAAGCGTCCCTACTTAGTCAGTGGAGGCTCCTCCAGAAGACAATTTATCTAACTTGAAGTGTAAATATGCCCTGGAGATGTCTGTCTCTCTCAGTATCTATTTAATTATTCTAGGGCAAATATGACTCTCACTTGGATGCCTCATTTAAGCAACTGAAGTTTGGTGGGGTTTCCAGCCTTTAAAAAAAATTTCTCTCTTTCTGATATCCTTTGTATTATTTCAACAACTTTTTGGAAGGATAGACATGAGAAATGGAGATTCGTGCCAGCCTCAGCTTCCATCAGTAAAATAATACATGGTTAATGATGTCTCCATTGTCCCACTTAAATTTGACCAAGAGCAAAATTAGCCTTGTCTCCTAGCCATCAGCTCCACATTCACAGTTCATATTCAGTACATTGTCTGCAGTGACCTTTCAGTATTTTTTCAGAGCTTCTGCTTTCCCTGAATATAGTCCCACATTCCCTAAGGCTCCGGGATACAGAATTTTCAATTTGGGGTTATATTAAAATAGATTTGTACTGTACTCGGAGCTGCCAATCAGGATCAGGACCTCACCATGCAAACAAACAGTGAGAGACAGCCCCTGCCCTGAAGAATTTACACTCTAAATTAGACAAGACAGACAGTAGTAGTGTGTGGGTGGTTAAATGGAGACATTGAGAAATGAAGGCCACAGAGAGGTTTGAGGTTTCTCAGACCTTTCCAGACTCACTAGCTTATCAAGAGGATGTATGAGACTTGTTTTGCTAATGCTCACTGAACTAGTCCATCTTAACATCCTTTTTGTGCAGCCCCACAGGGCTTCAGGTGCAGGGCTGCTACCACATGAGCAGTTCTCTCTGACCCATATCCCACAGGAGGTTAAACATATTTTGTCAGAAGTATGCATTGGATGGGTAAACTCTGTGCTGCAGGAAGTTCCCGGGACAGAATCATCACCAAGTTGAAGCTTCCTGCCAAGGATTCGTCCAGGCACAGACACTGTTTATGGTTGTGGCCAGGACCAAACTAGGGGTCAGCCATTCCCAGAAACAATGCCTAGCTTTTCAGTGGCTGGACCAAACTAAGGTTACAGTATCTGGGTTTCTTCTCTGCTAGTGTTGATCTATCTCTGAGGAGCAAAATAGATGTACAACATCTGCCTGTCTCCTTACCAGCACACCTTTCTTCTCACATACTTCAGGGTGACTACCCAGGTTTTCTTAAGACTCTTCTACTCCAAATCTTTGCAACAGGAAGGATTTGAAATATATTTTAGAGATCTAATTGTGCTTTCAAGGTTTTGGAGAACATTTAAGTTATGTCTGTCAGCACAGACTTTGCAGCTGAGTAGTTTGAAGCTCTATAGCCAGAGGTGCAGCCACAGGACAACTGCTGTGGATGGGAGGGTGACATGTGGAGCACTTGTTTTCATGAGTTTTTGAGCCATCCTCTTGCTTTGGGCAGCTGTGCAGCTTGTGGGTATGTGAGCAAGCTGGAGATAGGATTTGCATGGTACAGTTTTCCATAGATTCATTCTGCTTCAGTTAAAAGTCCATGTAACTTATTTTGTTCCCAGTGGGAAAAGGAGAATTTGACCCTTGTTTTAATCTTCCTTTTTCTATTATTGCCCAGTTTTTGTTCCTTTGTAGGTTTTCAACATGACAAGGGATAAATTGACTGTTTCCAAAACAGGTCTGCAGGGTAAAGGCAGACTTTCTGTTGTAATAATGATCCTCAGTTACTCCAGGTTGGAGTCAGGAACTATGGTAATCTTGACCACATGACACCATCAAAGCTGTAAGGCCAAAATGCAAAATGGGAAAAAGCCAACTCAGAACAAAACAAAGTAGAAAACTGAAAGAGGGCTGGGATTGGTGATGGCAAGAGCAAACAGGGACTGACAAAAATAAAAAGGATGCATCTGAACCCTATTATATGGTATTATGCTTTGAAACACCAGCCCTGCAAGGGAAAATGGGAGCTAATTCCTCTCCCTTACCTTACCAAAAGATATAAATATCAGTTAATTAACTTTCCTCAAGGACGAAAGGAAAAATTGCTGAACACCTCTAAAAGGAACCTAGGTAAATCAAACTCTTTGCTTGTAGTCTATTAGCCACAAAAAGGTGAAAATTATATAAACATGCATAATATGTTTTTTATAATTATATGCACATACAAAAATTAAAACAATAACGATTAGAACAACTAATCACTCTCCGTCTATGGTGCTGCATGAAATAGGAGTTAAAAAAAAAATCCCTACCAATAAAAACTCATGTATTTAATGAATACTAAATAAAAGAGACAATAAACACTTCACTGGCAACCTTCATTTTGGATTTTCTATGTTTTTCAGTGTTTGACTTTGAAACATTAATAACATTTGTCCAGGCTGGCTTGGGACATTTTTTTTTTTTCAGTAGCAATGTCATCTTTCTCTGTAAAATGCCTCTTTGCCCTGTGCTGCTGTTAGGGAGACAAAGAGCAAAGAGAGATAAAACCAGATGTGCTGGGTACTAATCTGATTGCTTAATGTGTTTTTCTGGAAGATGCTCTGATACTGTGATGATTCAAGCTAAATGAGAACTTGCAGATAAGTGGAACTGAGCCCCAGGTTGTCAGTAATGAACTTCAACTAACTCACACTGGGCTTAAGCCCAGTAGCACTGGGCACTTTTACCTACCACAGAAGGCAGTGATAACACACGAGTATGCTGGTCTCCCTGCAGATCCAAGATATTATGCCACTTGCAGGCAAAATTACATTAGCTCCTTACTGTGCTGCAAATTTTAATGGTTTATAAGCAACAAGAAATTACCACATTGTAAATTTGGGATAGATGACACAAATCAGACAGACTTACAGAGGATGCTCCCTTTGCTCTCAGCTGAGTTGTACTTTATTAATATCCTGCTTTCTCTTTGTTTACAGCCCTGATTGGTTTTATGAGTGGGTGAAGTGCATTTTGCTCATTTGTTTTGGTTTAGCATAGGGAAACAAGAGTAAAAGAAAAGAAGGAAAAAGAAGAATCACTTTTGCAGCTCTCCTCTTTTCCCAGATCTCATACCCACACTAGAAGAGTTATATTAGGGACAGGGTAAGTGCATAGCAATCTTAACACTGTTTCCTTGACGATGTGCCTAAATGACATTGTGGTAGGCATGCTTGTTTCCTGAATGGGGACATCTAACCTTTTTGCTGCTTTCTTTGAGTTTCCTCTTGCTGCTGCCACCAGTTCTTCTCCTAAAGCAGACACCAGAGTGCACACAGGACCTCAGGCCATGTGGCAGATGGTACACACACATACCTGTCATCAACATACACACATGCAAAACATTCCCTGTTAGCAAAGCACTGCACATTCCTGCCCTCACTGCATCCCCTCTGTCCAGTGAATCTACCAGTGCAGCAGAGCAAGAGCAGATCTGTGCACATTACAATTGTGTGTAAGTATTTCCTGATGTCCTGCATGGAAAGACACAGAACTACTGACATGAGTGTTCCTTTATCCTGCCATGTTCACAAGAGAGGTAAATTTCACATATTAATCTTGGGAGAATTACTCCAGCTATTTGGGTGAGCAGTAATGTATGTGGTTAAACCCTGTCATACAATATTTGACACAGCCTTAGAACCATTGGACCTTTAAAGGAAATCTAGTCCAAGTCCTGCGCAATAAGTAGGGAAATTTTCAACTAGATCAGGTTGCCTCCTCCAATCTGACCCTGAATGTTTCAAGGGATGGGACATCTACCACCTCTCTGGGTAAACTGTGCCAATGCACCACCACCTTCTTTGTAAAAAATGTCTTCTTTATATCTAATTAAAATTTACCCTCTTGTAGCTAAAAGTCTTTGGCCCCTGTCCTATTTCAACAGTCCCTGCTAAAACCTTTGTCCTCATCTTTCTTACAGACTTTAGGTACAAAAAGGCTGTGATAAGGTCACACAGGGCTTCACATGGCTGCCCTAACTTTTTGTTTTCTCTAAAACTGTAGAAGAGGATTTTAACTCTTCCTCTGAGACCTGAGAACTCAGATTCACAACACTCACACTAGAACATGCAGCCAGAAGTGAGGACAAAAAGTGAGTACGCTTATGCACAGGACTGTTTCTCAAATACATTTACCTCTAAATGAGTGGGGGTAAGGTGTAATGAATTGCATCCAGAGCAATCCATTTTCCTCTGTCTTACTGCTGAGCTCCATGCTTGGAGACACAGTAATATTGTGTGCACAGCTCATGAGATGCACACACTTATATTACAGCTGCCACTTGGAAGGCCAGTGAGGAGGGAGTAACAAATGCTGCATTGTCAGTTTGCAACAATAAAGAATCATTTTCATTCCTTGTGCACAAGAGTTCCAATTATAATCTAATTCAATTCAGATCAACTATACTTTGATGGCATTTCCATTACATAAAAAATAAATTTATTAGCCAAGTATAATATGTTTTGTCTATAGTTCCAATGCTAATAAGGAGACTGCTTAACTGCTTTAATGCTGCATTTTAACCACAGTTATAAGCTATTTCCTCAAAATTTATAATCAGGGTGTGCAAATATTACACTGGAAACTCACAGAAAAGAAAGTTATCAGGATTTACAGGTGAACTGCTAATAAAGGCTTATAATCCATTTGGTTTAAATCCCATCCATTAAGAATTTTCATAAGGCTTTCATCAAAGATTCTTTCCAGGTGCTTCATCCCATGCTAATAGCATGGTCTAGTGAAAGGTGGCAAACATGATGGGATCAAATTAACGCTGCTTTATCTAAGGATTGTTAATGATTCATTGCAGACACCTAATCTTATTATAGCACCAGAGCTGAGTCTTTGTGTTCTCTAATTGATCTTGATGGCTTCTGTGCCACCAGCCCCTCCAGCAATCCTCAGCCGGTCCCTGAATTCCTGTTGGGTTTGTATCCTGCTATTTTGAGCGCTATGCTGGGGTGTTAAGTATGGGCTGCTCACTCTTGCCCTCTTTGCCCAGTGCAGAAATGGATGGAAGCTCATAACTAATAGGCATCCTGATTAGTGGAGCACTATTTATGTTCCACCCAGGTCTGTAAGGCACATATTTGAGCTATTACAGATGAGAACCCAAAGCAATCCTCCCTCCTGCACAAAGGAATCACAAAGTTGGATCAGCATTCTGCATCACTTTGCTGGTCTTCAAGTAATCATTTGCCTTTTGGCAGACTGTGCACAGGATGCTGGCATGGAGTTTGGAGGCTGACAGTTCTGCTCTGTGCCAAAACATGAGGGACTTTACAGAGTTAGAACAAACTATGAAACTGTATACTGTGAGAAAACACACTCAGTGCAAACTCAACTCATTTAGTGCAGGAAAGGCCCTGATAATCCATCTCAAGGTAAATGATAATTTTTGTGTAACCTGCACTTGAACTGAAATGGCCACTGCTTGGCCAGCTTGCTTTAGTCAAGAAACAGCTCTCTTGGAAGAAGTTAGATACCACAGCTCTGGAACCAGTGAAGATGGATGCAGTAACAGATGGAACATTCTGATTACTCCAGATTGATATCTATGGAAGCTCCATTTTAATTACATTCTATAGTGACAGAAAACCAGACCCCTGCTGTACTTATGAATTACTTTCTATTCCAATTTACTTATCATGGATGCCATTAGTTTATGTGAACAGAAATTAACACTTGTTTTCTTTTTCTCTTTCACAGTTTCTTTTCAAAACAAAAACACTTTCACTGGAAAGGCGTCATGGAATCAAATTATATCTGAGGGAAAATGAAAAAAAACCAAAACAAAACAACAAAGCACCATAGATAGCCCCCCAAAGTTCTGAAGTAATATCTTCCAAAAGGAGTAGGAAGACAGAAATGCCAAAGGCAATTTGGTCCATTAGTCAGCCTTCTCCAACTATTTATGATGAGCAATTTATCCAATCTTTTTAATAGCCTTATAGGGAAAATGCATTTTCCACAAACAGATCAACAAGTTAATATTTACTTTTCCCCCTCAGTTTAAATCTTCCTTTTCTTCTTTAACAAACATCTGCAGACAATATATCTAAGCTTCTGAGTTTGTAATTTTCTTTGCAAGTGCAGTTGCTTACATGGGTAAGAGATTTATTATAGCAATCTAATAGATCAAGTAACAAGAAGATCTAATGACTGGACTCTAAAGCTGAATTAATTGACTGTGGATATGCTGCATAATTTTTTAATTTTAATTTTTTGGGGGGGACAGTTAGGGCAATTAGTCATTGGGATAACTTTTCTGGAGATAAGACAGACTTCCTATGACTGCAAATTTCTGATACAAGACTTTCTAAAATAAATATTTCAGCTAAACTGGAAGATGGAGGCTACCTGTCAAACTCCATGGCCTTTTGTTTGTAGGATGTCAGGTCAGATGAGCATAATGTTCCCTTGTGGCCTTAAAATTTATGAAGTATTTATTTCATACATGATCTGTACTAGTCACCTAGGTCAAATAGTGGGTCAAACATTTATGAAAAACCAGACAAGCAGATACAAGCATCACCATGGGGCAGCAAGTGGTGATCTTCACCCTGTGAAGTGCTTCAGCCAGGTTCTCAAAATGACGGTCAGAAAGCTGAGGGCAACATGCAGCTCTAATCCTGCAGCTCAAGTGACAGTTTGAAGTGAAACAACTAACACTGAAATGAAATATCATCACCTTAGATGGCAGGTTGCAGCTGCTAAAAATGTGCTTGTGTCTTTTGCTCATTTCTAGCCTGTAAATTAAACATAAATTTAAAATTGATACATAAAGGCGGAAAAAGAAAATAAAACAAAACCCAACTCCCCTCAAAACCCTATTCCAGACTTTATTCCAGAGTGCATGAAAAGAATCACCACCATGTTTCCTCAGAAGGTGGTTACAGCCTCTTTTGTGCCTAGTGCTGGTGACAAGCTCTGCAAAGGTGTCAGGGGGAACACCTCATAATCACACAGAGCGGGAAGACTTCAGAGGTGTGGCTCAAACAATTAAAGAAGTAGGAGGACTGATCTGTAAGGAAACAGCCTCTGAATAACTCGGGAAAGTGCTAAGGCACTAAGTTGACTCTTGGTGAATTTTATGGGAGGTTTTCAGTTTTGCTTGATGAAGGACAGATATGCTAATCAATAGCAAATGTTCAAAATGTGTGAAATAGAAGAGTAAAAGGAGTATTTAGCTACTACACAGAGTATAAATAAGATGGAATTAGAAAGAAAAAAATATAAGTGAACATTTCTAAACTATCATAATTTTTAACAGGTAAATGATGAAAAGAAAATGGGTGGAACAGTCCAATAAAACAGAATATGGTTTTTACAGTTTTAACCAACTTTTCAAATGGAAGATGTATTAGGAGTTGACAAGACTGGAAACTGAGATTTCCTAGTCCTGGTAGATGAACCTGGATAAGGCCTTGAGAAATTTTCAGTTGATTCTGTAAGTTCAAGTTTCCAGTTTTTTATCTTTATTGCATATCAAAGCCCTCTGACCTGAGTCTGTACAAGACAAGAGGTTTTCAAACACAGTCCTGTTTCCCAATTCTTTCCCCGTCAAATCTTCAGAGCAAGACCATGTAACTAGAACCTACCTGGGACTATACCCTGCTACTGGACTCAGGAAAAAAAAGAGGGATGACTTTTTGAAAAGATCCTGTATACATTTATACCTTCAGATCGTGTTTTAGAGAGGGTTGTATCTTATTGTCCATTAATGGAAAATCTGTCTTTCATGCATGGAGTTGAATTTAATATCTATTGAATACTAAGCTGTACAGTATCTAATCCTCTGACCTGTTCACTGAAAAAGTGCCACAACAGTTCTCATCTTTTGCCTTCCTCTTGTACATTGTTTATGTACTCCTATCCAAATATTTAAATTATGAATAATAAGGACTCACAGGAAGGAAATCTAGTTCAGTATTTCTTTCCACTGAGATTAATTATCTTTATTTTTCCCTAGTTTGAGTTTTGGGGTTTTTTTGTGTTTGTTTCGTTGTTGATAGCTTTGGGTTTTTGACTGGAGGGTCAGCACTATAAGAAAAATCGCCAACTCTAAGAAGAGACAGTTGTTACCAGGTTAATGATCAGTGAGTAACCAGATCCTGCAATGGCCCAAGGGCTCTTGGTCCAACAGGAGTCAATGACTACTGAAGATACACAACCTTTCTCAGCATTGATCCTTATTTATACAGTTCAGAAAAACACTGAAAGCAGGAGAAACCATGTTGATGGCAATAAGACTTTCATGGCCTTGAGTAGGTGCTGTTTCCTGGCCATCTGTAAGTAAAGCCTCAAATTTTCTTCTGACTCTGAAGCTGCTAAAAATGATATGGAATGTTGGTGTTGGATACACAAATACTTTAATAGCTTTAATTACAATATAGAAATATGCTGAGCTCATTTTGTATGCATCCTCCCCCTTTTAGCAGTTGGCCTTCCGTTTGTTCTTTGTGGAGGTTCTGGATAATGTGTGTGGTGTATTCAGGGAGCCCTTTCCAGATGTGAAGCTGAATGCATGAGGAAGAGAAAAATGGTCAGGCATGAAAAAGTAGTAAGTGAGAACTGAAAAATAAATTGCAAATTCTTCAAACAATATTCAATAGGAAAAAAGAGATAGCTGTCTCCAGATGGATCCCAAAGCAGTCCATCTGTTTGGTTTGCATGGAGCAGTCCCCAAGCAAGGAATGATGATTAAGCAATTAGAGTCTGAAGAGGTAATGGACCCCACGCCAAGTTAGCAGAGCTGCTGTAGACCTCTCTCTGTTTCACATCAGCCAAAAAATACAGATCTATTGCCATGCTTACACAAGGGACACACCATCCTCTTTGCTCTAAACCTGGTGTAGTCTTCTCCAGGTGTGATTCTCTAAAATTGGAAAGTCCTTAACTTCACCCTACACGACCTACATGTCCTACTGGATCCACCAAAGCATCTACACTCTCCAAGCACTCCCAGAAAAAAGTCTTGCATGTGCTGGTGAAACCTTCTGCCACACAACAGATAGGAGAAGACTGTAAATGATGACCAGCCATGGTGTCTATCCTGGTCTTCAGGAAACTGGTGCATCATCCTAAGCACGTTTCTCTGTGCCTGAAGGCAAGGACTGGCTGCAGAGTGAGAAAAGACGGGATTTTCTTCTGAAAACTCTAGCTGTGCAGAAACTGGGATGCACTGAGGAGAAAAAACGCTGACATCCCTCTAGGCTCAGGCACCAGCGTGAACAGCCACTCCACAGAGCAGGGAAGTACTGAGCACGTGGCTTGTGACAGGCTTTATATTGCCTAAAATGGACCTCCCACAGCAGCCAAACAGCATGAGAAACTGGCTACAGAGGGACCAGGAGGAAGAATGGACTGGAGCATGCTGAACAAAGAGGAAGTCACATAATCAGGGAGAAAATGTATGGCCCTTGGCCATACCTCTGGTAGTAAAATCTATGTTAACCGTATCACCTTGTAAATTTGTTGAATGTATGTAACTGTGTTTCCTCTGGATAACATTTTTATTGTGAAGAAAAGCTTTCCTCAAAAGATAAATAAGTTTCAAAGGAAGTTTGGGTAAAGTTTTAACCGCTCACACTTAGGCTTTTGTTAAAGGAAAAGAAATGTAAGATTGAAACAGTACAAATGAGAAAATTATGGCAAGCTGCAAGTCTTCTTGTGTTGGTTTGTTTTTTTGGTTTGGTTTTTTTTCCCCCTTCCAAATTATCAATGAGGAGGCCAGCTCAGTTTGTTTTCCTGACATTATAGCCAGCAAACATTTTTTCTAATTCAGGTTGATTATGGCTCACAGTGATATTAAACTACTTGCATTAATAATCAAGGCTATCTACCATCAAACCAAGATGTAGACTCAACAACCTGATCACATAATTGGGACAGGAAATGAAGTTTAGCATTCATTTGAACATAATGAAATTAATTTAAGCAGTTACTAAAAACCATTAAAACTCATCTCCCACTCAGTTTCATTAGGGATAAAATTCAGCAGACTAGGAGAAAGGGACCATCTCAGGTCTCCTGACCCTTGTCAGTATTTTGTGAAGAGCTATTAATTTAATAAAAAGTGCATTTTAATTTAGACTAACATGAAATCCTGGCACATGGAAATCAGAGATACTGAGAATATTTATAAGGCAGGGAGAGGCTATGGCCAGCAAGATCTAAAGCTTCTTTGTGGAAAACCTACTGGAAAAAAAATAGTACAAACTATGAGTTGCTATAACAAAGAATGCAAATAAAATCTTTGTATGCTTAGTCATTAAGTTGATAGGACTTGTGAGATTTTTTCCCTGGACTATTTCCAGCAATCACAGTTCCAAAAGAGATATTAATTAAAAAAAAAGATTTTGGGAATTATCTTAAAAGGATAATCTAGGATAGAGAAATACACCTTTAAGGGGGAATCAAAGTTTCCCAATCTGTTTAGTATACCTGTAGATGATGCAGAGCTGACATGGTCATAGGTTATGCACTGGGAGAAGGAAGAGCTTTCTGACTGTGAATTGATCTTTAATCTCACAGGAAGTTGGAAAACACCTTTAGGATGACCAAGTCCCCCCATTAACCCATCCCTGCCAAGGGCCCACCTCTAAGACATGTCCCCAGGTGCCACACATATATATATATATATATCATTTAAGTGACTACCAGGGCTGGTGACTTTACAACTTCCCTGGGAAGACTTGTTGCAGTTCTTGAGAAACCTTTTGGTGAAGAAGTTTTCCCTAACATCCAACCTAGACCTCTCTTGGCACAAATTAAGGACTTTTCCTCTTGTCCTATTGCTTGTTTATTGGAAGAGGAAACTGACACCCATCTTGCTTGAACCTCATTTCAGGCAGTTGTAAAGAACTTATTCAGAACAAATAAAACCAAACAAATTGTACCAGCCCAGATTAATTAATTCAGATTGAACCAGCAGCATGATTAGGTCCTCAAAGAGTGTATCTTTGAGGATTTCATGGTAGCCCTTCATTAGTTAAACTGCTTAATTCAAGATTGAGCTACAGCACATCCATTTGAAAAGCAAAACACACAGAGGCAAAGGTTGTAAAATTGACACACAAGTTACTGAGTAAGCACTGTGCTACCAGATAACACAGAATTGAAGGAGAGATCTTCCAGAGTGTGAGGTCCCCTGTGGACAGCTATGTCACTGAAGGATGTAGCTGGGAGGTACTGAGCGTGTCCTTCCTGCTGCTGAACCTCTGGCAGCCCATCCATTCCCAAATACTGACTGGATTTTCTCCAAGTCCAGACCTCCAGACAGATCCAGGTAATAATCCAAGGAATTAGCTGATCCTGATCTGTCCCCGATTCTCCTGCACTGGCCAAGAGCCAAGGGGCTTGTGCCTCATTCCAACCCCACCTTTGCTGTCTGTGTGCAGCAGCAGTTGCCTGTCCTGATGCCTGGGCTGGAGTTCTCTCATGTCCCACAGGCTTAGGGCAGAGATGCTCAGCCCTCCCACTCCCCATGTGGTAGATGGCTGCCCCATGTCTCCACATTGCCTTGCTGGAAAGTGAGGACAGAGGATCATGTGGATTCTCATTCACAGCGTTTTTGCATCTGTAAAAATTACAATTCCCATCATTTTTCTTCTGCTTGGATATAGAATGGTTTATACTTAATGATTCAACCCACGCTAGAAAAACACATCTATTCAGAAAACTGCTTGATGTGTTGATGATGACTTTTTTTAATCATCATCCATTTAACATCGACAAAGATTAGAACATCGTCAAAATGTATTGTTTAACCGTAGCAAATAACACGTTTTCAAATAATACAATTTTAATCTTTAGTCTCTAAAAAGTGGTGATTAGAAATATGTCAATTATCTGCTACATTCAGCTTGTTTTTGTGTCTTGAAGAAAGTGAATCTCAAGCTACATTTACAGAATGAACTTTTGAAAGCAAAAAGGTTATGTCAGTTTTATAATACCATTATTCTTATGGGCTGAGGTACCCCAAACAAATCCAGGTTTAGAATCATGAAATTGTTAGGTTGAAAGGGACTTGTCAGGTCACTGAGTCCAATGTTTAACCCGGCACTGCCAAGCCCACCACTAAACCATGTCCCCAAGTGCCACATCTGCAGGTCTTTTAAGTCCCTCTGGGGATGATGACTCCATCACTTCCCTGGGAAGAATATCATCACATCTCTTCAGCTAGCTGGAGTCAGCTGCCCCAGCTGAGTCTCCTCCCAGCTGCTTGTGCCTCCCTGCAGACTCCCCACGGATGGGATGATGTGAGAATCTGCAAAGTCCTTGACTCAATGTAAATGTAGCTAATATTTTATTCAAGCATCATAGCTACTCTCAGCAATTTTGGATGTTTGCAGTTATGGAGTTTTAAATGTTATCAGAAATATTTCAAGTACAACTTTTCTCCACTATTTGTTTGGAAGACAAAAAGCAAATAAATATCTTATGTATGTATATATGTGTGTGTATGGACAAGTGTAAATATATATATATGTACACATATATAATTTAATTTTTTACTTATTTTTTTTACCTGTATCTGACTACTGGCAATCTTAAAATAATCTGTTACCCCATTCATCCATTTAGACAAAACCAAGTTTCATAAGCAGTAATGTATGATCCTTCTTTCTTGTTGGTTAGAAGGAAAATGCTCAGACAAAACTTATACAGCTCTCTAAGTATGAATAAATTATTTTGATATGGCATAATAGATACACTATGCAAGAAGTCCTTATCTACTTTAGTTTATCTTCAGTAATTCATGTGATTAGATTTTTGTTTCCTTGTTTTGATTTGTTTAAACCAGATCTGACAGTGATGAGTATCTTTTAAGAACAGCACAGCAAAAAAAGGAGTGACATTGTTTATGTAGAACCTGCTATAGGAGTTTCAAATGCTGCAAACAGGCTTTGGATAGATCCATTGGAAACACTTTTAAGAATGAAGAGATATACTAATGCTTTTTTCTTCTTTCAGTCATAAGCCACCACATTTAAATGAAATACTGTATTATTTTGCAAGTTGAAAAGAGCAGAAAAGAATTTGACTTTCCAGGGGACAAATCACCCTGGTATTTCCAGGTCAGCTGCAGTGAGATTCCTCTCAACAGCTCAAGGTGATACAATCTTTATCTCTGCGACTTTTACCTGTATCTGCGGTTCAAAAAAAAAGGTGACCCACCAGCTTTCTGTTCAGTCAAATAAACTGATTTGGGTTTGCATTCTTTCACAGCTGACTCTGAATGGAAAAGGTGTTCTGCTTCGATACCTGCTATGTATTCTACAAGTAATTACTGTTTATCCCCTTTTATAGAACACATATGTACAGACCTGCTGTGGCACTATGAGTAGATGTGTACATGCCTACAACGTCATATCCATGTATTTTGTAGGTATCCAAAGGATTCTTCTGCTCCTGTTAGCTGCCTGGAAGGACCATGTGTCATTTAAAGAAGTCTCGGCTGTCACTAAAGGAGGATGGGGAAAGACCACAATTGCAAACCACCCTGTGCTCCTCACCAAGGAACATAAAACTAGGTAAAGTCAAGTGGAAAACTGCAACAAATGTTTTGCATAAAGGGAGAAAAAAATCTACCAATAGAGAGGAATCTAAAACAAAAGCCTCTGGGCAGACTGGCCATTCTCAGCATTACTGAGTAGCTACAGCTGCTGTGTCAGAGCCTTAGGGCAGAGCCTGACAGGGTTCCAAATAATAAAAATTAGGATGTTTGCTACAACTTAGTTCTCTTGTTGATACCATTCACCACGTATTCCTTAATTTCATACACTGACACTGCTGCTTCCATAAATTATCACATTTTATGGTTTTATTGCTAGCAAAATAAACTTTGATGACATATTTAAAAGGCATCAAGGCTATGAAAATGAGTTTGTATTTGCGGAATATTTTTAAGTTGTATTATTTTCAATATATTACAGTCAAAGGTGGAAAAAAAAAGTGTTTAAAAAAAAGTGACACAGTGAAGGTTATTCTGGCCACATATACTCACAGACACATGTAAAAATGACTTGAAAGATGTCCCATCTGCTAGGTCTCTTCATCTGATTGAAGCCGGGAGTTGCTTTGCAGCCAACCCATGATAAATAGAATGAATTCAACAAAAAATGTGGCAGGCAGCTTCTTGTCAGTCTTACTAATTAAAAAAAAGCAAACAGATGGACAAGCAATGACTCTTATTCAACAGGAATCTGGGAGCTTTGAGTGAGAAGGCACTCTCAGAATTTTCCTAGGATGTAAAAAGGAGTGTCCTTATAGATCAGCTTCCAAATTCTAGAGCTTAGGGCTTGACACTGTGTTTTCGATTGTCCTCCTGCAGCAATCTTCCTTATGCATACTGGTATTGCTCTTACACAGAGTTCTGCCTTGCCATGAAGGAGCAGGAATGAATGGTTCTTGGAGAAATGGGAGAGGAAAGGGTAAGGGAAATGAGAGATCACAGGTTTGATTTAATTATGCTATCATCCTTAGTATTTTTTAATCTTCAATTTATATATAACATATAAGTACGCAATTGCACATTTTGATTTTTGTTTCTTGTTATTTGTAATGCAATATATAACAGATATAATATATATTATAATAAAATATAGTCACCTTTTGCACTAGTGAGTTATTACTACATCAACAGTGTCTGAGGGAGGATTGCTAAGAGGGAGGGTGATTGAAAGCCTGAAAGCAAATAAATGAAAGAGGAGAGGGAGATGCAATGTTTGAAGCTTGTTCTGAGATGAGAGTGAAACAAGATGCAAGAGACAACTCACGTGAAATAACATGAGCTGAAGTGAGATTCTGCCAGGGAGCGTTATGTGAGCTCATGAGCAATGTGCTTCAAATCACTGCAGAGCAACCAGATCCTGCAGATGATTAAAAAGGTGAAAAAAGGAGGGAGAAGAAAGGGAATATCCACTACCAGGCAGAAATGATGATGGCTTTATTTGCAGCAGCTTGGACAGAGCTAGAGGGGACTAAAAGTGAAGTGGAAATGACAGGAGACAAACTGGAAAGGTGCTAGTTGAGTGGTAACCACACAGGCAATGAAACATAGTTACCACCTTTTCAAAGGAGAATGAGCCCTGAGTCTATTACATTGATATCACAAGAATAGGACATAACCATGGATAGAAAAATTCTACATAAAAAATAATCACAAAATCATAAATTCATAAGATGGTTTGGGTTGGAAGGAATCTTAAAGACCATCTAGAGTCAATGCCCTTACCATGGACAGGGACAGCGTAACAACTAAAATAGTGGAAAAACATGACTTAAAAATGCATTTTTTTCTTCAATTTTCTGTCAACATAAACATATAAATGAATGATCTCATTTGAATTTTGGGCATTTCTGTTAAAGACATTATAGTGTAAGACATAATTTCTAAAAAGACTCAGAGACATTTTTAAGTCTATACATGGTATAATATTTATAGGGCTTTATTCAGTGCACAGCATTGAGTATGTATTTAAGCTTTTCCAGGGCAGGAAGAATACCAATCTCAAGAACTCCAGAACTGATGAGCTGAGCTGCCAAAGCCATGAGATTTAGCCTGGAAGTTATTAAAATTTCCTGTGTTAGGCTCCAAAATTTTGCTTTTTGAACAGCCTCTTTTGACTTTGAGCATACCAGCCAACTCACAACAGTTTCGAGTGAGCAGGGCCAGCTTTCTACTCTCTCTGGGAGCCTCACTAGAAGAACCAGCTGGGACTAAATCACAAAAAGTTGCCAGCTGGTGTAGCCACCTTTCCCCCTCCAACCCAAAAGCCCAATGAGAAATAATTTTGTGCTTCTCCAGCCTACTATCTGCCAGCTCACTATATAGCCCTCTTCCCTCTCCAGTCCTGAGTCTTCATCATTCAGTATGTCAATTAGTTTTCCATTCTGAACTGTAACACATTGTAAACCTGTTATCAGTAATTCTGATTAAAGTCACATACCCTGGAAGGTATCCTTCCATACTCCTGGAAGGAGTTGGAGGACCAGAGCCATGGGATATACCCTGGGGTTCTGTCTGCATCCAGCACATGCCTCTTTTTCTGTGCCCATACCATCACCTACTCTTTCTGCCTTACTCATTCCCAAACCTTCCTGATAGTCCTGGAAGAGGAGAGGGGAAGCTGCATCCTCCTCTTTATAACTGATCCAAATACCTGAAGTATTTGGAATATTCTAAAACTCTGACTATTCTAAAATCATTAATTGCTCTCCTGAAAATATCAACAGGATATTAAAAGGCTATACTGGGGTCATATTTTCAAATTTCCTTCTATAAATATCTGAAAGCTCAGGTCTTCACATGAAGTCATCATTTTGGATGAACAAATTTTAAAAAAACTAAATACAACAGAAATTTCAATAGAATCATTACAGTGAATCTCTTGCCTGTGAAATCTCTGAACAAATCCTGATTTAGACAGTAAACTGATGTTCAAAACCAGTCCACAACTGCAATGGGATCAGTAGAAAAGTCCCAACAGATCTGCAAAAGGAAACTGAGAGAAATCAAGTGAAATGCAAACAGGTGACATCCCTTAGAGGGGAATATCTCCAACTCAAGATGTTAATTCTGAAATAAAAGAAGGTGAAAAAAAAATCACTGGAATTGATAATTTTATCTTTTACAGCCTGACTGAATATATTTTCTTTTCTTTTAAAAATCAACAACACAAATCTCAGCAACCACATTTCAGGAAAAATCTAAAACCCAGATGTACTGGTCCTGATCCCAGTTATCTGTGTGTTAAAATGAGAAACAAATTCATGAATGCCAATGGAGTTCAAATCAACATCAGCACTGTCATCTGTGGAGAACTGAGTATAACAGAATCAACATCTACAAACCTTTGAGTTTTATCAGTGTTATCATTAGCAAAGCCAAATTGCGAAATCCTCAATCTGTTCCTCCTGCAGCAAAACTCCTCCTCGCTGGTATGGGACTTTAGGACTGAGTATGAATGTCAAAGTTTGGACTCAGAGTCTCCCCAGATTCCAGGCACAACATTACCAATAGGATTTTCAGGATTGTAACACTTCTGTGATTCAATCTGTGGTTAGCACTGCCCCATAGAGTCCTGGATCAGGTCTGTCATTTTGCCTCAAAGTCCACAGAGAAACCTTTTACCTTTGGGATTTGATGAGTGCATGAGAGTTTAAAACACTTCTGCAGGACTACTGCAGACCTTATGATCTTTTTCCAACTTAAACAGAAAGAAAGAAAGAAAGAAAGAAAGAAAGAAAGAAAGAAAGAAAGAAAGAAAGAAAGAAAGAAAGAAAGAAAGAAAGAAAGAAAGAAAGAAAGAAAGAAAGAAAGAAAGAAAGAAAGAAAGAAAGAAAGAAAGAAAGAAAGGAAAGAAAAAAGACAAAACACCCTCTTCCTAAGCCTACCATGATTAAACTGTCTCCTGCACATCAAGTGCTCCCACTTTTCAAGGGGAGTGGTGATGGGAAGAGTGATAGGGAGAACAGTTCTTGATGTGACAGTTGTTAGTCACAGTGCTTAAATGCTCTACTGGAAAGCACTCAGATCATGCAGTGATAAAGGCTCTTTATGCAGCAGAGTAGAATATAATTCTTCTTTTCCCATCATGTTTTGGAGTCTACATGCTCTGCTCTCTCTCAAACGTGATGAACTTTCTCTCTCATTAGGTACAAATGTAATTTGACAAACATTCACACATCGATTTAGCTCATTCACTCAGCTGAATACACAGGACTAGGAAAATAATCCTTTGGTGGCCTAAATCAAAGATTTACACTTTATTTGCATATAGAAAACCCTTAAAACACCACAATTCCCACGAGGCGATAAATCTAACTGAATAACAAAACAATCCGTCCTTTTCTTTCCTCATTATTTCTGCTCTCCTTCATGTTTTAGAACTTGATCTTCATAATTATTTCATTATTTATTCAGCACAGTCAATGTACTCAGAAAAAGACACAACTAAAATGACAATCACTAATCCCTAAAAAACTTGGTAAAAGTAAGCATTACACATTACTCTGGCTCTCCTTATTTTTGACAATTCCTTCTTTTTTCTGTCTTGAATAATTAGTGGAGTCAAGATGCCACTCGCAACATTACATGATGTAGAAAAGACTTTTTGACCAATGCTGCACATTTTACAGGGCTGACCATGCTATGACTGTGAGAAAACCCCCCAATATTCTCAGTCTGACATAATAATATTTAATAAGGTTGAATTTTCAGCTCAGAAATTTAATTTTTTTCAACTGCATGTATTTCCTGAAGGATTAGTTGTAAAGCAATCAATGGCAATATTTTTCATTTTTTCTTCGAAATTATTTGAATTGATGCCCTGTGTTCTGTTCCTATTACCCCTTTTTTATTAGTGCTTCTCATCACTAAATACCCAAGTATGTAATACTAAATACTTTGCAAAATAACCTCTAAGAATCATTAGAGATGTTTTATAGTTGAGAAGGTGAAAGGGTGTAAACCCAGCAAATCTGGGATTATAACACTATAGGATCTTCCAGAAAAATCAGCTATGATTATATCTGAGGTAATAAAAAATACCATTATGCTTAGTTCTGAATGAACCAATGGATCAGCTTATTCTCAACTTATTTTTCCATTGCCTGAAAATAAAGTTAATGATTATATTCAGTGCTAACATCAAGAGGAAAAAAACTAAGAGGAAAAAAAAAATCTTCCATTATTAGCAAGCTTTGCGTATAAGTCATGCTGCATGAGTAAAATAAAAAGGTATTTGCTTCAGTATTTCTAATGGGATACTGAATATCATTATGCTTATATTGATACCAACTAATTTGAGATGGAAGAGAAGGGTGGTAACTCCTGCTATGAGTGTTGGGTAGCAATAATAGGCTATTCTGTATTGATTTTATTTTAACTTATTCTGTTTTATATTTATTTCATTTTATTTATTCTTACTAACTCAATTTCATTAATGTTATTTTAATCTGGTTTGGATTTTCTGTTTTGTTTTGGTCTTTTTAAATTTCTTTGAGCATTATTGTATTTAAACCACTTCAGATGTAGAGGCTTTTATTTAGCAAACGTGACATTGACACAGCCATACAGCAGAGCAATCTTGAGAACAAAATTAAGTAATAACTGAAGCTCAGGTCTCCTTTTCCATTACCCATTGTGAATTTGTGTCTTAAAATAACTCCATAGATTTCAGCCTTGCCTCCAAACCCTGGATCATCCGAGTGCACACAATAGAACATACCCCTGGACAAACAAAAGAAAGGCAGATTCAACAAAGGCTGGGCAAGTATGAGAGGTACCAGCGTTGTAAATCTAACGTGACATTTGAAAACATTCCTTTTCCTGCTCATTTCTGACTCTTTTGCCTTTTAGTTATTCAGGCTGCAAAAATTGTCTTTTTTTCAGGTCAAGGGTTATGTTTTATTCTCATTGCTGAACATAAGAGGGACCCAATTCAGGATATTTTTTTGTGTAAAAGAAATTATAAACATGACCGATGTTAAGAGGAGGTTATTTTCAGGATAGAGTGCTGATGTTTTACAGAGCTGCTTCTTTATCTGTATTTTTGATTAAACTATCAGTGACTTTTTCTGCAGATACATGTTTGCAAACATGTTTTTGAGAAACAACATAGGAGGAAAATTCAGAGGCAATTCCTACAAAGGGGTTGCTATATTTCAGCACAAGACAAATCTCTACAAAACCAACTAAATTCCCAAGCCTGCATTTCCTGATAGTCAGCATGGACCCACAGAAGAGCAGCCAGTGGCCGCCCACGGACACAGAATTCCAGTATCTCACTGCAGCATCGCAGCTGACAAACTTTCCAGTGTCACATAACCACATTGGCTTGTCTGGATCTGCCTTGGGAGCAGCTACAATAAGACACATCCTGCAGCCTTATCACGCTGTAGTTAAATGAAGAAGACAAAGCTCAAGACAGAGAATAGAAAATAAGACAACCCAGGTGGTTCAGCAGCAAAAGGGGCTGATACAGACATCACCTGCTGCACATGTGGCAGGAGGTTGAACAAGGACAAGCAGTGTTTGGGATTGCTCCAGAAATCCTGATTAAAACCTGTACAACACCGTGTCAGGGAAAACTAAAAGTAGAAGACAAGTTGGTCTCTCATTATGAGTTAAGAAAAGCTTCAAAGGAGAAGCAGGACATACACAAGATTGTAGGAGAGGGACTTTTGACAAAGGCATGGAGTAATAGGATAAGGGGGCGTTGCTTCAAACAGAAAGAGTGAAGGTTCAGGTTGGATATTAGGAAGAATTCTTTACTGTGAGAGTGGTGAGGTGCTGGAACAAGCTGCCCAGAGAAGTTGTGGCAGCCCCATCCCTGGACGTGTTCCAGGACAGCTTGGATGGGTCTTTGAGCAACCTGGTCCAGTGGAAGGTATCCCTGCCCATAGTGGGGGGTTTGGAAATAGATGATCTGTGCGGCCCACTCCAACCCAAACCTTTCTGTGATTCTATAATATGTGAGTAAATAGCAGATAACTTCATGTATGTCACGGTTTAAAAACTCCCTTTTGCTTTAGTGACTGGGTTTAGTGGGGGGAGGGAATTCCAAAGCCTTTATTTTATTGTTCTTTCCCCAGGAAAAAAAAAAAAGATACAAAGGGAGACTTTGTTCAGGATTAATTATTGAGTGTTCCAGAGCTTTATAACATATTTATATACTCCCTTGAGCTTGGCAAGCTCTCTCTCTCTTTCTTTTTTACTCTGTCATCTCCAACCCAGCACTTTTCAAACACCCAATGAGACCCTTTGTGGCGTCAGAAGAGATGGAGGTGCTGGGGGAAATGCTGGAACACTGCAGAGCTCTCACTAGCCTTGCTCCAGGGCTTCCTGAGCACCTCCTGCAAACAGCCTTGCTGCCAGGATTCAAGATCATGGCTGCAGAGAAGCATATTAATGCCCAGGTCTAATAGTTAAAATTGAAGTTCATCTAGAAAAACATTTTACTGCTATAATTATTGCCCCCTGCCACAGAATTTTATTTGCATGTGCTCCTTTTCTACATAGTTTGGATTTTAACTTTAATCTTATCCCTCTCTCCCATTACAGCACTAAGAAGAAAAACCAGATTAAAAAGTATTTGAAATTTGAAATAAGGATGGCCAGAGGATTTTGATAAATCTGCCACAGGAGCATGAATTTTATTATGGAAATACAGCTGCTGAACAACTCAGGTGACTCAGATGATGCTGGAAAGATTACAGCTGATGGAAGAGAAGGAAGAGCAGCTGTGCTTCCAGTGCTGAGAAGTGGAGACACAGCTCTGATGTTTGCCACTGTTAATCAGCCCTTTGGAGGTACACAGCCTCTCCAAAACCCTAAGCAAACAATAATTAACACTCATTTAGGGTCCTCCACATGCAGGGACAGGGTAAGAGATGGAGAAGGTGAAAACTTGGCCCCATTGACCTCAGCAATGGCTAGATCATTTTGTGGAGCCAAAAGTTCACCCTAAAGTGGCTTTCTACAGACTACACTGAAAACAGCGTTCTTGTGACTTTTCATGGTGGTTATGCTGGTGATAGCAGGTGCCTTGCTTTACATGGTGACTTTGTCAAGCAGAACAACTAGACATGATTTTATATAAATGTTCTAGACATTTGATTTACCTCTGGAGCTTGGGACAGTAGCAGGAAAAATCAATTCTGAATTAAAATACCATCTACTGTTTCCCTGTTTTGTAGTTTGGGCTGTGTTCAAGGTTCTTGTCTATACTGTGGCTCTTCATTCAGACTGGCACGAAAGCAGTGAAGAAATGTCTCTGAGACACTGGCTGCACATGATCAAAACATTTCTTATTGCTAAATTATGCCCTGGTAAAATTGCATTTTACAAATTGGTGACCTGCAGAGTTCACATTATTTGTATGTTAAACACAACTAGGCTTGTGTATTGGGCATTGTGTGCTTACATGTACTTCAGTACAGAGACAGATTGTAAGTACAAGAATATGTCACAATCTATTGAACAAATAGCATGAATTTAAAATTACATGACAAAGCATTCACAAGAGAGATAACAGCTTTATTGAACTACCCAAACAAGTACAGTTTTCAAGTTACTTAAGTTCTGCATTTAAAAGTAGGGAGGCTATTGTAGTCTGTTATCTAGAGCATATAGATATGGCTACAGAGGAGGAATATTTGCCTAAACACAAACTTCCACAATGTGTAGATATCTTCATCTGAGTTAGCCAATATGAGCTTCTTTTGTGCTTCTCTGATTTCATGTAGAGGAAACACATCTCCAGAAGCAGAATCACTTAATCTTAAAACACACTTTTGAAATCTCTAAGATGAATCTTTTCCTGATTTTCTTGACTCACTCAGGAGGGATCCAGCCAACCAACTTACATACTGTTGCCTACACTGCAGATATCTGAAATTAGGGGAGGCAAATCTTATGCTCGGTAGTTTATTCTACTCCCCCACCAGCATCTCAAGTCAACACAACCAAAGTCTTTAGAAATACTTATCAGAGAAATAATCTAATCCAAACTGGCTAATGGAGAGAGATAGCTACATACAGACAACCAGCTCTGTCCAACATGAGATACTGTCCTATGGAGTTACATTTCACTCTCTATCTCCTCTGAGTAGATAAGATACTTAAATTTCATGTGGCTACAGTCAGGGAAAAAAGTCCCCCAAGGCTGAATGTCTTCCTGTGGTTCAATGAACGAAGAAACTGTTTTCAGTTTAATTCTCTCAGAGTGTTTGAGGGGTTTGGAAGAGTTTAGCTTTAGTCTTGCTACGTCCTGCCTCTCCTACAAAGGATGCAATTTAGTGAGTGATAGAAAGTGGGAATTTAAAACTATGACTTGCTTTACATGAGGTTACGTTTTCAAAACACTGATGAACTTGGGCGGCTTGATGTTCACAGGTCGGACTTGGATACCCGAAGAGGGTGATTTTCAGAACTCCTCTTTGGCCCTGATAAAGTCTAGTGACATTTATTAATTATTTTGGTCTGAAAAGTCAAAATAAAAAATTGTTTTGTAAATGCAGTTCCTAGTTCCTAAGTAGTGCTTGCAGAAAACTGTAACAACACTAGAACCCACAACCCCATGTAAATATGTTAACACTTCAATTTCATCTGTTGCATGTCAATATTTTAAAATAATTCAATTTTCAAACTCATGGCCACATCCTGACTTAATTAAAGGCATACTTCTTTCTAGGAGTATTTAAATTCTATAAAAACATTCTCACAAGAGGCAGGAGGGAGAAATACTTTCAGTTATTATAAAGTCAGCATAAGAAGTTTGATATCTCACATGCTATCTCCCTGTTAACATGTGAGAGCAAACAGGGTAAAATAGGACCACACTCCAAAAAATACTCCCTAGAGAGCATCACTTTCTGTCATAAAAAGCCTTATTCTTTATACTAATTTTGCAAATAGTAGTTCAAAATATTCCCTATTCCCCTTACACTTCCTTGTCAGGTTGCCTTCACCTTCTGCCAGATGAATCTTGATGCAAGAAAGTCTCAGTTCTATCAGCCTCAGATATTTCTTGTCATCAAAATTCACTTGCAAATCATGAAAAAGAAGCATCATTTGTCTCGCTAGAGGTAAGCAATGAAGAGCATTTTACAATGGCCCACACTCCAACTTTAATGGGGCAATTAAGCAGCTGAGATCAGCTTCAGCCTCCTGAGAGTCATGCAACAGGGTTGAGCAGTGAATGTCCCTAACTCAGCTCTCAAACACAGATTAGTGCTGCCCGCTCCAATCCAGCTCAGAGCAAGTCTTAACTGGGTATTCCTTTATGTTCCATGCTTCTTTAAGGGCAGTATCACAAAAACTTTTCACTCATTTAAATAATAATAAGCCTGCTGCCATTTCAGTTTAGCTTCCACAAGGCTGCACATTTGTATTAGAGGACAAGACTGTATTCAGCCACAGTTCACAACAGTAATCCCTTTTAATACATTTGATAGAAGAGGAACACATCTCCCATCTCCCTTTCTGTTCCAGCTTTCAAGAGTAATGTACTGACAGTACTTCTTTCCTGGTAATAATTTTCTTATTTTTTGTATTTAGTCAGGCACTCCTCTAGCTCCATTGTCTTTAGGCTTGAAGGAAGTGACCCATTCTCCTTCCAACAACAATTCTGGAGTGTATCCAACACATGAAAGGACAAATTTTTGTTGCTATTTTCCCCCCATTGAATAAAGTCTTGCTTTCCAGCAGAATTCCTCTGGTTTTATGCATCATTCAGTACTTTCACTCAGTGACTACTTGGACTGAAGTAAAAAAATAAACTGCATAATAAGACAAAGTACCACTAATAATATAAATTTTAAAAGAAGAATTAACTACTTATTCTGCTATTTTTTGGCTATCGGCTTTTCAAAGTTTTTATCTCTTAAAAGTCTTACAGGAAAAAAAATCTCAAACTATGCCAGGCATAATTCAATCCATAATAACAAAATTCTTTACTTTGGGCCAGAAGAGGCTTGCATGAGCCAAAAAGAAAGTCTGCTCTAAAATTCCAACTCCTGCCTCTTGGACATATCACTGCTGGCCTCAGCCAATATGATACTGAAATTTGGTGCCAGAACTGTCTCCAAGACTTCAACACCTCAGTTATTTCTTTGCCGTGGACAAGTGGATAAGCAAAGGTGATGTCCAACTTCAGCCTGGTTCAGCAAGTGGGAGACATGGGTTAAATGACTTCCCTTGTTGGAAACACAATTCACAGATCTGTAGGGTGCCCTGAGGACAGACTAAGCTATGCTGAAAATACACCATCAGGCAGGAGGAAACCACATGGTGTGATTCCTGGGCTTGTCCTCTTCAGGGCCAGGAGTTGAACTCAATGATCCTCGGGGGTCCCTTCCAGCTCAGGAATTCTGTGGCTCTACAAGTCTACACGA
The DNA here is from genome assembly GCA_013397375.1 of Toxostoma redivivum. Taxonomy (NCBI): domain Eukaryota; kingdom Metazoa; phylum Chordata; class Aves; order Passeriformes; family Mimidae; genus Toxostoma; species Toxostoma redivivum. The sequence continues at coordinate 129,386 of VXBI01010443.1, read as the reverse complement.
TTCTATGAAATGAAGTTTCAGATGGCAGAGGTAAATCCTGTGAGTCAGGGACATGAGAACCCTGGTGGGAGCAAGTAGCCCTCATTCCAGTCTCTGCTCTGGTTCTGTGAGTCACATGGCTGCATTCCTGGATGCACTCTATGAATGAAATAAACTTATTACTGTGGGTAGGCCACAGTGTTGAAGCAGTCCTAGAAACCTTGGATTCCGTGCAGTTTCCAAGTCAGGTGTTCCTGTGCCACTCTGCTCTGTGCAGTGTCAACAGCTTGTCATTTGATTTGATTTCTGAATGGCTCAAAAGGATGTCAGAGGTAAAATTCAGTGTAAGGTATTAGGTGCTGGAATCTTTTCTGGATGTAATTGCCTAGGCTTCATCTCTGATCATCTAACATGTTATAACATACTAGGAGAGAGATTGGGTGAATTTCCCACCGCCTAACAAGGAGGCTGCTGCAGAGAGATTTAAGCACTGCTGTGTGTAATTTCCATGAAGACAATACTATATCTACTTTTTCTGAAGTTGAAATTTACATGAGAAGTGCCTGGGTGGTAAGCAAAAGGGGCAAATTGAAATTTCATAAAGAGAAAAAAAAGGCTAATCTTTGTTTCACTACCAAAATTATAATAAAAAGTTGCCTACTCTACTACAAGATTAAAATGGTTTCATTTTTTCTCTTGCATCTGTAAATACAGAAGAGAGATTAATAAGGCATTGCAAATATAAGCAAAAGCTTATATATATATATATATATATATTCAGCCCTGATTTGGAGATTATTCAGATTTCAACCTAGACTGATGCCTCTTATAATTCCAAAGTGTTCACACTTGAGATTTCAAGGATGGGGCTTTGAGCAAACTGGTCTAATAGATGTCCCTGCCATTGGCAGGGGTGGGGATTGAAAAGAGATGATCTTCAAATGCCTTCCAACCCAAATCATTCTATGATTCCATCATTCTATGAGATTTTTTCCCCCAGCCATAATTTTCGTTATTTTATTCAGGACCTTGTCCTTTTAAAGAGGAAACTGGTAAAATTTCATGAATTTCATTGTTTCATAGAACTTATTATAATTTGTCAGCAATTTTAAACTGTTTTTTTAGGGAAGGATGAGTAATATTTCTGGACTGGGGTGAGTGAACCAGGGTGACATAACACTGACACTAACCATGCTGCCCCTAAAAGTCAGTCATCCCCTGTTGTAATGAAAGCCTTGTGTAAAGATGAAAAATAAACCACTATCCCAATGAACAGCAAATGTATCTTATCAATTACCCCATTTTCAAAATGGCATTTTTACCTTCAAAATCACAGCTTTTTTATTCTTCATCTTTCTCTCTGTGCTTTTCTTCTCATCCTTTTTATTCATTTCTCTCTCTTTCTTTGTCCTTTCCCATTTCTTTACTACAGCAGCTAGTAGTTTCCCATCTTGAGTTTTACCTTAGTCTCATAAAAGATCAATAATTTCATAGTGAATGATTACTTGAGAAAGACTGTAGTAAAAATTAGAGATGAGAAATAAGCATATTCCAAGCACATGGGTTTAGGCTGCTGACTCAGTAAAAGAAACACTGAGTCAATACATCTGAACATTTGGAAAGTTTTTTTTCTCAACTAGCAAATATATATAATGTATTATTTTAAAAATCAACCTCTCGCTTAGATTCTTCCAAATTTGAAGGTGCTATAAACAGAAAAAGCAGAATGGAATCAGCTCTCGAAAAGGATTTTCAACACCTCTGTTCTTCACATCATCTTGTCTCTCCTTGATTCAGGCAAACTGCAAAAAACTCACTGCCAACCTTACAGGACTCTTATGCCTCTGCGTTTATCCAAGCATTTTGTAGAAATGATCTTCACAACTGCTGGGTACTGCAGGCACACAACTGCTCCTTGTTTTTGGACTGGGAAATGGGGTCATGGGGAAACGGACTGGTTTCACCAGAAGTTGCTCAGAGAAAGTGCCTGAGCAAAGTGTAAACCTGATGATCCCAACTCTGTCTCATGAATCAATTGATTATGCTTTCTCTTTATCTGTTATTCTACAAGGACACTAAATATGTTGCGTTATGTTTTGACACCTTTGAAACAGACTTTTTTTTCCTAAGCTTTTATATATTTCTTTTATACCATCTGCAGACATTCTGAAAGCTGTAGTTTAATTTGGCTTTTGTTGTATTGTACTGAAATAGAGAAGATTTAGTGAAACTCATATTCCATCCCCTTCCATTCACAGTGAAGAGTAAATCCTACTTTGCAGTACAACAATTAATATTGATTATATTACTTGAAAATATAAGAGAGTACACAAATATATATATTTTCCATGAACCAGTGTTCTAGAAAGGGCCTCTATTTATTATAGCTGCTGAATATGATCAAAGAAGTGAATCTTTACAGAAGATAGTTCAAAACATGGAGTTAAATATCCAGATTCAGTCCTCTTAGAGGAGCAGCACTTCTATCTATACAGGAAAGATTGGAGAGAAAACCCATGATAAGAATAGCTCACAGTTAAGGGGGGGAGTTTGGAATATACAGTTTGCCTCTGGTGGAACAGGAGACATGGCTGAAGGCTCGTGAAGATGGCAGACAGTGCACAAACAGCAGTGGAGCATCCTATGGGTGTCAGAAGCTGATGAGTAGAGTGAGTCTCAGATAATTTCCCATCTCAGCATCCATGATGAAAGGCACCAGCTCAGTTCATTTGGGGCTCTCACACATCTCTGTACTACTTTTCTTCTTCCTCAAACTTCTTTGCTACCTTCTCTCCCTCTCCAATCATGTCATCTCCTTGACCCTCTCATCCTGCCCTATGCATGGTGAACTGCACATTTCAAAAAATTAGAATCAGCAATGGGGCTAGAATCACAGAATTACAGAATGATAGAATATCCTCTGTTGGAAGGGGCCCACAAAAATCAACTCCAACTCCTGGCCCAGCACAGAATGGCCCCCAGAATCACACCATGTGTCTGAGAGCATTGTGCAAATGCTTCTTGAACTCTGTCAAGCTTGGTGCTGTGACCACTTTTTGGGAAGCTGGGTGTGTGGTCCCTTTAAAGAAGTTTTGAGTTGCTCAGAAGCCAGTGTAGCTGTACTAAGATAACATCTGCAGGGATTATGTGGCATAGGTGCACATACAATGAGTTTGGTTGTTTTTTTTCCCTTTTTTACTAGCTATCCAATTTAACTGCATTTTGATTGTGTCAATAATCCACATCAATCTGTAACAATATAATGACTGTATTTCAGAGTGCCAGTGGTGTTTGAGATCCTGTGATTTAATTTCACTGTGCTTTCATATCATATGTTTACAAAATACAGACAAGGAAAAATTCCCATTGTGCATTAAGGAAGCCATGCATTTTGGAATTGATGTAACCCAGCACAGGCCTCAATCCACTTTTGGGAATAGCATGCTTTTGTCAGAGCCAAGTGGTTAGAGGTGACCTACCAAACAAAGCATTTGAGATACTGTCCTGCAGAGATCAGCAGTGAATGCACTCCTGTCCATCAACAGAATCACCTTTCTGCTGGTAGAGGCAGACAGCATTTGCCAAGGGCTGTGCACCAAGTCCAGACGGCTGGAGCACCAGCACAGTGACTTAGCCATGAAACCATCGCACTTCTTCGCAAATAGAGTTGGATACTGCTAGGAGAAAGGTTTAAGAGAAGGGGGGAGGACATTCCTCTTGACAAGTAAAATTCATAAATCAGAGCCAAAAGAAGCAGCAGGTTTCTGGCTACACTGCATTTAGATCAAAGGCTCTGTTATAGCTTATATGATTAATGAAAGATGAACAGCATTCCAAAGATTAACAAATTTAATTCCTGAGAGTGTAGCAGTTATCTGTGTGGGCAGGCTGACCCCTAATCTCTGACTTGGACTGTGCCACCCTCACGTTTCTTCTCTGCTCCCCCTCCACCACCACCATCATCCTGGCAACTGTAAGATGACATTGAGGAGATGGGTTCAGAACAGAAAGATAGAACAATGTGAAAGGATGGAGATTGGGAGCTTATCAGCTAAACAGGACACCGGATATAAAAAGTAATCAACTTAAAGCTCTTATCAAAATGTTTCCTGGGAACAGTTTTGTTTGGTTTTGTTGGGTTTTCTAAAAATAAAAAATCTGTCATTGCTGAGGAAAAATTACAGGATTATTTTAAAGTAATTGCATCTGATATGTTCTGTATGTGGGTGTTTATGTATTCCCTAAAGAATGCACATGGTTTGTAACTTGAGGTGTTTTAAGCCAAGGGAATTAAGTTATCATGTACAAAAGGAGTTTATCTGCAAGAGGAATCCAGACACGACTTTTTCTGTCCTATTTAAAGGATGAATGGGAAAATACTGAAAAGGAATGCACACACTGCAATATGTTAAGAATATAAACAATTAACAAAATATTTAGACAAATTACATATAATTATGTGCTAAAACAAAATAGCTGCCTGTAAAACTGTCCTTTTCAGAATTCAGAATGTGGAAGTTCTTTAAAAAGGTTTTGAAATCTTGCAGAGAGTCCCATAATGTGATGACAACAAACAACTTTTAAAGTGGAATTTTTTTTGATTTCTGTTGTTATTGGAGTCAGCTTTTGGGATTAATAATTTTCAGTTCACATGCCTACTCTAATATGAACCCAACCTATTCTCCACTGCTTAGAACCTACATTTCCTAATCTTAAGAATATAATTCCACTAATTTAAACAGTCTACTACTCATCAGAGAAAAAAATGTAGTATTATTTCATGCATTTTTTTAACTATCCCTTTTTTTATTGCAACAAAAAAGCTATTGGGCATGTAAGTGCTGGTTTTACAAAGAAGGGAAAACACTTCTTAATCAGCTAGATAATATGATAAAACTAAATTAGTGATAATAAGAAAACAGAGTAGAAGAATACAGTCACACGGAAAATGTTGCAATAAAGACAGAGAGATAATTTCAGCATCTTGATTCCTTGATTCCATCCTCATTTCATCATGGCATTTGGCATAGCTTGCTTGGGGATGGGTTGAAGGCAAATTAGCTTTATGCAACATTTGTATTCCAGCAATTCATTTGTTTGCCAGCATAAATCCTCAGGGTTTTTACTTAATTTCCTGTGCCCAGGTTCCAGACTATGTTGTGATTTAAGTTCTGTGCTGGCCAAAAGACCCTTGTGCATTGGAAGCCCACCAAAAACACAGCAAAGCAGGCTGTGGTTTTAGTAGTGTTTAAATTAACTTCTTCAGTCAGAGAGATCTCCTAGCTGGATGCCACAAGGTAATCTCATTAGGGAAGGACACAACTCCAGCTGCCCCATCTGCTCTTCCAGAAGACAGGAAGTGAATTTTTTCTGGTAACAAAAAGAACCTGTGCAAAACATACCACAGGTCTGCCTGGTGCTCCTACCTTGGCTTTCACATGCTTACAGCAAGAGGTTCAGTCAGGCTTGAATTCTGCAGGAGGTATGTCCTTAATATTCAATTTCTTATGAATATTTAAAAGTAATAAATGTCAAATTAAATGTTTAACGTTCTTGTTTTGACTAAAAAGACCTTGAGGAAATCAGAAAGAAGCCGAGTTACCTAAATTGGCCAGTCAGTGAGTTCAGAGGAACACCTACCACAATTTCTACTGCTCTGGAGCAGGTACCCTGTGGTAGCAATGATGGCTGAATCACAAGAGACAAGGCACACTGCTGCATGCTGTGCCTGCTCTTAGAAGCAATAAAAATGTCTGTGCTTTGCTCTATTCCAACAGACCTAGTCTAGATGGAACCAAAAATAATGATGCAACACGTGACAACATCTTCAGTGGTTTCTTTTCTTATTTTCTCATAGTAGCTACGGGATTTTGTTATGACTTCTTGACACATTGAGGTGTATGTGGTAGAGTTCAGTAATTTTAAGTAGATTTACCCTCTTGAACTACCCGTTTCTATGATGCTTTATCTTGATCAACTTGGATCCACTTGTGTCTAGCCTACAAAGCACAGCTATGGAGAAGAAACCTCCCACCTCCACTGGAAGGTAGAATTATCTGCCCAGACACAGATATCCAGAAGATTTTTTTCTACAGCCATCTAGGAACTGCCTTTTTATAGCCTATTTTTTAAGAAAGTGAGAGTTCAGGCCTCATTACTGAGAACTGTGGAAACAACATCCATAACCTCAACTATTAAGGAACAGGGAAAAAGAAGTTAATTATGTACAATTACAGTTATCTTCACCTTGGTGTGCTTTAATGAACTACAAGCTTTTAATTCTGAACACATGACTTTTACAGAGGTGAATAGATTTGAGACAAACTTGTGAATGACCTTTGAGACTGCAGAGTGAAAGTCAGTGCAGGGGGAAGCAAAGGTGGCAGCTGGAATTCTGAGGATGGAGTTTATTGTTTCTCAGCCTCTTCACATTCAGTCCCTTCTCTGTTCAGTGCTTATGAGCTTGAATTATTGTTTCATTCACTTGAAAACTAGCCAATCTTTTAAAATCAGGCCACAGAAATAATATTTTAATTTTTTTTTTGTTTTTTTTCTTACAGTCTTGGATTTTTTAGGTGTGAATGAAGCAAAAAAAAAAAAATATGAACAAGCATTCAACTCAAAGTCACTCGTCCTATTCACACACCCCAGTGTGGCATTTGCCTCTGGACTAATCAAGTTAGTCTTGCTTTGCCAGTCAAAGCTGAAGGCAAACAAAAGTCTCACTTCAGTTAATTGAATCCCACTTACGCTGTCCAACAAGAATGCAGATACTTAATTTGTTATCACATTATTCCCACATTGCAACTACCTAAAAGTTCATATGTGGGTTGGGAATCCAGAGGCATTTCCCAATTACACAATTAAAGGATAGTTTCAAACTTCAAGAGCTTATTTTATAAGTGAGATCTCTAGAGGCCAGCAATGCTGAACTGTCTGGACTTCCTCTGTTGACAATTTCTGGTGGAACTTTTTTTTTTTTTGCTTGTTTTTCTTTATCTAAAGTAAGTGCAAGTTTTTCTTCATGCCTGTAGGAAACCTTTCATTGACCCATTTCCTGAACCAAGCAAACAGTCATCAGCTTATAATTGGGTAAATTAGCCACAGGAGAGAAAGCAAACTTTAAAATAATTGCTCTTTTTCCCCATTTATATCAACATTCTTTTTCTGCAACAAGCCACCTGGCTCCAAATATTTGTTTTCTAATCACCCAAGAACAAAAATCACCAGACAGCAGATCCTGAAAGTCCTAGATTGAAATTCTGCTCAAATCACATCATCAGCTTTCAAATGGCATTCAAAAGGAGAAGATCAGCAGAGCATACCCCCATACTGTGCATCCTTTGGTTGGGAAAGTGAGCCCTCCTGCAGCTCAGAGCTAAGGAAGAGGGAATTTTACTCTTTAATTCTCATGAAGTACACAGAGAAAAGGAGGGAGGGAGTGAAGGGAAACTAGTGCTGATCAGAGGAACTACTAATGGAACAGCAGAGTTTGAAGATGTCTGATCTCTTCTCTGCCATGAGTGCAGACAGAGTCTCAGATGAATTATGAAACACAGATCCCGGTCATGCCCCCCATGCAAGTTCAAGGAATAGCAGAGTTGTGTACTCCTCTCGGGGTACTCTGCCAATTTTCTATTAATTCCCTACCTACTTTATAAAAAGAGATATTTTATATATTTTCTGTAGACAATACATACCAATTTTTAACAGTTTTTCTCTGATGTGCTCAGGTCAAGGCATTAAAATATTCCTTGAGTTTTTGCACCTGTTGAGGGAGGCCATTGGAAATCATTATACTTCTAGTTCTGCTCTGATTTGAACATTTTGGGTTCCAAGAAGGTTTATCTCCACCCTGCTGCCTGCACACCTAAAGCTACAGGAGTAATTTCACCTCACTTTCACTCATCTCCAGGGCCAACATCTGCATGCAAACTCGTTTTCACCTTCTCCTCCTTACAGTCACAGGAAAGAAATAAGTCCTCCTAGGGAATGATTAATTTGACTGATTTCAAATAGCTGCCGTATGGTGAGATAATTAGGCCTTAGAAAAGCCTAATTATTTCTGTTGACTATAAAGGGAGCCTTGATGATTCCTAGACGTACAGAAAACTACTCTGGCTCTGGCATTTCCTGAGCTGCAGATCAGCAGTAGCTGGAGGAAAGACAGCTCCATGCTTGCCTTGTCCTTTTGTTTTTCCCTCAGCACCCACCATCTACTGCTGGTTATGGCAAAATGGTCTTCCAGTGAAATTCAAGTTTCACCAAATTGTGCAACCCTTCTGGAGTATTCTTATCCCTGGCTCTATCCATGACACCTGCTGCAAGGCAGGTACTACAAAAAAAGTCTTCAAACATACCCAAACTCCAGGTAAGGAAGGAAACAACAAGGCATTGAGAGCTGCAGCTCTGCTTGTAGAATGTACTCTTGATGTGTGGCTGTGCAGACATTCTCTGCAATCACTTTGTGTATCTGAGGAACAGGGACTAAGGGTGCACAGACCCATGTTCATGGAGTCTGTCTTCAGAGGGGCAGGGAACTTGGGGCCTCCTACCTGCCTGGCTCTTCCAGTGAGTCAGCTGAAAGAGACAACAGGTTGTTTCTTCCCTGTCCACTAAGACAAGGCCTCTGGGAGCCAAATGGCAAGGTTTGAACTGACATCATGTTGTGGATTGACCATGGTTTACCACCATGAGCCCACTAAGATGTTATCTCACTCGTCCTCATCAAGACGGGAGAAAATACAGTAAAAACTCATTGGTCAAGATACAGAGAGGGAGATCACTCACCATGTACCTTCACAGGTAAAACAGACTTTTCTTAGGGAAACTAATTTAATTTCTAGATAACTAATACAAAAATAGGATGATGATAAATAAAACAAATCTAAAACCACCATATGCCTACTCCTTCCTTCCTCCCAGGCTCAACTTCCCTCACGAGCTGTCCACTGCTTCCTCCCTGAGCAGTGCAGGGCGATGGATGGGAGCTGCAGTCAGCCCAGACCATTTCATCTCTGCTGCTCCTCCTTCCACATGCTGCTCCCCTGCTCCAGCACGGTGTCCCTCCTGCAGGACAAAGTCATATCTGCATGAACCTCTCCAAGGGGGGTTCTTCCCACTGGCTTCAAGGGCTGGTTCAGAGTGCTTTTTTTTCCATGGGCTGCAGTACTTAAGGAGCAGACAGCTCCAGTGTGTGTTGGTGTCTCTCAATGGCCCTTCAAGAAGACCTGATCCTGTGGGCTCCTCTCATAAGCCACTGACAGTTCCTGACAGGAGCCTATTCCACCATGGGCCTTCATGGGCTGCAGATGGAATTCTGCTCTACCCAGCACCTCCATGTGCTGCAGAGGCACCATGGGCTTCATCATGGGCTGCAGAGGAATCTCAGCTCTGGTGCTTGGAGCACCTCCTCCCTCTCCCTCACTGACCTTGGTGTCTGCAGGGCTGTTTCTCCCACATTTTTCTCATCCCCCTCTCTCACTGAATAGCATTTTTAGCCCTTTTTCCCATATGTTATCACAGAGGCACCACCAATATTGCTCATTTGCTCAGCTCTGAAAAGTGGCAAGTTCGTCTTGGAGCCAGCTGAAAAGGGAACTTCTGTCTTCCCAGAGGATCCACGCCTGCAACCCCCTTGCTATCAAAACCTTTTCATTTAAACAAAATACACTTCACAAGGGCCAGGGTTTCCATCCATGTCTTTTCCTAGATTTGTCAATCTATCTATCTATCTATCTATCTATCTATCTATCTATCTATCTATCTATCTATCCATCCATCCATCCATCCATCCACCCATTCATTTATCCATCCTCTCTTTTTTGAAGTCCAGACTCTTCTCTCAGGCATATTTTTCCTTATTCCTCCTCAAAACCTCAATTTAGGGCTGTAGTAATTAGCCACAGGTGCAAAGAGTGCAGCTTCACAGTCCTTGCAAAGAAGAAAGTGATAAATTAATTTTCCATGTCTCTCTGCAACATGCCTTTTAGACTCCTTATCAGGGCAATACTTCATCAGCACTGGTCCCTTTGCTACTGTCAGTTATTTCAGGAATGCTGTGAAATTAATGAGTCTAATGGTTTTTGTTTCTTTGTTGTTTGGGTTATTTTTATGTGGTTTTTTTTAAAGGTATAATTTGTTTAGAGGTCCTTTTTAGCCCTCATAACTCCCATTACACAACTCCCATTATGTGCTCTGACTGCCCACGGCCTTCTTTTGAAAAAGAATAATTTGGAAAGCAGATATATGCAGTCAACCTCCCCTCTGAGGAAGCTAAATGGAAAATCTAAATTAAGCTGTTTCAGAAACACTTCCATACAGAAATTTTAAAATGTGATTTAGCAGACAAGGTTAACAGGCATTTCAGGATGGCTACAATAAAATCACAGGTGTAGCACAGTATCTTTAACCCTATTCTGTCATTCTTGGATGGATCATGAAATAACTTTGCAGCTTTCATTGTGCTGTGGAATTGGGCCTTTCATGCCTTCATCTTAAATGCATATATATATATATATATATACATCATATATATGCATATACACACACCAAAGTCCTTTGCATAAGCATATAAATTAATATATGTATACATAAAAAATAATGGAACCAAAATGGGAATGTCACTAGCCAACATAATCCTAAGAAGACAAAATACATGATGTTGCCTCTGACCAATTTTTTTCCTCTGTATTTCCTATTCTGTTGGAAATTTCATGCTTTCACTCCTAGTGTAATTAAAGTATATGGTGAATTTTCAGCAGACAAGATTTTATAGTCTATGGAGAGCATGAACTACATGTTCTGTGGTAGATTAGCGGTTTAAAGGCAGTAGTGGGAGGAAGTCAGGATTTTTCTTTTTCTGTAAACCTATCTTTAGGATTAGTGTCAGGCTTTATTTTGAAAGACTGTTATCTTAAAATCTTTTTCTAGTGTTACAGTTATCTGTGTCAGAGAATCTCCAAGAAAAACTTGCCTAGAAGTCACTAAAACTGCTTTTCCAGCAGAAAGGAGCTGCAAGAAGTAAAGTATTCAGAGCTGTATTTGAGTCCTTGCTCTCCATCCAGAGGTATATGGGATGCACTGGAGTCTGTCTGAGGTGCAGACTCCACAAAAACTTTTATGGATATGAACACTGACTGATGTGATCATGGAGCTTCTCTCAGTGATAGGAATGCTGCTGTGGAAGCTACCTTCATTCTCTGAGGAGACAAGGAAGTAGGAAACTGTACTAGTGGACGCTCAGTTATTGGTACAGATGACCATTTTTAATTTTTGTTTCTTCTCAAACATGAAAGCAAGGAAGAACATGTTCTAGGACACTTACACGAAATTAGCCACAACAACTCCTGCACACAATTATGTACACACACGCACGTATTATTTATATTAAATTCTCTGGAAAAGTGACCTAATTATCTATATCTAGTATTATCAAGTATATCTATTATTATCTAGTTTGTCTCTCTCATCCTGTATTTTCTTTTTCCTTGTATAGGAAAGTGTCTATCATATCACAGGTGATAGCAGTCTGCAATAGAGGCTCATCACATTAATAAAAACACAACACCAAACAAAGAATTCTTCCTTCCACTTCCACACACAGTGAAATATCTCCCAGTATACACACACAGACGCGCAAATAAACCTATAGTAATGAATAAAAAAAAAATACAGCATGGGATGAGCTCGTTTGTACTCATGTAGAAGAGGCTGTGTAGCTACAGACTCATTTTACTTAGATTTGAATTACATTTACTGTTAGAAAACATTAGCAAGCCACATCCCAAAGTCCATGCCTGTTCCTCTAGCATGATCTTCCATGAGAAGGTCTTTCTGCTCACAGATGGGGCACCCTACAGGGTATGTTCCTTGGCTGATGTGCCAGTAAACTCATCTGGCTAAGCACTTCAACTCCATATTGCTCAGCTGACATCACAGAGTCATAGAATCCTAGAATGGTTTGGGCTGTAAGGGATCTTAAAGATCATCTAGTTCAACCCCCCTGCCATGGGCAGGGACACTTTCCACTAGACCAGGTTGCTCCAAGCCCTATCCAGCCTGGCCTTGGACACTTCTAGGGATAGGGCAGTGTGATGGTTCTTCCTTTCCTCTCCTCCCTCAGGGCACACTATGATTCTTTAAATGACCTTAAAACACTCATTCACAAGAGGCAGCCTCTGGGCAACCTGTGCCAGTACCTTCCTCACCACTCTCACAGAAAAGAATTTCTTCCTAATATCCAGTCTAAACCTGCTCTCCTTCAGTTAAAAGTAATTACCCCTTGGTCTATTGAACTACCATTTTACTCAAGCATCTTGTGGTAGCCTTCCTAAGTGTAAGGTATAATTACAATTGTAAGAGTAGGATTATTATGCAGAAAGATCAACATTTTAACCACTGAACTATCTGGATGTGGTCTGAGTAGATACCATCTCTCCCACCAAAATAGGCTTACTGGACTGGCTAAGAACTGAGTTGGACCAAGGAAATTCTGAAGGAAAATGATGCTAGTCCAGACATGTAAATGCAACAGTAATGTAGCAAAATAACTTTTTTGCTAGTACATTGTGAATTTTATATAAAGGATAACAGAAAATAAAGACAAACAGAGAAAATCCAAGCGGAATGTTAAGAAATCGTGACAAGGCAGTATTGAGATTATGAAATATTCAGAAGAATGCAAAAGTACTATAAGAGGCTGAAAGATATTTTTATTTTGCCTTCACCAATTTGAGCTGGCTGCTAATCTGGGAAGCAGCCAGATTTTTATTTTCCTTCTCTTGTGCCTTGTAAACACTTACATATTTAGTTAAAATGCCGAGATTGTTAAAAACACTTTACCAGATGCTTCCCTGGGTTCAAAACACAATTGCCTTTGGAACTCACATTTGGTCTTTTTATTCTGTTTATGGTAATTTAGTAAACCTGTGTGATAGCAGTTAAATGCTCAAAACCTCACTTCTAAGATGTATGCTCTAGGTCAGTGTATCCTCAGAGATTGTGCCCAAGAAATCAGGGCTATAAATACAGATACCACAATCTAAAATAATATAAAGAGAACCTTACTGAGAACACAGTGTATATGACAGCCTGAAATAATATACAAAATTCATTCTTGTTTTATTTGAGCTTTTGCATTCATAAAAGCAAATTGAAGGTGATGTCTGCACAGAACTTTGGGTGTACAGGTCCAATCTAGAAACTACTGTAAATTTTCTAACAAATTTAAGGAACTCTGACTAAAATAGGTGTTTCTGTGGTACTCCTTTCAGCCTGTTCCACTACAATGATCTTTGAAGAGAAAGCATTGCTCTGGAGAATATTCAAGCCAAAGGGTGACTACTTGTAATTCAAATGAAACGCCTTCATACTTCATCAAGGAAGGAGAAGGGAGTCACAGAACTGTCACTGTCAAGAATTATCTTTCTTTTTGCATGATATCTTTATGCTGAATTTTTAAGGGTCAGGGGGAGGATTGCCAGTTCAGTTGCTGAGTTATTGAGGTCTGATGTGTCTGCCAGGGTGCTCTCATAGCAGCTGTGGACCAAGAAGACAAAAGGATGGGCTATTTTTACTAGAGACCAAACCTCTTTTCAAGTGAAACAGGCCAAGATCACATGTCCTTTAGAGCTTTAGAGTTCTAGTCTGTGTGGTTGCTCTCAGCTTTAGCAGGGAAATGAATTTTGTGGTGGAAAATGCTTACTTAACCTATCTGAATCACTTCATGCAATAGCAAGAAATACTGATACCTGAAAAACTTTGCATGACCTGTTGATACCCTATGAACTAACCTCCAAGGTAACAAGCTGGTGTATTTCCCTTCACCAAATAAGAAGTGTTTATGGCAGAGAAATTCAGTGATCAGCTAAAAACTACACAAGCCTGATTAGGAAGAGAAGAGAATCTGTATTTCCAATGTCACTGGAATGATGATTCCCTTAAACTCTGGATGTGCAAATCATTTTTTCTAATGGAGTAACTGTTTCTAAAGGAATCCAGTGAGAGTTTGTTAAAATACCTTAAGATTTGTAGCCCACTAGTAGCTAAGAGGCAGACCAGACCTCCATCTTGCAATTTAGGTAAGTGACAGTAGTTTCTAGTCCTCATTTTCAGAAATATATCTAATGGAAATATGAGGAATAGTAAGGACTGTCCCCTCCACCTCCATCTCTCACATACATATTTCACACCTCCATATCTCAGCTGGGAAGATTATCATATGTATTTCTGTAATGCTCAGAGCTCCAATCTGTTTGTAAGATCTACACAGTTTAAGTATTGAAGTTTTATTTTGTAAGTATCCTTGAAGGAACTGGCCTGACAATGTGAATATTTTTTATACTGTTTAACAAAATATCCTTAAGATGGCATTTCATGACCTGTAATGATGTCTTAAAGATGAAGACTCTGTGCCCTGCACTTATCTTTTACTTCAAGTAATGAGAGCAAAGCAAAACCAATTTGCAGTTCCCATTACTGGTTTTGTCCAGGAATGAAGGGATTAAAAAAACCCACTATATTTCTTAGAAGCAATGCAGCAACATTGCTGATCATGACCCCCTAAAGCTGGAGGCCTTGTTATAAGTAATTTCCAGCTGTGCTCCGAGTGGATGCTTCCACCCTGGTCCAGCAGGATCCCAAAGGGCATGTCTACACTTCAGCTGCTGAGGCACCCTTAGATTTATTGTCATAACCAGGAGCGTGTTCTCCGTAATGAATAAACATTGCTGGGGCTCTGTCACTTTCTGATTGCATCAGTTAACAGATGGACATACAAATTTGGGTTGGCACCTGCTACTGCACAGTTTTCCCCCTTGTTTTCCCAAAAGGGAGAGAGTTTTGTTTGATCTTGGGTGTTTAAGAGTAGAATCAGACCCTCACAACTCGTAAGTAAGGAAACACAAGTGTCTGAAAAGATAATGGTTTGCACAGCCCTGGAAAATACAAACGTAGATTGTTTTAAATACAAATAAACTTCAGCAAGCTCAAGCAATTAGCTTGGTACAGCCCTGAAATGTGTTTAATGGCTGAGTGATCAAAAGGTTTTCCATCAACTTTAGCTGAATCAAACTGGTAAGTAAATCTTTCCTTCCACATAATTTTCTGAAGTTTGAAGTGACAAATTGGACTGAACTCAATTAAAGCAGCAGGTTCTGTACGTTTAATTGCAAGCAGTGTCTGTGATTGTGAAGGAATCCAATTCAGAATGAAAACACAGATGTGGCTGTGGCGGAGCTCTGTGAAACACAAAGAGGCGAAATGAAGTTCAATCAGAAAAAAAGTTACAGGCAATGTAAAATTATGTATTCTGCTGTACTTCTGGAGCACTAGCTGTAGGCAAGGATTAGAATATGAAATTGGGAAATGTTCACCTAGCTACACCACTGCAGTCCAACAAATGCTATGTGAAAAAAGTAAGTAAATATTCGTAAAGCAGTTTGACTGTGGAAAACACCAGAAAATACTAATGGTATTTTCTACTACTATGCAATGACACTTCAAAGAATTAGCTGTAGCATCAGTTAAACTATATTAAAAGGAAAAGTTTGTGCTAAAAATGGTAATTAAAGAATGACTTTGTAATAGGACACTCAGTCATTATGGGGGAAGTGCTTAGGGGGTAAATTTAGTATTTAGTCCTTCAGTGCACACACATGGCTCCCATTGATATTAATGGGAGCCATACATGTGTTCAAGGGTAGGTTTCAACCTACACCAGGAAAGCTAAACTAAAAAGGAAGCAAATCTAGCAGATCAAGTTATTCTTAAAATTGACCCATGTGAGCACGACATGTGCAAGCATTTTAAGCCCTGCACTCAGTGAAAATTAGAGTTGTTAAATAAGCAATGGAATCAATTTTAAGCAATTGCAGTGTGTATTTATAGAAACAGCACTTCCATCAAATGTCTAAACAACTAAAAAGGGACCTATTAGTGTTTAATTTTGATCCTTGGAAGACGATGATTTCCATAGTAAGGCAAGTGTAGGAATCGTTTTAAAATCTCAGCAGGGAATTTCTGTACAGCCTATGAGTTCCGTTTGAAATTGGGAGCTTTTTATATGTATCTGTGTCAAACCACAGACACTGTTTTGGATGTGGGATTTTTTGTCCTTTCTCATCATGGTTGGGGGTGAATAGTGAGGCTGTTGTGAAAGGGCTAACCTATCAAAAAGAATAGAAAGATTAAGAAAAAGAAAAAAGAAAAGAAAAAAGGCCCAAATGCCAAAGATAAAGTGGTTAAACAACTAAGGTGAAAACCCCTATTTGAACTGAAAAGGTAATCCTCAGAAAGCAGAATGAAACCTTCCAGAATAGAGAAAGAGAAAAGAACTAGTTAAATATAAAAGTATAGTACAGCAGGACAAAGGGAGGAAAAAAATTCAAGAATGCATTGGTAAAACCATAAAAATGAAAACGTTTTTCCCAGCATGCCAGTGTTTCTAGGTCTGAAATGATCAAGAAATAAAAAGATCATACAGAGAAGATTGGGCTATAGAAAAAAAGAAATCTTCCCCATGATCATTATTGATAAGTTTAGGGAGATTGCCACACCAGAAGCTTCCCTTAAAAAGAGGTGAATTTAAATGGTTGTTTCAAATTAGACTATCAGTAGAAAACTTTAGAGGGAATCAATAAAATTAACAGTATTGATCACCAGGACCAGATGGTATTCATCCAAGAGTTCCAGAAGAACTGAAGTATGAAATTGTCAAGCTATTAATTATGTTGAGTATTTTTTTTTTTTTTTGCCTAAAACAGTCGCCAGTACAGAAACAGGATGCCAATGTGGAAATGGAAGAAAAGAAAAAGGAAAGAAAAGATTGTTTTATTTTTCAGAGGACATATTGGAAAAAACAGATGATAAAATCATACTGGTCAATTTGATAAAAGTTGTAATATAGAATGGAAACAAGATACACATGAAAAATGGGAAATAATGGAAGGGGATAATTTTTCTGGGGAGGGCAAATATGTCAGAGCTCTTGTTATTTTCTGAGGTTTTTTTAAAACATATTTTTTGTAAAATTTTGCCTCCTGCTGAGTATCTTCTTAAGGGTAGAGGACAGTGAGAGAAGAGTAGTCTCTTCCTGAGGAGGATATACAGGGAAAGACAACATTGGAGGCTTTCCAGGGTAGGAGGAAGAAGGCAGTGTCAGAGTGAGATTTCATTATTCTCCACACTTGCAGATCTCCAATAAAACCTTAGTAAACTTATCTGAGAGGTGCAAAGGCAGTGGACTTCATAAGGTATCCAGACAGGGTATGTGCTGGTATAGGCGAGGAACGAGCAGTCTTCTCTTGTAAAAGTATGTACTCTATGGGCTGGCAATAATATTTACTGCTTTTAAAATTTGATGACAATTTTTTAAAATGCCTTTTATGAGAAAGCTTCAGAAGTGACAGGTGATGATGAGTAATGAGAGCACACAAGCTTACCCACCCATGGCAGTTCATTTTTCCTATGTTTCCCAAGCATCTGTAAAGGCTGTTAGGGAAGTATATATAGGTTTATTTAGGCATATTACCCCTTAATATATGTTCAGATATTTCATGCCAATTTGTTCAGTCCCTTTTTGATTCTGCTGATATTATCTGCCTTTATGACTACTCCTTAGGAAAGTGGCTGTAATTTCCTGCTCAGAGGCTCAAGAAGGGCTTTATTCCATGCTAAACCCATCTTCTGCATGCTCTGGTTAAGTGTCCATCCAGCTCCTGTATTGCTAAATGGCAGCACTTCTAAATTCACTTTACGCACTGTCTTCATGACTTCAAGTCATTTGATCCCCTGATCATTTTAGTTGCCCTTTTCAGTTTCTGGTCTACATCCACTGTACCCTACTCGACCTGGGGAAAAGAGACCTGGATGAAGTATCCACAATATGGGTGCATACCAGTTTTACAAAGCAAGAATATAATGCACTATGTCTTATCTTCTGTCCACTTCTGATGACAATGTTATTGACCTTTTTGGGTCTCATTACCTGTTGAAATATTTGTTTCAGGAAAATAGCCATAGTGACTCAAATATCTCCTTGCAATTCTCTTTTCTGAGTGCAACATCATATTTCTGTGCTTCACAGTAGTTTCTCTAGATTCATTCATTGCCTTATATATTTTTTTTAATATAGGAACTCATCTGCTAGCTTGCAGTCCCTTTGCTCACTTTTGTTAGGTTATAAAGCATTTGACTACCTGATGTAGCTTAATATATAATTGGTAATCATAAATATTTCACTGTTTTCTGCTTCCTCAAGGGCACTGATGACAGTATCAAATAAAATTGACACAAGTCCTGAGGCATCCCAGTGCATACTATGCTCCATGCTGAAAAGCAACAAATAAACCTTTGCTACTTAGTCTTTTCTTACCTTTAAGAATTCTTTTCTCTATTCCTGTAGCAGCTTACTTCTTTAATAATATTTGACATAAAGGCTTACTGAAGGTAGGCTTTTAATTTTTATTTTTTTTCAAAATCTGTATACATTATGACCAGTCTATCCTTTTTTATTAAGGTACTTGCAACTCCATGTTAAAACAGCAGCATATAGTAAGACAGAATTTCCCTTTACCAAAGCTAAGCTAATTCTTTGCTAAGAAGGTAATGCTTATCTGTGTGCTCACTGTACAATCTCAATGTTCAAAACAGAAAAAGATCCACCTCAGGTGTTTAAGACATGAGGAAACAACAAAATTGATAATAAACTAGTCAGCCTACTAGGCTGTGATATGAGAGAAGTAGCAGTTGCACTGAATGGCAGTATTATTTCTTATTATAGTTTTATATCTTTTAGCAAATTAGATGGAAGAATACTGAACTTGCTACTGAAAATCAATTGATTTCAGATCTGTTAGACAAAAAACAAAGCTATTTCATATAATTTAATATTAAAAATATGACCATTAATGAGTCATAAAACATGACCTTTACTTTATCTCTCCTATAGTAGCTGAAAGCTCCTTGACTGGATAGAGGCTGAGTTGTTTTTTACAACTTTACGGCAACCAAGCCAGTCCTAAATCTGAAGTAGTTTGTTTATCACTTATTTGGTGCACCTGTGAAATTTCCTTGTCAACAGTTTCAGCTTTAAAGGATGATACTAGATCTTAGTTGTGAATTTAGATATAGCTCATCTGAGAGGAAGATTATATTCAGAACTGAGGACACTTTACATCTGAATAAGAGTTTCCACATGGGGTTTTAAGATGCTTGAACTATGATGCTCCAAGTTCACACCTCCAATTAGTTTGAATTAATTTTCCTAAGTGTCTAGATGTCAGCTGGCTCCAGAACTCTAGATATAAACAACTTCACACTCTGGCAAAGCCTAGATGTAAACTTGACAGCTTGGATGCATTTCTGTTGACTTGAAGCCAGGACTTGAAGCAGACAGAACAAATTAATATGTGAAATACCCTTAACCAGTACTTCATAATTCTGAGAAACAAGTTTTACCAAAAACTGCTTGGAAAAGTCTGAACCCTATTTCAACAGTTATCATGTTTTAATAAGGTTTGTCTAAGCTCAGCCTCTGGAAACCTTAAAGTTTGCCGTCTCGATAAAACTTGTTTCTTTCCTTATCTACACATTCCGTGCTTAACAGGCTTGACACACTTCACATCAGCTAATGCTGCATTAAAGAGCTGTATATGACACAAAAATGTCAAAGGCAGCTTTATAATGTAATGAAAATGCTCTGAATGGAGACTTGGAAAAAGATTCCTTTGCTGTTACATATTGGTACATGTAATACTGCACCAAGAGATATCAGAGCTTTGATCTTACATGCACCTAAAAATATCCAGCTTCAATAGAGCACTCAAACAATTCTTCTCCCTCACAATGAACCCATATGTTCTTCCAGCACAAAAGAAAATTAGCTTTTACTGCTCAAAATTAAATGCTGGAGAACAAGCCAAATATAGGTCATTTCTAGCAGGGCTGTGATCCTGTTAGATAACAGACAGCTAAGAAGGCTCGGGTCCGGGCAGCACACACATGGAAGACAGCCAGAGGGTTGAAGAAAGCTGTAATTTGGAAAATAAATTGGAAATGGACCAAGTGATGCAACCCAGTATTGCACTGTGCCCTTCCACTGTTGAAAGGCAACTTCTCAGTACAGAGGTAGGACACACTGGCATGAAAACTTGTGGTCACTAATGATGACATAGCACTTGTACAGGAAGAGTTTTATTAGTCCCAGTGTCCCAGATTTGTTGAAATTTCAGTAATGATATTCCACTGACCTACATTTCCCTTGCAGTGTGAGCTGGCTGAGGCTTTCCTCCTGTTTGTGCCTTGGTGAGAATTTGTTATTGCTGTGTGGTGACAAACAGCTGTTGTGCTCTACCCAGGAGATGTGTGTGTGCAGAGGTTGGACATATGGTGGCTCTGCACCTTTCTCAGCCACCACTTCTTTTGTCATGTCTGTAGAGCATGACAGGGCCAAAATCTATGTAAGGGTCTTTGGGACCTCACTGGACACTGCTTTATGGGTCAATCCTATTGCTGATATATTTAAATGACAATAAGAAGAGCCTGTATTGTTTAGTATAAAAGTTGATGTATAATTGTTTGGTGGTCAGGCACTGGAACAGGTTGCCCAGAGAAGCTGTGGATGCCCCACACCTGAAACTGGCCAAGGCCAGGTTGGATGGAGCTTTGAGCAACCTGGTTTTGGTAAAGGTGTGCCTGCCCATGGCAGAAGGGTTGGAATTAAATGATTTTGAAGGTCCCCTCCAACCCAAACCATTCTATGATTCTATGATAATTTATTTTGTATGATAATTTCTAGATTTATATATAAAAAAACCAAAACAAACAAACAAACAAACAAACAAAAGACATTCAGGGCAACAATCTTTTGGATAAAAATGTTTCTTTCACCTGTGTTTTCCACACATGTAAACAGAGGCACAAACTTCTTCCAGCATCAGCTCATTGTTACGCTCATCTACTTTTCAAGCCGGACTAGCAGTTACGGTTTGACATGTAGGACCAAAAACTCCAGTGGTCATTGCCTATGAAAGTGGTTTGAAATGGACAACAAACTGATTGCCAAGACAAAGGTGAAGTGAGGTACTTGCAGTGACTAGAGAGCAATGAAGCGTTACCAGGTAGGAGTAAGTGAGAATATAAAAGACAAGGGAGAAGGCAGGAGACAAGAAAGATGAAAAAGAGGGCAAGGGGGTCTAATGAAAACTTAATGGGTTTGTGCTGGTGAGTGGTGCTCCTCTGTCACAGCAATCTTCAGTGTGAAGCAGCAAGACTCTTCTTGCTGTATGTAATCGTGCCAGGGAGACCATATAATAAATAGGAAGAGACAAGTCTGTATGCATTCACAATAAAGCCTTATTCTTGAACTTCCCCTTTGCAGAAAATATCAACTCAGAGGCTAATCTAAAGTTTTGGTAGGGCTGAATTCTGTCAGCAGATGTACTCCCTGACAGTGTGGAGCACAGAGCCAGGGATGCTGAGAGGGTGGCTCAGCAACGGGGTTCAGAAATTTTCTCCTGTCTGTCAAGAGTTAAATGCCTCCTCCACGCTGGCTGAGGTGGTCCCAGCTGATTCCTGTAAACGGGCTGTTTTGAGGCTGACATGAAATTAATTTGTCATCCTAAACCAACAGCAGGTCAATTGAATATCTTCCCTCCCATGGTGAATGATGCAAGACATGACAGAAAGGGAAAATAAAAGGAATATGGAGCACCTGTCTCTTCTGCAGAAGTGATGTCTCTTGTGGGACTTTTTCAGTGCCAAATGACTACATTTTCCATGCACACATACTTGGAAAAAGGCTTCAGTTTACAGTGCAGCCACAGCCAAGTAACTTCTAAAAGTATGGCAAAAAAAAAAAAAAAAAGAGAGGAAGAAATCAAATAGGGTAAAAAATAAATATTGAGGTAAGTCAGGAGCATGCAGCAAACAGCCTAGTTTTCTATCACCATTTCCCTGGTCTGACTGAGGTGTATTTTCACTTGGGTTACACTCTGGAGTAGGACCTGGCTGCTCTTATTACATTGGTTTCTTCTAGGGAAATGAAATATTAGCCTATTTTCTTAACTTGTGTATTAAGAAGACAAGTTAATTTTTCACCCCTCTAGTGAATTATTATATGATCAGTTTATATGAGAGATGTCCCAGGAGTAAGAAAATGAGTCATAACTCAAAGGAGGTGAAGCTATAAGTGAATAATGAAGAATATGAAGATCATTCTTTCCCCTCAGTGCCTGCACAGGCTTGTTCTGCAATTAAAAGGGCAGGGGAATAGGTAAATAGACAGTTGAGCCACGAATCATCTCTGTATTTGTGATCTTTGGGAAAATGTTTTACAAAGTTTATTTTTGTTGGAAATGAGCATGTGCAGCTATAAAACACATCAAAACCCTTCACTTTCACCTAAGAGCTTCATTAGAGTGCGAGGTTGTGGAGCAGCTCTTGCAGGAGAGTTTCCTAAGGACAGGATAGTGACTCATTTCAGAGCTCTGTTCCTCTCCCTTCCTATATACCCACTATCTCTTCCTTGGAAGGTTCAGAAAAAAGTTTACTCTGTAAACTCAGCTTCCAAAAGACACATTGAAAATGTATTCTAAGCCCTCACTATTATGGATATGATCTGTGTGGTACAGGGGGAAGCTCCAGACTGAGTGGAGATATGTTTTTAAATGTCCGGACTTGCCTTAGTACTGCGTCACCTACCCACAGGCTGCCCATTTTCACTGCTTAAAATTCCTTCCTTACCCGTCTAGCTGCTTGCAGTGCAGCAGTCAGGGTCTGACTTGTTCTCTGAAGGTTTAATTCCGCAAGATGCGAAGACCTGATTTCAAGATCCCCACACTTCCAATGTTTACTCCAGCATAGTTGCTATTTGGAATGCTGTAAAGAAGAGCCTTCATTTTCTTTTCAGTATGCCATAAAATCATGGAATCTCTGAATGGTTGGGTTGGAAGGGACATTAAAGATCATATAGTTCAACCCCCCCTGCCATGGGCCAGGACATCTCCTACTGGAAGGTTGTTCAAAGCCTCATCCAACCTGGTCTTGAACACTGCCAGGGATGTATTCCAAGCCCCCTGCAGTGGACTTTTTTCAAAGCATGGATAGAAACTGCACCTGTAAAGTGCATTCCTCTAAGCCACCAGACATCTGCAAGATTTGCTTTTTGATCTAATAAAGCTGATAGTTTTGGAGGTATGTTGTCTTTGTTTGAATTGTCTTCTGACCAGGCCAAAGTAACCACAAGGGCATCTAGTTTTCTTGCTGTTACAGAGTCTGGGACAAAAAAAATCTTTGCTCTCTGAAATTCAAATATCCCTGAACCCTTGGAGAAATGTGCCTCCACCAGTTGTCTCAATTTCTCCTTGCTGAAGCAGTGTTTCTTAATAGTCTTCTTGATACCTGCATTAATATATTGGCTAAATTTGTTATAAAGGAAGGATGCAGATGCAAACAGCCATTGATGAGAGTGATCTAGAGATTTAGATTGTTTGCAAAACTTTATCCAGTTCACTGATAATTCAGTATAATTCATTTGCTCAGCCCATTTTTTAACAATTTACATGCTATGCCACAGTGTGACTGTTAGAGAAAGAGGAGGAAAAGGAACAGTAAGAAGACTTTCTCATAGATGGGACTCAGATTGGCAGCAAATCTCACAAAAGATTTGCTAGAAACCACACATCTGCTGACATCACTATCTAAATAAAAGGGTTTGTCCTTCGTGCTGTGAAAGCCAACAGCTGCTGCCACCCCTCCGTGAATGCTGAATGAAACAATTTGCTACAAAAGGGACCTCTCTAGATCAATCTAAAAATCACTACCATGGGCCTGGAAGCAGATGTGACATGCAAAACTTGACACCATCAACCCTACAAGGATTTGTTCATTCTAATGATGCCTGATGGATTCTTCCTCAGCACGTGGAAAAGTGCTTAAACAGGCTTTAAATAGCAACATATCAGAATCAACAACTACACAAAGCAGTTTCCTTTCACTCCTTTAATAGATTGGATATTTGGTACATTTTGGAGACACATAATACATAAAAGTTGCTTTTTCCTTTGCTCTACAGACTCGGAATAAATCAATGCTAATACATCTAGGTGTGCACTTGGATGGTTTACCATCCATCCACTCACACAGAGGATGCCTAAAGGTCATATAAGGCCCCTCTCATTTCTCAGATACATATGTTTGCTAAACACATTTTTCTTATTATAGGCTACTGATTTCACTTGCATTCCACAGCAATTGCCCCTTGAGGTTAACAAATACAATAAGAACCATCTACTTAAAGTAACTTGAATTTTGAAGGCTCCTAGCAGCACTTTCCAGTTGACCTTATGCTCCTATCTGTATGATCAGTTCTCCTCAAAGCCATATTATTCCCTTCCAAGCAGCCACATTTTAACTCTGCATCTGAAAATAGAGCAGAGAGGTAAAGAATAAGCAACTGCTCAAATCTTCTTTAGCAGAGTCATCATACCCATTTCAGAGGTCACCTGCAGTGGCTCTTTTAATTCTAGTTCATAATGTTAAAACACTAAACAATACAGAAAAGAATGTTTTAATTTTTCAAAATAAAAGAAAGGATGAAGAATTCCAACATATCCACCTTTTGAAATTAATATATGCATTAGGAATCATAGGATCATGGAATAGTTGGAAAAAACCTAAAATATAATCTCATTCCATCGCCCCTGCTATGGGTGCGGACACCTTCCACTAGACCAGATTTCCCACAGCCCTGTCCAACCTGACCTGGAAAACTTCCAGGGATGAAAATACATATGCATTCCATTGCAGGAAAAAACCCCAATGCTCCTCTAAGAACATTACACATATAGATTTTTTTAGGTACAATCTACCAAAATTCTGTACTGCCTGCTCATGTTTCATAGAGTACCCTGTAGCTGTGGAGGATGTTGAGGTTGTTTTGTTGGGGGATTTTTCCAGCATTTGTGGTGAATGGCAAATCCATTACCAGGCAGCACTCTAGAAATGGAGCCTTGCAAAGTCAGAGAACACACAGCACTCTGACTGGGGAAAAACTCATTCAGCTTCAGCAGCCAGGCACAGGTGGGGCTATGATGAACTAGGGCTGCAGCTCAGGCTCGAAATCATCACTGGTAATAAAAACTTTGCCAAGAAATCTGGAAATTCTGTTTGACTTCATGCTGCAGCTGTGGTCCAAGTGATAGAGGCACTTCAAACTCCGTATTGCCACTCCCAGTATAGACTATGTGTGCCTTGCACTCTCCCTGCCACTGTGGCATCTAAGTGAGGTTAGGGAGAGCCAGCAAACAACACCAAGCCACAACGGAATACCTGCCATTGTGCTAGATATTAAGAAATCTAAATTGGTGATACATATTGTGAAGGCTTGACTATTAGAGAGGTTGCACTCATATTTTTGTGCTATCTCAAGCATAAGATAAAATTCCAAATAGTCACTAAGAAGTAATAAGATGCAAAGTCTTTCTCTATCAGATAATTTTCAACTTATTCTCCCAAGTGGATTTTCTAGTTTCTAATACAGGGTTGACCTAAAAGCAGTTTTCCTCTCAGCCGGGGGATTTTTGAGGCAGCACTCCATTACATAGCTGTTTATTTGCATGAATCTTATTAAAAAAAAAATAAAGTTGATCCCTTATGACTGTGCCAAACATCTCAGTTAAGCCCATCTTTTCAGAGACTAAGAAAAACAGACTGAAGGAAGAGGAAGATGACTTGCAATGTCACTACAGCAAGCTTTTTCCTGAAACGCCAGACTAAAACTCACCCCTAGCTTGTAGACACTGTCTGGTTTACATCACGATGTTCTGAATGAGCTCATTATCGTGTGGGATGCAGCGACACCAAGCTCAGTGCTGCAGCTGAGATGGTGCTTCCTGCCCCAGAGAGATTACTGCAGGTCCAATACCAGATCAACTCGTTGAAATTTTATGGCTTAAGCTATACAGGAGGCAAGACTTAGGACTTTGGAACATTGAGGAGTTATGGGAGCTGAATAAGTTACTGTCTCTTGGAGGAGACATATGTTTGGAAGGCAACTGCCCATGTGCCTCTCCTAATCTGTCCCAATTGCAAGGTAATAGAATTTAGCTTAAAAGTCTTCCAGTGAAGTTTAAGCTTCAATGCATGACATCAGTTTTAGGGTGGGCCATGAGCATGCCCCACAACTGTGCCAGTGGCTCAGAGTCTGGGGTAATTTGTTAAGCCATGGTAATGCAGCTGTGGGGCTGTGAGACCGCAGCCTGTGATCTAACTATTCCTTCCAGCAGCAAACCCCATGAATCACATCCTTGGCAGAAAGGGAAAGGGGAAGGGATAACAGAAAACCGAGTAAACGGTGTTGGTGTCATGGCTCTACCTTTAATTTTTATATGAATTATTGTGGTACAGGCAGCACAAGCTTCTAATGCAGAAGCATGCCAATTAAATTAACTAACATTATCCTCTGCTTTGCTTATTTAAGGCTTTTGCTTACCTTTGCCAAAGCAATTCAAGCAAGGGTTAAAAAAAGGCATCTGGTCTTCGCTAGCTGACTTAGTTTCAAATTGATTTAGTTAAACCAAAGCAGTATTTCAGGTCTTCAAAAGCTCCTAGCTAGTTGAATATACATATTTTTGACACTATGCAGGCTTACTTCAACCTAAGCTTTCTGCAAGTAAGTGCCACACTTTCTATAGCTAAAGGACAATATATATTGCAAGAAGATATTTAGTGGTTTGGATTTCTGTTTATTTGGTTTTGGGTTTGTTGGGTTTTTTCCTAAACAGAAAATCACCTTTAGACATGAAAGAGGCAAATTCAGAAACGTGGAATCAGAATGATTTCGGTTGGAGAGACCTTAAATGGATCACCTAATTCCATCCCCCTGCCATGAACACTAGTTCATTTTTTTAAATGCTCAAAGCATCTATACTGGAGGAGTGTAAACAGTTAAAGTCTTCATGGGAGGATAGCAACTGTCTAGGTGGACTGTCAAGAGATTCATCTTCAAAATGGGAATACCTTCAATCTACACAGATGATATTCTTGGATTTAATCTTCCCACACATCTTTCACTCTCCTTACAAACACCCCTTTTTATTAAGTAACTGGTTTATTTCATAACCACTGTTGCTGATTAAAGTGATGTTTACTGGCTAAAAAGAGTCATACCTACTCCATTTAGACGAGATGCAGTCAAAAGTTTTGAAGTTTGCAGCGTTTTCTTAAAAATTAAAAAAAAAAAAGTCAGATGTGTGGAAGAATTTACTGAGGACACTGCAAAGATATTTCAGAAAAACATAATGAACATAACATGACCATTCTTTGGGTTTTATTCAGAATTTAGGATATACAAATACTCATCAGAAGATCAGGTCTAAACTACCCTTTACCCAATTATACTAGTTGCATGTAGAGGTAAAAAAAAACAAGCCAAAAACCAAAGAAATCCCATTATTAGACATTTCCTTCCAAATCAGTGAAGACAAAGTTAATCAGGATTCATTAACACTGGGTTCTGTGCCTCACTCCTGTGTAAATAAGAGAAAGACAATGTGTAATGATGCAAATTTGTGATGTGATCAACCATGAAGAGAGGAGAATGGGAAGTGCTTGTTGAACCTTACTAATGTGAGGCTTTTTTGGGGAGCGGTGTGAAATGAACAAAACAGGCTCTGGAAAGTGGTGTCCTACTGAGCAACATTTCCACAGGAGGAAATTTGCACGACTAGCAGATGACTGTCTATACAGCTCACTCTGTCACAAAAGAAAAGACTCCCTTAAAATTTAATAGGACTGGAACAAATAGAAATCTTTAGAAGGGTTTAAGACAAAATTAAAACAGAAGACTTTAGGACAAAGAGATGGAATAATCCCCTTTACATGAACTACTTAATGACTGAGGTCTTTCCTCTGCAATTTTAAGTTGGTCGAAGGAATTTAATAAAGATTGCATATTTCAATAAAGATTTCTGTAGGGAAGCTTAAATTTCTATAAGAAAGTTAATGTTCTTTTTTATAGTCCATACTGCATTTCCGGAGGGGCTAACAGAACATCATGGCTAAAATGACTGAAAGAAAGAAAGAATTGTTTTGCTTTGCAAAGTGGTTTGAGTGGTAGCTCACATATACAATATAGCCACATTGTGTAAGCAAAGCCTTGCATGGTCAGAATTTACAGAACACACATGGAAACCAAAATTGCATTCTGTGCCTTTAATACCCCTCCAGGCAAGTGTAGATAACCACAGATAAAAGGACAAAGTCAAGGGGTTTGGCTGGTGAAGAAATTAGACAGGGAAGGTTGCAAGATTAAATAGGAGGACTATTGCTGGTCTCATATTTCAGTAAGCCAGATAAATCAACTCCCCTGCATCTCTTCTGTGGCACTTATTTTCTTTTTTTTGGCATTACAAGTGTTGGCTTCCAAAAGTTTTTGCCCAGTTAAAGGAATGATGTGGAAAAAAAACCCCACCACTTTTAGGATAACAAAAAAAAAATTCTTAGGGAAATTACTTTCAATCTTTTTGTTATTCCAGTCATTTTTAGAATAACAGAATATCAGAATATTCCTGTGTTGGAAGAGACTCACAAGGATCACTGTGTCCAACTCCTGATCTTACGCAGGACAGCCCAAAGAATCACACCATGTAACTGACAGCATTGTCCAAATACTTCTTGAATTCTTGAATATCAGGCTTGGTGACCGCTTCCCTGGGGAGCCTTTTCCAGTGCCCAAACACCCTCTCAGTGAAAAAGTTTCTGAGTCTTGAAGCTTCTGAAGCTACAAAATACTCTGTGCCTCAGAAGTAGTCATTTAGGATGTAGAAGCACTTATTTAGTGTAGAATTACTGAAATAGAGCATAAAAAAACCTCAGGAGATATCAAGTTTCTTACATTAACATCTGCATTTCCCTTGATGAGTACCTTCTCTGTTTCAGTAGATATCTTATTTGTTACTTTCAGGTTCATCTATTTTCCAGTAGTTGAATCACCCACAATTAACACCTTAATTATTAAATGTCTTCTGCTTGAATTTCTCTGAATCTGGAAGGGAATTCCACTGGCTGCAAAAGCACTCCTTATTGTTATAGTAGAGTCACTCATAAAGAGAAAAATCAGCATATCAAAACCAGTGAATACAATAATCTACAGGGTTTATAGTTCTAGTTCCTTCAAAAATAGTAGGAGTTTGAAAACAGTAATAGAAAAAAGAAATATTAGAAGTTCATAGAATCCTAGACTGATTTGGGCTGTAATGGGCCTTAGAGAGGATCTAGTTGCAACTCTCCTGCTGTGGGCAGGGACAGCTTTCACTAAACAAGATTGCTCAGAGCCCCATCCAACCTGGTCTTGAAAACTTCCAGGGATGGGGCATCCACAGCTTCCTCTGGTCAGCCTGTGCCAGTGCCTCACTGCCCTCACAGGAAGAATTTATTCCTGATACTCAATCTAAATTTTCCCTCCTTCAGCTTCGTCATCCCCCCTTCTCCTATCATTGCAAGGCCTTATCAAAAGTAGCAATTATTAAGGCACTCTGTGTGGCATTTTTCCGAATGGACTTCATGTCACCTCATGGCAATCAGACTTATCAGCTGTGTAAGTCCAAATATCTACAATATTAGCCTTCAGCTGAGAAGACAGAAGGGACAAGTGCAAAATTAGTAAGGTCTGATAAAACGAGCAGTGTCAGAATTGAATTGTGGTCTGCATAATTTGTGTGATCTTCCCAGGTAATTATATTGGCATTCAATAGCACTATCTAGTTAAGGACCTGTCAACATGTCTTCCAGAAAATCTTATTTGCTGGATTTTATAACATAGTTGTAAGGAAATCAATTCTAGGCTGAATCTTGACACACACAGCTAAGAACTTAAGAGGTATTGGTTTCTACAAAAGAAGAGACAAATTGCACTCAGCATTTAAATAGCCAACACTGGCCAGCATGGCAAGACTGGAAAAAGGGAGCATTTCTTTTACTTACAGCAGGAGATAGTTGCATTACTTGAGCTATGCTATTGTGACTTTTAATGGGGGAAAGCATCGGGTAAATAAAATAGGTTTTATAGGTAATTTTGCATTTATATGGTAAGCAAATATCCTTTTTTATCCTTTCTTTTCATTTTTTTTCTTGGATGTAGGTGAATTAATATATGGAGATCATTCTTTGTTCTAATACCCCTTCCTTTCTTCCTATCTCCTCCCTGCCATGGCTTTAATTTTTCATATCTCATAATCAAACACTTTGTAAAGTGCTGGTTAATATGCTGGCAAAAAAATTATATTGGAGTTCACCTCACAAAGTTAAATTTCAAAATCCACGCTGCTTACAAAAAAGTCCTTAGCCTGGAAGAAAACACCAAGTGCAGACCATATCATCCTCTTGTTGCTACCAATCTGTTCAAATCTACATCTATGAGCACTTAAGGCAAATGCCAAGCATAGGAAAAAGCAAGTGAAAACAGCAATGTTTCAAACACGTGATGATGAAAAGCTATGAAAGAAAATGTTAGCTAGTTCAGTAACAGGTGCTGTCCCTGTGCTGCTTTACATTTCAGAAGCTTAACTCTTAATGTGTCTCACTGGTACTTATATTTATTGAACAAATGCATATTTCCCTGTGCCTTGGAAATATATTAGTTGCAATATTCAGGGTAAACAGAGCAGGAGAGCCTTGTTACGCTGGTGTTCAGTACTTATCACCTGAAGAAAAGTGGTAACATTTCTACATGATTTTGAGATGTCGGTTAGTGATCTTATCTATATTCATGCCTGTTCTTAACAATATATTTTTCAGTGATTTCTATTATTTACTTCCTTGATTTTTTCAAAAATGCATTTCTTTTCAATTTTCCATGGCAGTAATTTTCAGTGGCATGAATTTGTTCACTTCAATACGAAATGAATTCTAGATATCATGCTTTGAACTCTTGCTCTGGAGAGACAATAAGACCTCTTTTCATCTTGATTGCTCCTTGAAGTGTGTGGAACCCATTCCCATTGTGGCAAAGAAAATGGTGTTAGTTTTTACATAGAACTTCATGAAATGGCAGAAATGGAAACACTCCTGAGGTGTTTCTAAGAGTAGCATTTACAAGATACCTTTCTGGGTAGCATGCATCTAGATGATAATTGCTGGTGTTGAATCAAAGTATTACATTTTTTTTGACAAATCACAAAGGAAATATTTCTTTTTTGTGAAGTCACTTACTTTCAATGGCAAAACTTCACTTTTCAAAGCTAAAAAAGTATTTGCTTTTTCTTATATTGTTCTTCCCTTTTCTTGTTGCCTTGCAGAGGAAGTTTGTGGAAGGATTGACAGACAGAACTAAGGATTTGAAATGTTGACCTTGAACAGTGTTGCCTTTAAAAAATAATGCTAGTGGCTTAAATTAGTAAAATGTTCAAGCAGGGATGTGAATGTAACCTTTCCTCTTAGTTTCTAAAATCAGAAGCAGGAAAATAAATATCTCAGTCTTGCAAATTTCCTTAAGGTTTTTGAATTATTTTATCTCTTCAGGAAGCATTTCTCAGATGTTCCATCAGTTTTACCCCCCGGCTCCCTGGAGATTGAAGAGCTAATTGTTATTTGCACTTTCAGCAAGGCTTGTGCTGTTCTCCTGACATCATAGTCATGAAGTCTTATTACAATTCTTGTTCTTCTTTTTCTGAGACTATCCCAAAGGTCCCCAATGGGCGGGTAATGAATGATAATATACTCAGGTTGCTGCCAGACCGTGTGTGTATATATACATATTTAGAAGACCGCTTGCAGTACAGAAGATTTAATAACATTCACATTGCTCTGGCTTCTTCTTTGACCCATGACCTTGAGGAGAAGTTACCTTCAGAACTGTATTCCTTACTCTTCCTGTTTCTGTTCTGCAACTTCTGCTCTAACATGCAGGAACAAGAGGTGCTCAAAGTCAAAGTTGTTGAAAAATGTCAAAGATTTTTCAATAAATTTGGCTGTAATGACTCAAAGAATGATACAACAGGGAAACACATTTGGCTAAAAAAGCCTGCAGGAATTTTGACTAGAATTTTTGCAGAAAATAGGATCTAGTGTCTAGGATCTAGGCTCTAGTCCAACTGAAGAGAAAGATATGTGAATGCCTTTAATTTTCATAACCATAATAATTAGAAACAAAATATTTCAAAAAATAAAAAAAATAACCTGGAATAAATTCTAACTGTATTAACAGCTTATAAAACTCTTTTCTCTGAGTTAGCTATGTCTTATTTGGACAAATAGTTAAAGGTTTTATACAGAGAGAGTTTGCTACCCTCTTTCTGCACTATCCTGTTTCCATCTATAAACTGTGTTTTGTCATTCCCACTGTGCTTAGAGTACTGCTAGGGTAAATGAGCACTACTTTTCCTTGAGCAGGAGGTTCCTGAGCTGTTTTCTACTGTCTCTTGCCAGAGACAGAATACAGGGCTAAAGGGACAGGTGGTTTGATCCCAGAGTCACATATGGTCGTTCTTATAAATGACATAACTTGCCTGGAAACTTATTCAGTAAAACATCCTGTGTAGAGGAAGTTTACTTTTAGGCTGAGTCATGTGAGGGATGTGGTTTATGGTGCTCCCCTGGTATAGCTCTGTCAGCAGAAGCAGCAGAGAGATAGGGATAACAGCAGTGAAGGGATGAGGGGAAGCTGTAAGGGTGTGAGGGTGTAGAAATGACTAACCTATTTATGGCAATGATTCTGATAGCAATATCTCACGCAACTTCAACATTAAGTCATGGCTTCATGCTATAAAGTGCTTCATGGCAAAAACATCACAGCCTTGCTTCATCCCAGCTGTGCAACACCTCTGAGTTTCTACACTATAGTAAGGCACTTCTCTCCTATACATCACTAGCTGTGATGGTAATTGGGATGGATAAATGATCCTGCTTTTAGAAAACAAAAGTATTTGGCTTTTAAAATTGTTTTTGTTTGCCACTGAATGAGAAGTGTGGTTGTGTATGAGAATGAAGTATGAGAATGGTTGTGTTCCCACTTAGAGCAGCCCCACAGGGCCTTTGGCTCAGCTGAAGGGATAACATGCTTCACTGGGTAGACAGGGAATACTTAAGTTCCTACTGACACAAAACCCTCTGCAAGGTAAAAACAATGGCTTCTGACATGTACAACAACCTCTAAATAGTCCCATTCAGTTCTGTAAGCAAAACCACATTCATCAGTTGCATTTTTACAACTTGTCAGAAGATTTCCAATCCAAGGATTTATGTTTCATTGGGGTATAAGTCATATCTGTCTCTTAAAACCTAATGGAAAATCCTGTATTTATTACTAAAAAGGCTGGATAAATTTTGCTTGATAACTGTCCTGTCCCACCAGTTTCGGACTCCATAGTGACAGGCTCTCTGCATTCAGCCTGTGATCCCCACAGCTGACTGAAGAGCAAAGGGTAAAGTAGCATCTGTCAACTTTCAATTATCCCGTGGTGCTACCCTGATAATGTCTGTTAGCCAGAGCTATGATGTCTGGGCTTGTATGTTCTCTCTTTGAATTCAGACCTGACCTACAAACACAACTTTGGAGACAAAAAAGGGGAATTCATGACTAAAATTCAGTACAGAATAGGATGCTTCTACTGTTGTACTTGGAACTTAAGCTTACACTATTCAGTGAAGATGTGGAACTGAATTAGGTTGCTCAAGCTTTCTTGTGCCATTTGACATGTTCTAGGACAGCCAAAGTGGATATCAACTATTGGAGGACATGACACAGACTTTGTAGAAGAGTTGTGTCTCCTGGAGGAGTAGCTGGAAGCCTGATGAGACCTTAAGGGGTATCACAGAGTCTGAGATCTCTACTCAGAGATCTACATGGGGAGCTGCATGAAGCCTCTGATGTACACATAGATATTTCCAAGCAGCAACACAAGTAGATTTGTTTTAAGCTGGAGCTGAGTCACACAGCAGATGTCTACAAGAGAAGTATCTATGTGAAATATGAGGATACACTGAGACTTTTCTAGGCCCTAACTTTGAAACATAGGGACATAATGCCAGTAGAATTCACCAAGGTAAAGCTCCAGGCTGAACACTAGAACATACTGATGAGCGTATATATATATATATGGCTGGCAGGTTTTTTTAGTTATTTTTTAATGTAAGAAGCAGATCAACATCCTCTCTCTCCAAATAGAGTGAAAGTTATCTCCTATGCATAAAAGCCAGAAAGAGGCCTGTGCACTACTATCTCAACCCACTAAAAGCATTTAATCGGGGATTTCAAATGTGGCTTAACATTGCCCGAGTCTTCTTCTGGCTCTTGTATGGAGTTAAGCAATGAAGCAGGAAGAAGGAAAGCTCAGGCAATGAAGAGCTCCTTTATAATCACTAAGATTCTTGGCTATTCCTAGACTACAAAAATTGACTTAAAATCCTTATAACGGATGTCTTGTTTATTCACTGCTCCTGTAAAACAATACTTCCTTAAAAGCAGCTTTCTTTCTCACACCATTATATTCTATTCCACTAAGATCAATGACAAAATTTTTGCAGCTTTTAAAAGAAGAATTAACACTGTATAAAGATATCTCCTCTCATTTATGTCTAGTCTAACAACACAAATCTATTAAGTAAGTTTTTCCAAAACATTTCTCATTCTGGTCTAAATACTTTTGCCATGATATCACAGCTCCTAAAAGAGAACAGGCTCAACAGTACTCCCTCCTCACACATAAAAGCTATGGTATATTCATCATTGGATTTGAGCATTTTTGGTACCTATTATTTAGATATTCTGTTCTTTAGCCACTCTATTCTTCATGCAATCAAGAAACCCTCTGCTAGCACAATATCTATGGTTTTATGTAACCAAGCCCTATTCAGACAAGCCAACATATTAGACCTCTCTTACGGCAGCTGCACTAAACTGCATACAGAATGCAAAACACTGGGAGGAAAAAAAAAGGCTGTTTTGAGTGTCCAACTTGATACATTTACAAGAACCCAGAACTGAGATGATGGGTTGCTGGTCTACTTTATTTTGGAAGATGGACCCTAAGATATCCCAGGCTGAATGTCAGATGTGAATTGTCAGATCCTCTTTGCATTTCATTGTAGCTATAATGCTATGTGAACTCTAGAGCATTTGGATAATATCTGAACATCTCATACATTCGAGAGCATTTCAACTGAATTCAACATACCAGCTGCTTCATTCAGTAAGATATGGCCTTACTAAAGCTAAGTCTAATTTCAGGCATTGCACAAAATGAAGGGCTCAAATAGAAGAAGCTGAGCTGAGCAATGGTGGGAGAAGCAAGAGATGGATCATATACACAGGATCAAGCAGTAGCAATCTTCTTTCTGGTTGTGTAAGAGTTAGCCATCTGCTTGTTTTCTCTGAATTCTGTTTTGGGGAAGCTGACCCAATTACCCTCCCCAAACACAGACCTCTTGTTTTGCCTGTGAAAATAAGGATAGGAACTGATTTAGTCATGGTGGGAGACAGAGATTTGTGATAGAAATGGCTTTGTGTCCTGGTTGGGTTTTGTTTATTTGTTTATTTCTATTTTACTTATATATTTTGTATATGATTCTTCCTTCTACATGGGTGGGAGAAAATTGGAGAAAGATGGATGAACAAATTCCTAACATGAGCACTTGAAGAACTGACAACACTGAGATTTTACTTTGCATTTCCTCACTTTCTTCTAATATTTTCAGCAAAATTCTGGGAAAATAGTTGCTCCAGGGATAGAATGGAAGCATCAATCCTCAAGTTGCTCCTTTTGGATCAAACATATCAGGTTCCTTGGTGTTTGTGGGCTTGATATACTGTATTGAGCTCTATGGTCTAGAAACTTTTTTTTAGCTTACTGGTTGAAACGGTATTTTTTTCCTAGTCACACAACCTTTAAAAACTGGATGACTAGTTTACTTCTAAGATACATGTGGTAGGTGAACAAGCTGAGCTTTGCTATTGGTCCAAAATAGATGTCTCATCTGGTTAAGGTAGTGAATGGAGTTAATTAAAATAGCAATGGACCATGTGTGATAAAGGTGACTAAAACCCAGAATATAAGGCTGAAAAATTAATCTGAATTAGGGAAAGACAATTCCTGTGACTTGGGAATAAAAGATGATCTACCCTTGTGCAGTGCAATCTATGTGTGGTCGTATCCGACAGTTCCTACCTTACTGTGATGTTGGAAAATCTTCTTTGCAGGGCTCACTCTTCTGAATAGCTGTGTCTCAGCACTGCCTCATGGGATGATATTCTCTACACCAAGTCAAGGTTGCTTGAAATGTAGCTAAAGAGAGAATGAGCAAGGAGTACAAGAGGTGAACACCACAGGAAGTTTTTGCTGCCCTATTCATTCATCCATTTTCTTTCTCTGCTCATATAAAGCTCCCTGATCATCTGTTTGGATAGTTACTGTTGTAGTTGTTGCCTTTACACATCACATGAGGAATGGGAGGTGTCAGGTCATGGGCTGGCTGCCCAGTAGTTCAAAGCCCATGTGGGAGACACCACACTTCCTCACAGACAATCAAGCTGTCAGGAGCTGGAACTTTGTTCCTGGCCATCACATGCCCACCCAGCTGCTTCCCTCAGGTGAAAGCTGACTTCATGGGGCAGAGGAATTGGGAGCTCTATTCAGGAACTGCTCTCTCTGAGGGCAGTCACACTCTGAGAGCCCCAGCTGGCCTCATTCTTTTGGTGCTTCAGATGGAAAACAACAAAATGTAGTTTCATCCAGTCTCTCTCCTCCAGCTTTTCACCAAATAGCTAAGTCAGCTCAAAGAAGAATTTCTGGATCCTAACTCTTTCTATCTCAATGCACAGTGAATGGCACTAGTGCAGATCTCCAGCAGCTTCTAACCTGCTGCAGAATGGACAAGCTGAGAGGATGAAGCCATGCAGTGACAGGACTGCTCCAACAGAACATGACCTACAGGTCACACTGCACAGAATGGTGCCTGCCAACTTGTCTTGCTGGGAGGTGCAACTTTGTGAAGTCTATCACATCTAGCAGAATTACACTTCAGTCTTGTGCTTTGCTGTGGGAACTTCTGGGTTCAATTGCTTGGGACAATTAGTTGAGAATGACTTTTTTCTTCTGTAAGCAAATTTAGGATTCCTTTTCTCCTCATTATCACTTTCTCCTGCTCTGTCAGGGTCTATATTATAACAGCCTGTGCTTCCAGCCTGTTTA
This sequence comes from Toxostoma redivivum, assembly GCA_013397375.1. Lineage (NCBI taxonomy): Eukaryota > Metazoa > Chordata > Aves > Passeriformes > Mimidae > Toxostoma > Toxostoma redivivum. The sequence goes on along the minus strand of VXBI01010443.1, from coordinate 92,223 downwards.
GCAAGACTTGAGAGCATATTTACTCCCATAAGATAAGGTCAGGGACTCCTTTTTCATTTCTTGGTATTGACACACAGGTTTTAAAACTTTCTGTAATAAAGGAAATAGGCTGTTCATCCTGAGAAGATTATTTTTGAAGGTATTCATAGGTATCTTAGTTTTGTACCATGTCAGTACTTCAAGGCTGATGTATCATTAATTTTGGACTCTTGTCAAAATCTAAGGTAGTATTCAGTACGATGAATAGATAAACCCACTAGACTGCTGACCAAAAGATTCCAGGTTATCTGTGAATGTCTGTTATAATGTACTTCAAGGACTGTGTGTTTCCTCTTTGTCTGTAGGGCAGTTGTAAAAGTGGGGACCATAAATATCAGAGGATATGTTGCCTGTGCTTTCTGTTCTTCTGTCTGACTCATACCAAAGCACCTTGGAGTCCTGGGTGATAAAGTGAAATATTTCAGAAGATCAAATGTCATAAAAAAAAAAAATACCTTGAGAACCTCAGAAAACACAAATGTTGTCTTGGCGAAAGCATGTGTCACATAGAGATTCTTGAAATTATGCAGACATGGAATCTTTTTTACTAAGAACAGGCACCAAGAGTCCTCCTAAACATAACACCTCAGATACAGGTGTAAGATTTTTAATATTAATTTAATTCTTTTAGTTAGGCACTGGTTTTTCTCCCTCCATCTGAAATAACAGGTGCAGCTTTTCAGCTTTGTCCTGTAATTCTTACTGCAAACAAGCCTATCAATCTCCCCTTCTAACTCTTCCTTTTATATATGCTCTTCACACTGCATGAAGATGTTATAAACTGTTATAGCTATGAATATCATGCTAACAGCCTATATATTCCAGCAATACACCTTTTAAAACTCTTCTCAATTCTCATCTTCAACAAACGTAGTTTTATCAAGAACATCAGTAAGATGCACTTTCAACCCAAAATGATTTTGCTCTCTACTAGTCCTACACATTGCATCTTTTCTATTTTTATTTACATGTACAGATGAGACATAGATTCCTTTAAGGAGTATAAGGATGCCCTCACAATTAGTCTGTTTACCCTTCTAATATCTGTAGTTCTTCTACAGAAGATTCCAGAATGCTTCTATCAACAGAATGACTTCTGTTGAATTCGCATCTTAAAAGCCTTAAAAGTCTTACAAGTTTTAAATGTGCCATTTCATTTCTGGTAGTTGATCCAAATTGTGTCACAGCTGTCTCTGCCCCCTTAGAGAGCACTACCTTAACACTGTGCTATCCACAGCCAAATAAAATGATGGCGAAATGATGGCTTGAAACTTTTGAAAAGTGGCAAAAATCTACTGCAGCCTGTTCCATTTTCCAATATATCTGACATTTTCTTAATTTGTGGTGGTCTCTATATTGTTTTTCTCTATATTTTCCAAGATTTCCAACTCTCAGCATTATGGATGCTCTTGCACATTTTTTCTATTATCACCAATAACCTCCATATGCTTCATTCTGAACTGAGTCACCTCTTTTTCTTGAAAAATTAACTCAGTCTCTTGTAGCAGTTTCTAAGTGGTTGTGTTCCATCTATAATCCAATCTCTTATCAGAACCCAATGAAAAAACTGCAATACTGACTGTTCAGCTTCTTCTTTATGAGGTTTATTTAAGTATGCTCACACTCTTTTTTAAATCCTTTGAAAATATTTCATATTTACATAGTGCATGACGCGTCCTTTTTACTTCTGAAGCACATTTTCATAGTCAATAGCTGACTTAGATGCCAGCAAACTCAATTTGGAAAAACAAAACCTTTTGAATTGCATTTACTGTAGCAAGTGATTCCTAGCAGGCAATGTTTACAGCCTAAAAACTTAGTGTATTTCTGCCAGTTAGCATATTTCCAGACAGTTTCAGCTAAAGCTCCTGCAGTTATCATATCACAAAAAATGCTGGGGAATTGGACCATTTCCAGTGGCATCTCATCACCTCTGACAGTTCAGCACGCTCCTGAGCAGTACCTCTGGGCCTTCTTCCACAGCTTTGCCAACTACCAGGTGTCTGGGTGTCCCTGCCCATGGCAGGGGGCTGGAACTAGAGGGTCTTTAAGGTTCTTTCCAACCCAAACCGTTCTATGATTCTATGGTACATGTTTCTGGCAGTTTAGGAGTTTGTGGTACAGGATACACCTCCTTGGCAGCTGTATTAGGTTTCCTATAGAAAGGATTTGCTTTGATCTTTCCTAGATATCCATGAAGCAATAACACCTCTACTGGGATATGGATATTTTTCACATTTTATAACTTCTTAGCAGTAGTCCACAAGCAACTGGTGTGATCTGTCTGGGGGGAGCTCTTAGAAGCTCCAAGAGAGTGCAGAATACCTCAGCTCACCTCTTGCAATTACTTGTTAAAGAGTGTGCCATGCTCTGTTCTGATGATAAAGCCATGTGATAGTTGCAGTTCTTTAAAGATAAGCTGGTCTGGGCTCCAACCACCATAGGTTTCTCCTATCATTGCTATGTCTTGAGAGAGATTATATTTTTTTGTTTTGTTTTTTTTTTCTTTTGCTTTTTATTTGCTAAAATTTCCCTCAACAATAGGACTAGATGAAAATTCCCACCACCCACAATTGTCCATATTTGCAAAACTTCAAGGACAATGATGAATTGTCCCATAGTAACAGTGTTAGATAACATCTTATATTTTTGGATTATGAGCTGGTGAGCTATGACTCATCAGTTTATCTCACTGATTATGATTTCACTACTACCTTCTGCTTCCTCAGCTGTTGTGTTCACTGGTAGCTGCATACCTTGGACTGTAAGTTCTTTGGGGCATGAAGTACCTTCCAGGAACTGTTGTATCATGTCAGAAAAATCTGTGTCACCCTCTCTGCTAATGTAGCAGAAAATAAGTGGTCATACTAGTACTTAACATTGCATGCTAGCTGTCCTCAAAATTTAAATCTGCTTTTATAATTTGAGGGACCTTTCTTCTGAAAACATGTTTTAGTATCCCTTTGGATCTCTGTCTTACCAAGTCCCTCAGAAGTTCCAAACTGCACTTGTAAACAGGTTGAATTGGAAGGACCCAAAAGCCCAGCATACCTCAAAACAATGTTAAAGAAGGGAGGAGCTCAAGGAACTCAGAGGATCATTAATTCATTTTATTGAGGTGTAACACTGCATAACAGAAAAGATCTCAAGTGCATTTTGTAAGGACCAGTTTCAAAAGTCAGATTTCAAAGTCAGGATTTCAAAATAGCACAAGAATTTCTATAATACATCCTTAAGTGCTCTTTTCCAAATATACAGGTTACATTTCCATTTTTGTTTCATCTTTCCTGGACTTTGAACTTCTTTCTCTCTTCACTTCCTTTTCCTTATCCAGATATACTTAAAGTTCTTTAAAATTTTCTGGGGATTTCTTTGTTCCATACTTCAGAAAATTTACATGTCCTTTTTTCCTAAAATTTTCTTTTTCTTTGTCTGATTTACAGCTCTTTTGCTACTGTCAACTCTTATAAGTATCCATAAGGTACAATAACTTTCTATGCCTCAAGGCTTTTAAGACTTTTATTTAAATAACTTTCCGGTGATTGACTTTGTTACTACAAGTTTGGGAATTTAGAAGATGCACTTTCCTGTCAGAACAGCAAAATTGGCTATGACCAGCTGAAGATCTTAGTGGTCTAAGACTGGTCTCATTAACTGATCACTCAATATACAATTAAACTTTCCAGAGCATGTTTCAATTCAAATTTCAGACACAATAAAGGTTCATTTTAGGCTTAGCAAACTGAAGCATACCCTACTAGGATCATATTCTGCATGCAAGGAAATTGCCTACTGAAGTTCTTTTCAGCCCATGTTGCACATATCTACAAGGTCATCAGTAATATAAAAAACAAGAAAAGACTATGTATAATATGTTCAATAGCTGCAAAATTCTCATTCCTGTAATATTTTGCTATTAACAGTGGCATTAGAGAGATTTAAGCTAGAAAACTGATATACACTAAATTTAAGCCAATAACTAACTGGTGAGAATTAGGATTAAATTTGGTTAACAGTTTATTCCATGTTTGCAGATTAGATATTGCTGATACTTTTAATGTTTAGCTATGAAAACATTTGATACTAGCTAACGATGCAGAAAAAAAATTGCCTTAAACAGATTAATGATTTGATCCATTGTATTTAATCTCATATCCCCATGTCCTCTGATATGAATTGTGGTACTCTTCTGAGTCTTTTTAAAAGGAGACAGTAAGGCTTAGTCTTATAATGGCAGAGTTATAGTGATATGTTTTTAATGGGCAAAATCTTGTTGCTATCTAGCATTTTACAGAACATTGTGAAAGAGTAAAGTATTGCAGGAATTACTGGAGTTTTTTTTGGTTAAAATTGTAACACCGCCTTAGAATGACAATCTGCCTCCCCAACTTCCATCTGGAGTTTCCCATGAATAAATATTCCTTTCTTCTCAAATTTGTGAACTAAATTATTCAATGATATTGCTTTGTGATGTTAAACAGCTGTTGTGTTTCACCCCTAAAAGCACATTTCATTGACGGCTGAAGTAATTCTTTCATTTAAGCTTTATTTAAAAAATGTCCTCTGTACCTTGATCTAAATGCAATATATGCATACTAGAAAATTCTATATATTTTATTACCTGTGATGAAAGCAAGATCTTTGCAAATGACAGATTTTATTAATCCCACAGATGCCACTGAAAAGGTTTTTAATATTACAGTGTTCCGGAAAAGCATAAACCAGTTCAACAGACATTTTGTGGACATTTCGTGGACGTTTTCCAGGAGTAGTCCATAGAATAAGGGAACAATATCTGTGCATTAAAGCAAAGAATGGGAATGGGGGGTGATGGTTAGTAAAGTTATATTGAGTAGTGTGGGACCTGGGCATGATGTACTCGGCATGGAATAAGAGATGGGATGCACTGGTTTTGGCTGGGCTAGGGCTGGTTTTTTTCATAGTGACTGACATGGGGCTATACTTTGGATTTGTGCTGAACACAGAGTTGATAATATAGAGATGTTTTTGTTGTGGAGCAGTGCTTGCCCAGAGCCAAGGCCTTTGCTACTTTTTGTTCTGCCACACTGGTGAGGGGACTGGGGTGCATGGGACTTTGGGAGGAGACACAGCTGGGACGGGTGACCCAAACTGACCAAAGGCATATTCCACTCCATATGAAATTATTCTCAGTATATAAAGTGGGGGGAAGGAGGAGGAAGGGGAGATGTTTGGATTGATGCTGTTTGTCTTTCCAAGTCACTGTTGCCTGTGATGTGGCTCTGCTCTCCTGATGGGACCCTGCTTTCCTGCAGATGGCTGAGCACCTGCCTGCCCATGGGAAACAGTGAATTAATTCCTTGTTTTACTTTGCCTGTGTGCACAGCTTGTGCTTTCCCTATTAACTGTGTTTATGAACCCATGAGTTCTCCAGCTTTTACCCTCCGAATTCTCTCCCCAGTCCTGCTGGTGAGAAAGTGAGTGAGCAGCTGTGGGACTTAGTGGCAGTCTGGGGTTAAACCACAACACCCACACAGAAGATGAGGGAAAGGCTGTAGATGTTGTCTGTCTGGACTTTAGTAAAACCCCTGACACCAGTCCCACAGCATTCTCAGGGAAAGACTGGCCGCTCAGGGCTGGGAAAGATTAACTCTTTGCTGGTTAAAAAAATGGCTGAATGATCAGCCCCTGAGAATAGTGGTGAATGGAGTGGAATACAATTAACAGCTGGTCCCTAGTGGGGTTCCCCGGGGCTCTGTGTTTGGTCCAGTGCTGTTTAATATCTTTGTCAGTGATCTGGATGAAGGAAATGAAGTCACCCTCAGTAAGTTCACAGATGACACTAAGCTGGGTGGGAGTGTTGATTTGCTGGGGGGCAGGAAGGCTCTGCAGAGGGATCTGGACAGGCTGGATTGATGGGTATGAGGTTCAATATGTATGAGTGCTGGGTCCTGCACTTGGGTCACAACACTTGGGTCACAAGAAGCCCAGGTAGTGTTACAGGCTGGGGGCCCAGTGACTGGAGAGCTGCCTGGTAAGAAAGGACTTGGAAGAGCTCTTTGAAAACTGCTGAAAATGAGCCAGCAGAAAGCCCAGGTGGCCTAGAAGACCAATGACTCACATCACAAACATTAGAAGAGGCTGCCCAGGGAAGTAGTGGAGTCACCATCCCAGATATTCAAAAGATGTGCAGATTGTCATGGCTTACTGCTGGCCTTGGTAGTTTGCAATGGGACTTGATGATCTTAGAGGTCTTCTCCACACTTAGTGATTCTATGAACCCAGGGAAATAAAGATGTTGTTTTTCTGGGAAAGCACCTACTTTTATATATTGATGAGAAATATCACAGGGGCATATATTGCCTTCAGAGAATCATAGATAAATCAAATTTATTTCAATAGAAATTAGTTGCTTTTACTGGAGAAGCATTGCCAAGACTTCTATAGAGATTCCATCTAGATTTGCCTTCCACTTCAAAATCCCCATTTGACACATGAATCAGCAATTCTAGATTCCAGATCTGATAAAATCATCCAGAGGGAAATAAAATCTCCCATGAAGGGCTGGAGCCTGGCAGAATGTCCTAGAAAGTGTATCAGCTTGCTTTCCTTTACTCTTCCCCAAGCATCTGCTCCAGGCCACTCTCAGAGCCAGGATGCTGAGAAGCAGGGACCTTTTTTCTAACCCTATAGAAACATTCCTAATTTGGTATGCAATGAAGATTTTTAAAATTAGAATTAGTGTGCGTCAGTGAAGAGTGAAAGGAACCATCACAATTTTCTAATTTTTCTTATATATTTTATTCCTTAAATGATACCAACACTAAAGTCCTCTTACTAAATACAAAAGCTTCATTTACTAGATGGGCAAGGTCAGTGTTCAGATCTGTCCATACAAAACTTTCAGTCAGTTATAATATCAGATGATGTAGCCTCCAAGTGATCCACTAAATCAGATACTTGATGACTTCTGGTTAGGAAAAACCAGCTAGAGTAAAGCATGACAAATATGTTCTCCTGCCCACTGTGACCTGTTGTTGTGCTTGAATTGCTTGAACTTTAGGATTCAGTATCTTTTCCTACTTCTTTCTAATTTTTACAGCAGCATTATTTTTTGCCTGTCACTAGCTGCCATCTTTGGAGCTGAGCATCACCAATGTGAGCAGTACCCCAAAATTGCTCAAGACAGGATACGAAAGTCCCTTTTATATCAAAATGGAAAGGGAAGGAAATGAAATGATCTACAGTTTTGCATCTAGACACCATTACATTTCATTCAGGACACACTGGATACAATGTATTATGTTGCAGGCAATAAAAGGAATGGAAATCAGATTTACTGTGCTCTTTGATGTTTCCAAGACCATTGATATAGAAGATACCAGGGGGAAGTTTGTTAAGACTATGCTGTGGTCTATAGCAATACTAGTGTTGGCAAATATCTCTGAAAAGTTCGTATTTAAGCCCCAGGATTGTAACCTGGGGACCATTATTAACTTTGAAAGTTACTTATACACATCACTGTGGTCCCCAAGCTGAATTTCCCTTCACATCCTAGAGAGCCTTTCTTTTCAACTTCTAATTACTCTGGAAGAGACATACGTAATAAATACATGGTTCACAGACAGCTACTTAGCCTGCTGTCTAACAAATCTCTAATTTGTTATCTAGTAAATATAGTAACACTTAAAATACAGAGACTCAATCAATGAATCTCTCTCCCTGTCTCATGTATCTGGAGTACACAAAATGCAATTCACTGCTCCTATTCATGGGCCAGCCACTCAATATGTATATATATTACAGTATATATATATGAACCATCTTCTAAAAAATTTAAAGTGCACTAAAATGCTGAAGGGAAATGTATTATTATTTGCTTTTCTCTCCTTCTCTCCTCTCCTGTGCTGTCCTTTGTCTGCCCTCAAAAGAGAAAACAAGGGAGTCAATTATCTGCAAAGGGAGTCAATTAACTGCAGCAAATGCCCGGGTCTACATCTGATTTCAGTGTGCTATCCTTTATTTTATTAAAACAGGACCAGGTAAATCTACTTCAGATTGTCAGGACAAAATTCCATGCTGCATATTGCAAATATTATAATTCTTTGTGACAGACGCTGTGAGTTACAAGGTAAAGTGAGGAAACTGCAAAAGTTAGTAATCAAATGGGTTTATTTAAAGGTTATCCAGTCACTATACAGAATTCACCAAAAATATTTGTTTATATTCCTAAAAGAGTATTACAACACCCCAAGTATGTTTCATTTCAAAGACTGGACAAAACAACCTCTAGTGGTGCCTATTGATCTCAACCATTCTGTGATCTGTTGTGGCATCATCTTGAGTTTCCAGTGACAGAATGAGACTCTGTAAGTGTAGAGTAAATTTTTATATGTAATTGGAAGACTGAAATTGAGAAATCTGTATCCTGTAGTTGCTGACTACCCCTGCTAATGAATTTATTTAGTAGGAACTGTGCAATTCTCTGCTTGTGGTAATGAAGGCATTGTACACTACCTGACACAACACATTAAAGTTTGAAAATGCTGCCTTAAGTGATAGTGGAGATTTTTTGGGGGGTTCATAATTTTATCTCACCACTTGGTTTCATTACATGGAATCAATCATCTCCAGGGTGTTGGTTTCAGACAGCTCAGAAATTTTTGGTTTGAGGAGCACGCTGAATACTTTTCAGGGTTTTAATCTGCATGGGTGGATGATCTTTCCCCTCTGTTTTGTTTTAGTTTTGAAATAGAAAATAAGAAAGCTTGTCAAAGCCTTTGTTTTGTCTGGCTTTATGTCAAATCCATGTAGAATTCTGCATTCTGGCTGTATTTTCATAGGCTGACCTGGATTTCATGAAATTAAAAGGATTTGTCAGCTTTCAGAAGAAGTGCAGCTGAGATATCAGTTTGTAATTATATCTGAAATATGGTCGTCAGTTGAGTTTATGTTTCATTGAAACCATTATTCTCAGCATTGTGTCCTTAAAACAGCATGTTTTGCCAAAGAATGCTGCAAATGATCTGTTTGAGACTAAAAAGCAAACCAAAACCCATTAAATGAAAAACCCAGCATAACTACCCAGGCTAATCAAACTCTTCCCTCTATCTTTGCCATGACTCTCAAAGTATTCAATAGTTTTCTGTGATGACACCAGCCACCCCTTCAGCAGTCAGTTCTTCACCAAATCACTCAAAAAGGCTGACTATTGAGAGGGAAAATGTAAGTGAGAATAATATTTTAAAACACCTAAAAAACCAGGCATCCTTTTCCAGTATTGGGGTTTTGGATTTAGGAATTTAGAATGACTATAGAGTTGATAAGCAACTAAGAAACACTATGAACATTTGATATGAATTCTCAGAGAGATTTCTTTTTTACAAAGGACATAAATGCTACTGATAATTAATAAAGTTCAGTTCCAAAATCCTGTAACTGTTTTGTTTTGCTTCTATTTATGTTTGAGTCTTTGTAATCTCTTTAGAGAAGATGAATTGAGATAAGATTTGATGATTTTGATATAAATACATAATTGAATGATAAAAGCCTGGTTTGATAGAAATATTCATTAAAATAATTAGATACAGAGAGCTGATGGTGACTAAAATATTTCTAAAATTCTAAAGATAGATCACAAAATTTTGAGGTGGTAAGTAGAGGGGTTTTGTGTTTGTTTATTGTATGCTACCAAAGAACAAAGGACTTCACTTGCAACAGTTTTTCCAGGGTTTATGTATTTGAACCAAATCCAGGTTCTCCTCTAATTGATATAACCCAGAGTTTCCATATTCAGAGAAGTTTATCAGTTACCTTTAACAGGAAATGAAGCTTAATAGGATTGTTGATTGCATGGACACAGCTATAAATAATGGAATATTTAATGCTGACATCGTGAGATTAGACAGCTATTAGCGAAATGCCCATTTTAAAGTATTTTGTCCATGAATTGTGTGTGGTTGGGAATCTCTATACCTTAGAGAAAACTAGTCAGCATTGAGTTCAACACACACATATATGTTTAAAATAGAAGCACTCAAATGTATATTATATATATATATATATAAAAAACTGATATTTATATATCAGTTTTCTGATAGACAAGAGGAAGCCAAACTAGAATGCAAATATAACTTTTGGCACAGGGATCATGTCAGCCCAAACAGACTAAAATTAGTTGACGATTTTCCAAGTATAGATTTACATATAAAAAGAACAAAGTAGTTTAATACATTTGCTGACTAGAGACCAATTCATCCCAGAGGAAAGAGAAATTCTTGAGTATGGCTGTTGTCCAAAGTATTATAATTAGGAGAAACTAAATGAGATTTTACTTTGGTCAAGCAAAAGGATCTATTTTTCCTTTTGGCTTTCGCATGATGAGTAGGTTGAAAATTCTGCATTCAGTCAAAATATTGAGGCTCCATTAACAAGATTTAGAGTGGGAAAACAATGGTGTTTCTTATTAGGAAACTTGTTTGTGGTTGATTTAATTTCTGGTTTAGGCATTAAGGTTCTGCTGGCAAGTAATTTTGATAGGAAGTTTTGTTTGACATCCTATCCTGTAGGTCATGATGCCACAAAAGTTACCTTTCTTCATCATGGGCTATGTGATGCAAACTGAATAGTTTCTATTATGCTTTGGTCATGTCTAGGGTAGGGCATGGTGCTTTCAGTGCTCAGCCTCTTTTCCTTTTTGAGAAAAATAGTTTACAGCAAAAAACCCAGAGCCATAACTCAACCCCTAAAAATTTTATTTCTCTTGCTTTAGACAAAAGCAAATTTAAGAGTGCAAGAAAGGGTCATATTCATTTTTCTTTGAAACAGCTTCATATGGTTTCAGGCAAATCCCTCCTACAGTAGAAATGGATTATGAAATTCTAAGTCAGGATTGATTTTTGAGGACCAGCCTGCATTCTTCAGCACCCTTGAATCAAAAGGTTAAAACAGCAAATGACTTGTAACAAGAAGGAGTAATTATGGATGTCCTACTTTATCCACACTAGACATTAATTGTAAATCCTCTCATTGATAGCAAATGCCTGATCTGACTGAAGTCTAGGAAAGAGCTGCCAAGGACTTCAGAAGTTATTAAATGCTTGTAGCACATGGCAAGGAAAGAGTATACTTCAGATACTAGGTTTTTATTAATTTGGGAAGATAATTAGCCTTCTTTCTCCCAAGCCTGCAATGATAAAAATCAAAGGATTTAAATCGATCTTCTTCTGTCAGAAATGACATTTCTTCCATTACTAATTACAGTTAGGAGAGGAAACATGCTCTGCTATCCCCATCTTCCATCTCTGACTTACTACATTTTCTTGTGAAAGTGTACTTTAGTGCATTTCACATTGGTTTATTTGTTATTTAAGAAATGAGGCACCATCCTCTTACACGCCTTACATGCAAGTGCCGTGAAGTCTTTGGCTGAAAATCCTAGTTAAACGTGAAACAAGAAAACAAGCCTCCTTGGAATTATCCCAGCAATATGTCAAAAGCAGAGGACAGCTGAGGAGAAGGGTGTTGTGTATGTGAAGGAGAAACTACAGTTTTGGCTTTTTTCCTCCGAGTTACTTACGCACACAAAAACACACGCAAAAACACTGGGGAGGGCTTCTCAGAGGAAGTGAGAGAGTTTATGTTTGCTATACCTCAGCAAAATCTAATGCTAGTTGGCCAAGTTGAAGTAATTTAAAAAGGAAACAAAAAAATCCATTAAATACTGAATAAGCCCTTTCGCAGGTCCATTCTAGAGCATAGGTAAAGTCAAGTCAAGGGAAAAATTGTTCAGCAGTAAACGCTTGAATGCAAAGTGGCTGACATTAAGTTACTTAAGTAGATATTTTAAAGTATTTCCTTTTCCTCTTTAATACAAAGTTCACTCAGAAGGATTGTACACATAGAGAATTCTTCCTGACCTCAGTGTTACAAATAAACTAAATTATTTTACCACAGACAATAATTAGACAGACAATCACTAGTAAAATCCTGCTGAAAACTGTACACTTGCTGGAGGAATAATCAAGGAGTCTCAACAGTGCTTTGCAGAATTGCTATTTCCTGTCCCTTTTGAATAAGCATTACCCATTTTCTTCATCCATCTATAGAAAGGTTCCCATGCACATACTGAATGGATGTTTACTAAAATCTGTCAAACCTCCATGTTCAGCTTGTGGGAAGTGCACATCTGCTTGCTGGACCTAAGGACGCTCAAGTGATGATGGGGTTCTAGACAAAGGGAAATAAAATAGTGATCTGCTTTGTCAAAACATCCCATATAGACAATGCTACAAGCAAACAAGCACTGCCTTAATAAAATAATTAAGAAATACTCCTACAAAATGTTTCCCTTCTTCAGACTTTGAATGCAAGTATGTAATTTTGGCTGTATCACACAATAAAAATACATTGATTTATGCAAACTTTTACTTCCCAAGCCCCAAAACACTTTATGAGCTGTGCAACATGTACAAGAATATTTTCACTTAAGACTAAATGCAGCAATTTCTGCAGTGGAGTTCTGCATCTTTTAATTAAGGTACATGTGTAGCCCAAATTTCATTTTACAATACCCTTGTGTGCTATCTCCATACTTCAGCCCGGGAACTAAAGCAGTGAGGTTGCCATTAATCTCTCCAGGCTCAGGAGCTCTCCCAGGAAGATTATGAAACTAGATTAAATCTGTATAGAGAGCTCATGGGAGTGCAAAGAATACACGCAGGTTGAAGTCCCATATTGAGGGAACAGCCTTTCCCTGTCCCAGAGCTGTAGAATGGTTTGAGTTTGGCCAACCCCCTGCCATGGGCAGGGTCACTTTCCACTGGACCAGGTTGCTCAGAGCCCCATCCAACCTGACCTTGAACACACCCAGGGGTGGGGCATCCACAACTTCTCTGGGCAACCTGTGCCAGTGCCTCACCACCCTCATAGTAAAGATTTTCTTCGTAATATCTAATCTTCACCTGCCCTCTCATAGTTTGAAGATATTACCCTTTGTCCTGTCATTTCCCCCTTATCCTATCAGGATACCAAAAAAGATGAGTGGTATTAAACTTGCAAACTACAACAAAGATTTTCTTTATCCTTCCAGGAGATAAGAGTGGCATTTGGCCTCTAAAAATGTTCATTGAGTAGGAGGTAGGGCTTTTCAAGCATCATAATTGATAGATTTGTAATTAGCAAGCTTTGCAGCAGGAAGAAAATCATTGCATGATGACTAGATTACAACCCCTGTTCTTTCATCCTGCTGCTTGTGATTTTGCAATGGCTCTGATTGTAGCTTCTCTGACATTTGCATATCTTCCTAAGCATTTGAGGTGCATGCTGATTTCATGTTTTATCTCCTTTTGATGTGTTGCAGGTGCTTGTCAGTGACTACCAGAATTTCTATTAGTGTCAGCTTTTATTTTATTGAAATATTTGTGCAGAATAATATATCAGTGAAGCATAACATGAGTCCATCTTAATCCAACCGTGTGGAAAGACTTACAGGAGACACTGAATGCACCATAGAAAAGAGGTGTTTTGGTCTGATCATTACAGGTGGATGGGTAGGGAACTTTTTTTACTGCATATAGTACATGGGGGGGAATTTGAGAGTGGTTTTGCATCCATTGGTATTCAGCAGGTTATCTATGCACATGATTGATGTGGCCTCCTCTTTTCCTTCAGCTGCTGCCTTTGCCTCATTATTAACATCAATCTAGTATCCTGTCATGATGAGGCATCTGTGGGACTTCAGAGTGACAGATACCCTCATGGCAAATGCACTCACCAGTGACTGGGGCTAAAAGCCCAGTCTGCAAAAATGGGACATGTTGACAGCTGTGGAAAGGTATCATAGTGTACCATGTGCTATTAGGTTATTTGATCTTGTGCTTTGAAGAAAGATTTTGGGCCGGTGACTTAGGACTGTTACTCCAACTCATTACGTGTTGGCTTCCTTCACTTCTGGAACCTGTGTTTCTTCACCAACACTGATGATAAGATCAAAATATCCAACCATTTGATGTGTGAAGCTTTATTAATTCAGGTGTTTTTAGAAATTTAGGATCTTTCTATGATGATACTTGTAGAAAATGACTAACAGGTGTGTAAGATTATTTTCACATAGCTGTAAGTATAGCAGGCATCACAACCTACTTTTTAATATCTCTTTCAGCCCATATTCCATTTGCTCATTTTTATTTGTTATTTTAGGGCTCAGCTCTGCAATGACAAATAGGCAAATCATTAGACAAAATTCCTGCAAAATGACCCTTTTTAGGACAGGGAAACATGGTTCAGAGTGATGGCAAGTGGGCATTTATATAATATAAAAGAATCTATGTAAAAGAAATTCTTCACTATGATTGGAAAAAAAAATTAAGAAAAGAGTGCTCCAAAATTTGAGTCTAGCTTATATCACTGTAATAAGAAATGATTCAAACAGGAATGAGGTTAAAGTCACCTTCAACCATCTCAAACTCTAGTATGTGCATATGGAGGGGGGGCAAACAGTAATAAATTACAGATGGATTTTTTTTATTATATTCAGTAGCCAATGATACGTGATACCATTGTATTGTTTTACTGTTTCAGTATTTTTTGAGGTTGGGAGAGAGTTGCATTTATTTTTCTAAGTGTGATGGCTAGCTACAAAAGACACTTGTTTCACACAGAGTTATAGCTGGAAAATTGATGTGCCTTTTTTATTTATTTCTAATAGCAATTCATTTCAGTGACCACAGTGAGGACACATACTTTATAAAGCCTGGCATTATCTGATTATTATTTTTTACATTAAAAAAGGTCATTCAGGATTTTGAAAGATTTTTCTTGAACTTCAATACCAAGTTACATTCAAATCAGTAGATCAAATCAGCAATCACTTTTAAGAATATTAGTTTGCATTTTTTTTATTGTGTTTCCTGGCCACAATAGAGAGCGTATTTACTTATAATTATGCCATTTTTATTACTAACCAAGTAGATGACACTGAATATTCATATTTCCAATGTAAAACCAACCTCCGGAAATTATAAGTAATACTTAAATCTTTTTTATTTCGGTAGTGATAACAGATATATTAGAAATATGGCTTCTTTATAAGAAATGGCTAAATTTGCAAGAACAGGTTTATGTGTTTTTCCTGAAGAAGCTCTCTGTGATATAAAAATAAACCCTTGCTTTTTTTTTATGTTCTGCATTAATAACTGCACCTTGAAATAATACAGACAGTTGAGATAAAATATATGCAAACTCATTTATAAAAAATCTAACTTTATATATGAGAATAATGACAAAAGGGAGGTATTTTGCAAGATAACTCATTTTTATAGAGAAATGGCTCAGCTGCACTTGTCAGTTTTTTTGAAAACAAAAGAATTAGACTTTGACCAGCAGCTCAACAGGGATTTTTGGCAAGGCTGGTTTTATCATTTGAAAGGGCCAACAACTCCCTCTGCCTCATATGCTACACAAGGACAGTAAATTAGTTGGGGAGGGCTTTTATTTGCAGGAAGAAATGACAGTGCCAGGACCACTGAATTTTTAAAAAGATGAAGATAAAAAGTGTGCTTCTCTGCCCCTGCTTTAATGTGCTGACGTGCCAATGTCACTTTAACAGATTAACCAAGTAGTGTTTGCAGAGATTGAACCTGCCTTTTTACATGCTCTGTGGTACATTTGCAACCATCCACTCCTAGCATTCCCCCTCATGTTCCTATAGAATTTAATCTCACCCAGATACAGTAAATTAGATGGACAACTTATGCTGGATTCTCTCCCTAATGGGTATTGCCACCAAGATTCAAGGTATTACGATCTATTGTCCTGCATCTCACAGGGAATCTATGCCACAGAGATACTTTCACATGCTGTGCTATTCATAATGACTTGAAGTAACATTTCGGTCCTCCCTCCTCATTTGATTGACCCATGCTCATCACTTCCTTGCCATTTTCCTTTTGACATTTCCCCTTCCATTTTGTTTTTCCGTGTAGGTACTTTCCTCTGGAGCTAATGACCTTTTGTAAATATTGCTGTCTTTATACTGTGATTCTAAAATTACATGTATGAAGGTGTTCACAGCTATATTCAAGAGTGAATTTGTAGCCTGTCTTATTATTAACAACCACAATACAGTATTTCTCCAACGAGATTTAACTTAGAAGTGTTGCCATTCATCTCATTGTTTTGGACTCAATTCTCTGAGGCAAAAAATCATCATAGTACCCTTTAATGATGAACTTTGGATACCAGGTTTGAGTGTCTTGTTGAATACAACAGAAATGTTCCATGCAAAAGCATGTTTCATATTCAGAGGTGTGTGACCTTCGGTTTTGCAGTCAGATAAAACTTGGCTTCTTTTTTTTCCTGTCTAAGATTACAAAAGTAAGGAAATAAGAAGATAAGGTAAATTGCATATTTATGCTTATTTTCATCTCCCACAAGGAATCTGTGAAGTACTTAGAATGCAATTATTTACTTCAGATATTGTGTCCAGGAAAATGTTTCCACAAGCATTTTACAGACTTACTGTAAATAATACAATCACACGCTTCAATCATAAATAAGCAAGGAGGAGGAGGAGGAGAGAGAGAACTGAGGCATAAACAGAGATTTAAAGCCTGCTGCTGAATCCACGAGACAGCAGAATGCAGAGTGGTTGCTCCAGGTGACAGAGGAGAAACCAGGTCTACCAAAGATGACAAGGCTGGGTGAAAGAGGGAATGGAGGAGCTTGAAGTGTGAGACAGAAAAAAAGTGTGAACTCCTGTGCAGGAGTTTCTGGCAGCTCCATTTGGAGGGGGTTTTTGTGATGGGGGAATTTTTGCAGGTTGTAGTTGAGTTTTTAATCACATCTTAAAGGAATATGCAAGACCACAATGTCTTGGGTTTTTTTGGTTTTTTTTTTTTTTTTTTAGTTAGTTGTGAAGATGGGTCATTTCATAGCAAAAAAAGAAAAAGGTATTTTGTGTACGTGCTAGTACCATGAACATGTTTCCTGTTACAGAGGAAGAAAACAAGGATCAGTGTAGCACATCTGGGCAAATAGATAGTAATGTGTTCATCACTTTATTAAGCCAAAGAATACTGAATGGTAGTATTCAGGGAGCTCTTACTGTGGTTCTAATGATGGATACAGGTGAAGAATCCTTGGAGAACAAGATGGGAAAAATGAGTGGCTGTTCTCAGGTTTTCCCTTTAAGGGAAGCTGGAAGATTTGTTGAGGAAAAGGATAGATGTGCATAAATACACAATGGTAGCTTCTGATGAAACTAGGTACTTTCAAGAGGAGAGAAAAGCTGTTCTATTATTATAGTATATATATATAAAATTTATATTATAGTATTTACTAAATGGTCATTACTTTGCCAGAGCTGGACATCAAATGTCATCTGTGTCTGTCCAAGTGTGATCCTTGGTTTAGACCCCAAAGGGAGCATAACAGCCCACATTTGAGAAGAGAACATCTGTATGCAACCTGCCTGTTGTCTCAGATGCATAATAAATCCTGAAGCATGCCCAGAAAGAGTTTGAGGAACAAGTTTACATAGACCCCAGTCTTACTGTTGTATCATAGGACAGATGAAATCCAGTGCCTGGGAATGTTTCTCTGTAACAGGTTTGTTTATAGACATGGGGCTATTATGATAAGCCCCCATGTAAGACATTATTTAAATTACTTTTGAAAGCATGTCCTCTATTAGCTCAGAACCAGCAACCTACATGGATTTCCTATGGAATAAGCCAGGTGTTATCTACTGATCTCAGATCAAGACACTGAGAATTATGAACTTAAATCTTCTGCACATCACCAATACTTTTCTAACCTCTGAGCAATCTCTGACTCAGTTTCTCTCTTTAGGGGTGTTTGTAAAGATTAAATCATTGCAACAAAACTTTTTAAAGACAAAACTCAGATAAAACTCCTTTGTTATAGTGATGTACGATTATCCTTTCTTATATTGGGAAGAATGACTATAAGTCTGCCAAATGGACCTGGTTAGAGCAAGGAATATCTTGGCCCATTGTCAATCTTTTGCCTAACTTAGGTAAAATATGCAAAAAAAAAAGTGTCAAACTGAATTTTGGTGATTATTACATGCAATGATTTTGAGAGTCTTGTCATAATTAACCCTTCATAAAAATGTGAACTATTGAGATGTAAATTTTTTATTTAAATGAACTCTTGAAAAGGCTCCAGATAATATATCCTGAAAATGTCATAAAAATACATTATAGGCTCCTGGCCACAGTTGGTTTATATGGGCCATCATTTTTTCTTAGATGACAGTCTTTTTTGCGTCTTCCTTGACTTTTTTTTTTTTTACTTTAGTTTCCCATTTATCTGCCTGTCTCATCTCTGTCATCTCTTGGCTACACCATAACTTTTTCCTACTGAATCCTTCAAAGCCAGAAGGCAAAATATGGAATAAGAGTTACTGCTTACCCCTGTCTTTGGCTCTGTGATTGTCATTCTTCACTTTGCTTTCAGGGATGGAAATTCCAAGATTTGCCCTTGACTCTGAGGTTATTTTTTTTCATCTCACAGCTTCTCAGCCTGTTTCAATGCATAGAGCTTTCTCTGGAGTGCTGCCAGAAGTTATCTTTATCCCATCACCCCCCTGCTGTTGCCAAAACCCTTACTCATATGCCAATTGCAATTCAGTCGTTTATAATCTCTCCTAATTTCTCTTATGCGCATTTTACAGAGGAATGCCAAGCTACTGTCAAAGAACATCCATTTCCAATCCATAAGCACCATCACTGCTGTCCCCATGATCTTAGAGTCACCCTCTTGTTGTCATTTAATAACTAGACTCTACACTGGCTAGAATGCAAGAAGCAGACACAAGGGTTAAACAGGGGTAATGAAAGGAACATTTTGATCAGATACTAAATTAAGGGAATTTATGCCTTCATAATTATAAATTTCCTACCATATCCACAAGTCAGTTGTCAAAGTCACAAGGTCATAACCAGCTTGGGTCAATACCTCCTTTGAGAAGTCATTTTCAATTTGAATGTATATATCGCAGTTTAAAACCACAACAAAAATCTTCCTTAAGTTGAAAATGTGTGTTAAAAATATCAATGCCTGATATTGAGATCACCCCAGCATCTGACACTACCTGCCACCTGGTGGAAAAATATCTTAGCTGCATTTTTCTCTTGATTGAATTGGTTAAAGGTTTCTGGGAGAATCCCTAGTTTTTTAATGTGCAGTGCCACGCAGAAAGGCTAGATTTTAACCAGCTGAGAAAGGCTAGAATTAACTTGCTGAATTACCTTCCAGACATAGCAGTTGGGGCCCCATGACAACATAGACTGGGAAATCTGCTGAAGATAACTCTGATGGTTACTCACAGTAGGCTTCATGGTGCCACTGCTACCCTGAAGCCTGGATTGTCTTAAAGCTGGCTTGAGCCTGTTTCCATAAGTCAGTCACTGCATTTTAGATTTACTATAAATCTGTCTTGTGCTAATTTAAAACAGATTGTCCTGTGGCTGTTTGAATTGTGACAACAGTGGGTGTTATGTCCTTATTGATTTGAGCACTGTTGTTCACTCTGTTTGTGCTCTGTTCCATAAAATGGAAGGATGGCAGTGTGAGTGAAGGCCCTTTTCCATGTATGGGGTACATTCTCTTCTGTACTTCCTCTGCAGTAAATGCCACGGTGAACAATTGCCACTGCTATGAAAGATGCTGCCTAAAGATGAAGGTCTATTGAGACTGAAGGTCACGCTCCATCTTGAAAAGTTGACTTCAGGCCTTCAGGCAGATGAGGGGCTTAGAGATTTCAGGCTCCAGTTACTATGTTCCATTATGTCTAAAAAAAGATTTTGTAGCTGATTGTGAGCCATACAGATATGAGAGAGATACAGCTTGAGGCAAGGGCATTTTTAGTTTCTGGATTGCGGTAAGGACTTTTTTAGCAACATGCTAAATATACAAAATCTGCATTTCATCCAGTAACTCCTGAAGGTAAAACATACAAGCTATTTTGAGAGTAGATTCAGAACCTCATGATGGACATTTCTCTGTGCTCCATCTCATCTTCTTTTATTTGACCTATTGCATTCCTGATTGCACTGTGGTACAGGTTAAACAGTCCCACATCAGTCCAAACTCGTCTTTTCCTCTAATCGATCTAAAATTAATGCTTGCTTTTGGACTGGGGGTCCTTGGATTTATTTTGCAAAGGAACTGCCTAAGCCATAATGAAAAGTATGGGAAACACCTCTTCTTGATCTCACCCTACTACTACTACTGGCACTAATGACAGTGACAGTAATGACTGCTACTACTAGAAGTTTCTTGTTTTTCTGTTTGAATCACTGGAAAACTTGGTACTTTCAGTTTGCTGTGGCTGAAGAACACTGTTGTGCTGCCTGAACTTCAGATATTTGGAGAAACAGGTGAAGGAAGAGCACTGACAGAATAACTCAAGATAGCTCCTAAATTTCGTTGAATTCCAGAATTTCACTTCAGATGACAACATTGGCACTTCAAAGCATCTTGCCAGAGGCAGTAGTCAAATTTGTATGTATTAAAAGAATTGAAAACCTAGGAATCTTTTAAAAATCTGTTTCTACTGAGACTTATGAATCCAAATTAAAATTATGCAGCTATATCCCATGGAAGATCTAACCTGAAAGTGGTGAGAATGATGTGCTGAAGAGCAGAATTGGATCTTGACTTGAGTTTGAGGCCAGAGGCATAACAGACCACCTCCCTCTTCAGATACTTCCTGAGGTGAAGACATCCAAAGTCTGTCACAACATCGCAACCCATAAGATAAAAGCAAGGCTTTTTTTATATTGCACCCACTCAAACGTCAGTCAGGGAGCCTCTTGTGGAACAGCTCTATCATCCTACACTGAAAAGAAGTGTCAGGTAGCAGTACCTTGCTACAAAGAGCTGCTCATCTTTTTCAGCAAATTTCCTTGATTGTGAACAAATAAAAAACCTCCTTAACTTTCTGTTTTGTCGCAACAACACTACGAGTAAAATAAATTTTTTCCTCTTCAGCCTGTGAATATTGAAATATTTGTAACATTATTCATGTGACAAAGTGAAGCTCTCTAACCTGAATGTTCCTCAGCTGAGATCTATCTAATCTATGCTTCCTTTGTACTTTAATTTTTTGGGGGAAAAACAAGGAGAAAAGACACTTATAAGAAAAAAAATCCACAACCAATTTGCAGTTTTACCTAGTACTGTCGTATCTTGTCTATCAGTATAAATATCTATCAGCTAAAGGGATTCATTTTTTATCAGCACAGAGGGATAAATGTCTATATGGGTAATCAGACTCAATGTGAGAATTTACTTTCCAGTTTCAGTTTGGTTCACTTAGTTTAAACTGTCCCTATAACTTGAATTATATTTTTATTGATGTTTAAAACTCTTGATGTTAATTAGATATTGAGGAAAGCACCTAACAGTGTAACATAGTGTTTGTGCATGCAAACTGAGGTCTTGGGAGTGCAAGTTTACACATTTAGTCTTTCTGAAAGCATAGTTTGTTTTCCTGTTGAAAGAGCTGTGTGTACTATCACTGGCAAAATCAAAATCTCCAAGTAAACACAGGTTTTCCCCTGTCTTTATTGTGCTCATGCAGGTCCAAATTTACAGCAAGATTTTCACAGCAGTGTACCTTCAGTAAACAAATGGAAAACTCTCCAGAAAATGAAATGAGGTAGATGCCTAGTGAAAATGGAAGTTTTCAGAGGTATGTGTTAGCTTTCATTGACTTCTCAAAGTAGTTATCATCTGCAGAAAGGTTGGGTTGCTGCTTCATTTGCATTAAGAGTTATACAAAGTTCACCTGAACCTTTGAAACTTCACATCATAAAGAAAAAGAGGAGAGATGCAAGAAGCAGAAATGCAGAGAGTGTGTCTTGCAATTATGATAAACAGGAAAGAGAAGTAAATAAATTTTAAGACTCCTCAGCAAGTGGCTTTTCTACTTGTTCAGGAAGTCAATAGCTGTAGAACCAGGCAGGTATTTAAGGCTGAAAATAAGAAATCAAAACAAAGCTGAGTGAGACTTCAGTCTTTGTGTATGAGATGTCAGAAATAAAGAAGCAAAAGTTCACAGAAGAAAGAAGTGCTTGGTCTTCAGGAGTGATGAATGACATCAAAACAGAAAGAAGGACTTAACATATTGAAGTCGATGGAACTACCTGCACCTTGAAAAATTAAGCTAAGGAAGAGAGAAGCTCTGGGAGAAATTTGATGTTGACGTCCTAAAGAAGAAGAAAGCAGAAGGGACAAGTACAGAGAAAATCAAAACAGAGGAGAATGCAGAATTGAAGACAAGTTCAATGTTAATTTTATGAGAACTGCCTTGTCATTTCATTTTCATCTCAATGAATGTTGACCATGTTTGCTAGTGATGAATTTCACCTACTGCCATGAAGCCACTTCTTTTGTGGGAGCCAATTACTTGGAGAAAACATTGTTGAATTGTGTAAATGCTAACTCAGCAAGGTAACAACAGGAGAGGCTACTGCAGCATAGATGTTAATGCATTTATATTTTTGAGTATACCATATGATTCTTTCCATCTCAAGACAGCCTAGTGCCCTATGTTAATAGTTTGTTCTCACTCTTGCTCCACTCCTTTCATCACCTGGGCCTATGAAACTGATCCAGAATGACTGAGAAGGATCCTTCACTTCACAACCATTCATTTTGTTTTATTACACCTAATTATTTCTAATCCATTTCAAGACTACGCTCCTTACCTTGTGGAGATTTATTCTCTCTGAGAATTCCTTATGAAGAAATATTAAAGTAAGTTATGTCCACTGAGTCACCTTTATGTACTGTTTCATTAACTTTTTCAAGGAATCTGAACAGGTCAGAGGTACACTATCTTTTTTGAGAACTTGCGATCCTATTCTACAAATACTGTTCTACTCTTTCCTTAATTAAGACTCTACTATTTCCTCATTTCCAATTTGCACCTTAGCTTAGGTAGTTTATGTTCCAATATATTCACAGGTAGGATTTCCAAATATTTAAACCCAGCTTTGTGATTTGCTTTCATTTCCTGACCCAAAGATATGACATAATTTATATGCATTAAAAATGTAAAGGAACTAATTTCACAGCAGGAAAATTCCATCTTAACAGGAATTATTAGCTTGACCAATTTTTCCACTGAGAATCACTGTATTCACTGGAGAAACATGACCTCCAATTCATAAACCTACAGATTCACAGAAAGGTTATCTGGAGGAGACGTCTGAGCTCACATTCCTGCTTGAAACAGTGACAGTGTCCCTATGGCATGGCACACTCTGTGACTTTGCCTAGTAGTCTTAAAGCCCTCCAAGGATGGAAATTTCACAGCCTCTGTGAGTAACTTGTTCCAATTCTGTACTACTTCCTGAGTGACCTTTTTTTTTTTTTTTTAACTAATATGTAATCTCAACCTGTTAAGCCACAGTGTGTGACTGTTATTCCATTATACTTTGTTTTCCCATCTTTCACTTACAGGAGGAGTCTGGGTTGATCTTGTCTGAAACTCCCCTCCATGCAGTTCTTGAGCAGTGTTAGATTCACCTGTTTGACTCTATTTTTCAGACTAAACAAGATCGGGTATTGTTGCCTGTGGACCGGCAATAAGCCCTTGGCTGGTGCTGAACCTCACAATCCCTCTCCACATTACTTTTTGAGTTGGGTCGAGTGCTGGGCTCTGTGAAGTCTCATCAGTGCTGGGAAGAGAATGATAGTTTACTTTGATCTTGTGGCTGTACTTTTCAATATGCTGTATTTCCATTTTCTGGTGAAAACACGTTCAGTGACTCATATTCCGCCTTGGAGACCACTGCACTCACCAAGCCTTTTCAGTAGGGCCATTACTCTGTCAGACTCTTGCCATCCTGTCCAGATGCTTAGGATTGCTCTGCCATATGTGTAGAACTTTCTACTTTTTCTTGCTGAATCTAATAATGTCTTTGTTATATTATTCTTAAAGTTTGTCTAGGCCACTCTGAATAGAAGCTCTGACATTTGCTCTCAGCCTCTTTCCAAGTTTATAGTCACCTGAAAATATGCTAAAGGTACACTATGTAGTTGTCAAGGTCTTTGATGAAAGTGTTGAACAGCATGGGACATAGTACTGAACTGGGGGATGCTCTGTTCATTGCTGTCAACCAGCTCCACAGTCATCTCCATTCTTTGACTCTGGTGATCCAGTCAATTTTTCCTCACCTTACAGTCTATTCATCGACCTATATTTCCTTAGCTTCCAAATGAAATGCAGTAGGAAACTATATCAGAGAAAGCTTTTGATTTGCATGTGTGAAATAAAAATGAGATTAAAATAAGATAGTTCCCTTGCTTAATTTCCTATAAGCCTCAATAGCTTACATTTCTTTTTGTTATGCTATCTCAAGAAACAGTTAACTACATTCCCCAGTTTAATACCTTGAATACTGTCAAGATAAATCTCATTTTTCTTTTTTTTTTCTTTTGGGAATCAGATCCTGGTCACCACAGATTTTGGGCTCTTCCCAAGTACTACCGCCTGTGGGATGATTTATGCAAGTGTCTCAGTGAACAACAAGACTAATGTGGCACATATTCCTAGGAATGTGTGCCCAGCAGCCCTCAAGTACTGCTGGAGCTTCAGAGCTTTGGTTCCCCAGAGAGTCAGTGGTGTCTTCTCGCCCTGATCAAAACTCTCTTCCCCTTCCACTGCTGGGATGGGAAGCAGATGATGTTTGTACATGGGTGTCCACATTGAAACTGTAACAGACATTCACTGAAGTCATCCCAAAGCTTTTCTTCAGTAAGGACTTTCTTAAAATTTCCTTTCTATTCCCAGCTACTGAAACTTGACACTCGGGATCTATTTCTCTCTCTCTGTAGATCCAGTCTAGATTGATCACTGGGTTTGGAATTAGCCTGGTGTGCTTGAGGGTGGTGGGCCTTATGAGCATGGGCATACAAGAAAACTTTTTCTTCTAAGGAACCAGACTAATACACTTTTAAACAGCATAAAAACGAAACCAGCAATTGACTAAATTGTCTCTACTTTGGGTTTGTTTGGTTGGTTTTTTTCTCCTAATACAAACCATTTAAACTTCTACTTAAACATAGGAGCCACATCCACTAATCTAGACAAAAAATATTTACATCATGCTTTGCTTGCTCTCTTGGTCATACCTCTGACCTTGAAACTGTAAACTCAATATGTGAGGCAGACAGGCACCATTTCTGATTTTCTGCAATAGTGCACAAAATACTACTTATGCTGAATACTGAATCCTCCCTTCAAGTGTTAGGCCATATTGCTCCAAACTGGTACTAGTATTTCTGCAAAGCATGTCTCAGTTATTGACCACTGTGTTATCCCTGTTCAGGATATTGTGCAGTTTTCTCTGGCTAAATGTGGTTTTACAGGAAAGAGATACCAAGACCAAATATCTGAGACCAAATTAGATTTTTCTGGGAACTTTTATCCATGTGCCAATGTTGGTAGATCTCACACCCATTCTAATCCCAAGCATGTAACAGCTGACTAACCATGACCATCACTCATCCCCCACCAAAATACAAGCAGGCTAATATGAAGTTTAGGAGAAGTAAAGAGATTATTATAGGAATGAAACACCTCTTCTGTGAGAAAAGGCTGAGAAGGCTCTAGGAACATCATATAGGACCTTCCACTACCTAAAGAGTCTGGAAGAGTCTGGAGAGGGACTTTTGAACAGGACATAGCGAAAGAAAAAGGGGTAATGAGTTAAAACTAAAAAAGTTTATGTTTAGGTTTTATATTAGGAAGAAATTCTTCAGTGTGAGGATGGCGAGATGCTGAGGTTGCCCAGACAAGTTGTGGATGCTCCATCCCTGACAGTGTTTAAGGACAGGTGGGATGGGGCTCAGAGAAACCTGGTCAAGCAGAGNTCTTCTGTGAGAAAAGGCTGAGAAGGCTCTAGGAACATCATATAGGACCTTCCACTACCTAAAGAGTCTGGAAGAGTCTGGAGAGGGACTTTTGAACAGGACATAGCGAAAGAAAAAGGTGTAATGAGTTAAAACTAAAAAAGTTTATGTTTAGGTTTTATATTAGGAAGAAATTCTTCAGTGTGAGGATGGCGAGATGCTGAGGTTGCCCAGACAAGTTGTGGATGCTCCATCCCTGACAGTGTTTAAGGACAGGTGGGATGGGGCTCAGAGAAACCTGGTCAAGCAGAGGGTGTCCCTACCCTTGGCAGGGGGTGTTGAAACTACAGGATCTTTAAGGTCACTTGCAACACAAAACCTTTTATGATTCTGTAAAGCAATAGAAAAAGTAGGCATGTAGAGGTCAAAAGGCTCTTGGCTCCCTATGAACTTGAATAAGAATTTGGTGGGATAAGATAATCGTGCTCCTAGTATATGCATTCCTCAAAACCTGGTGCTCAAATCTTGTTTCAGTTCCTAAAAATATATTTTGCTTACATCTTTCACTTTTACTTCATAGAATATCCACACAAACAGAGTCCAAGCTAATGGCAGCATTATCTCTCAGAGCTGGAGCACAGCTTAGTATTCCAGCATTTGCAAATGAAAAGTAGAGTGTAATTAGTTGGAACAATACTTAACAAATGCCCTGGTACATTCATAATCCTATGCAAACACCGAGATGACTGCATCCCCACAGTAACTCTGATGACTTTAGTATACTTAAAATGGATTTAGCTCATCAAGAGAAATGCTAGACATGTCTCACTCTTTAAATATATTCATTTCCCTTTGAAATTGATTTAATGAGGAGGCTGATTTAGCCTATACAATCAACAGAATCACACTTTAAAATTGCATACTATATTACATTATCTATATGTATATATATGCATGCACAAGCACATGCACATCTATATTTTTGTATAAACAGGTATATAGATAGTTCTGCTTTTTCATCACCTCTGGTCATCTTTCCATGGAAGATAGTTAAGAAAAACAATTCAGGAATCCTACACTTCCTTAAAAAAGGGCTATAATATGGCCTTCCTATTAAAGGTTTATAACACCCAAGACCCTGAGTGTTAGCAGGGATTTCTGTAGAAAAAAAGAAGGGGGTAGTTGCAAAAGACACTGGCAGGAATTGTATTCTTATCAGATATTGATATATTATNTAGGAGCCACATCCACTAATCTAGACAAAAAATATTTACATCATGCTTTGCTTGCTCTCTTGGTCATACCTCTGACCTTGAAACTGTAAACTCAATATGTGAGGCAGACAGGCACCATTTCTGATTTTCTGCAATAGTGCACAAAATACTACTTATGCTGAATACTGAATCCTCCCTTCAAGTGTTAGGCCATATTGCTCCAAACTGATACTAGTATTTCTGCAAAGCATGTCTCAGTTATTGACCACTGTGTTATCCCTGTTCAGGATATTGTGCAGTTTTCTCTGGCTAAATGTGGTTTTACAGGAAAGAGATACCAAGACCAAATATCTGAGACCAAATTAGATTTTTCTGGGAACTTTTATCCATGTGCCAATGTTGGTAGATCTCACACCCATTCTAATCCCAAGCATGTAACAGCTGACTAACCATGACCATCACTCATCCCCCACCAAAATACAAGCAGGCTAATATGAAGTTTAGGAGAAGTAAAGAGATTATTATAGGAATGAAACACCTCTTCTGTGAGAAAAGGCTGAGAAGGCTCTAGGAACATCATATAGGACCTTCCACTACCTAAAGAGTCTGGAAGAGTCTGGAGAGGGACTTTTGAACAGGACATAGCGAAAGAAAAAGGTGTAATGAGTTAAAACTAAAAAAGTTTATGTTTAGGTTTTATATTAGGAAGAAATTCTTCAGTGTGAGGATGGCGAGATGCTGAGGTTGCCCAGACAAGTTGTGGATGCTCCATCCCTGACAGTGTTTAAGGACAGGTGGGATGGGGCTCAGAGAAACCTGGTCAAGCAGAGGGTGTCCCTACCCTTGGCAGGGGGTGTTGAAACTACAGGATCTTTAAGGTCACTTGCAACACAAAACCTTTTATGATTCTGTAAAGCAATAGAAAAAGTAGGCATGTAGAGGTCAAAAGGCTCTTGGCTCCCTATGAACTTGAATAAGAATTTGGTGGGATAAGATAATCGTGCTCCTAGTATATGCATTCCTCAAAACCTGGTGCTCAAATCTTGTTTCAGTTCCTAAAAATATATTTTGCTTACATCTTTCACTTTTACTTCATAGAATATCCACACAAACAGAGTCCAAGCTAATGGCAGCATTATCTCTCAGAGCTGGAGCACAGCTTAGTATTCCAGCATTTGCAAATGAAAAGTAGAGTGTAATTAGTTGGAACAATACTTAACAAATGCCCTGGTACATTCATAATCCTATGCAAACACCGAGATGACTGCATCCCCACAGTAACTCTGATGACTTTAGTATACTTAAAATGGATTTAGCTCATCAAGAGAAATGCTAGACATGTCTCACTCTTTAAATATATTCATTTCCCTTTGAAATTGATTTAATGAGGAGGCTGATTTAGCCTATACAATCAACAGAATCACACTTTAAAATTGCATACTATATTACATTATCTATATGTATATATATGCATGCACAAGCACATGCACATCTATATTTTTGTATAAACAGGTATATAGATAGTTCTGCTTTTTCATCACCTCTGGTCATCTTTCCATGGAAGATAGTTAAGAAAAACAATTCAGGAATCCTACACTTCCTTAAAAAAGGGCTATAATATGGCCTTCCTATTAAAGGTTTATAACACCCAAGACCCTGAGTGTTAGCAGGGATTTCTGTAGAAAAAAAGAAGGGGGTAGTTGCAAAAGACACTGGCAGGAATTGTATTCTTATCAGATATTGATATATTATTATATTATATTAATTATATTATATATTCACCCTCACCAAACAAGCAAAATGAGTGCCTTCCCATTGATTACAATCATGCATCCCATTCTGTATTTGAAAGAAAAGCAGGTTAGGATTTATTGCAATACGTGTGTGCAGAGTATTTAAAAACTGCTTGCATTTTAGGGAAAATTAAAGTAGCTTGTTTTTTCTACTCACTTAATTTTGAGTTTTATGTACTAAGACTGAATGATTTTAATTTCTTTCCAGGGGAGTTAGAAATTTGTGACAACAGTAGATTTTGAAGCAAAGCAATTTAAATTTTATAATTACTAGGTAGTAAGAGAAGGGGTAATAGTTCAGGAAGTCTTCATTTGAGGCCATGTGTGCTGATTAAGTCAGGATCGAATTGCTGAGAAGCATTAACTGGTTTCTATGGGATGCGTGCAAATTTTATGCAGAAGATGTGCAAAATGCAATTTTTCATATTGTTACTGTATAAATCACCTTTGTGAGCAATTCATTATCTCTATTCTCACTTTTTGCATAATCCATGTCTTACTAACAACACTAGTTTACACATAGTAACCTGAAAACATAATCTAATGTGAGAGATCTGTAGTCATTAAATGTCTCTTTTCCATTTGTGTTCTATTCACTGGTTTTTAAGAATAGCAACATGCCTAGTGATGTGGAGAGGAAAATGATAGCTGCCTGAAGCTATTATAAAGGTTTTAGTTAAAAAAAAAAAAAAAGGTAAGAATTAATTTAGTGTAATGCTGGATATGGCTATGGGTTTTTGGATAAAACTGAAAAAAGGNTGAACTTGAATAAGAATTTGGTGGGATAAGATAATCGTGCTCCTAGTATATGCATTCCTCAAAACCTGGTGCTCAAATCTTGTTTCAGTTCCTAAAAATATATTTTGCTTACATCCTTCACTTTTACTTCATAGAATATCCACACAAACAGAGTCCAAGCTAATGGCAGCATTATCTCTCAGAGCTGGAGCACAGCTTAGTATTCCAGCATTTGCAAATGAAAAGTAGAGTGTAATTAGTTGGAACAATACTTAACAAATGCCCTGGTACATTCATAATCCTATGCAAACACCGAGATGACTGCATCCCCACAGTAACTCTGATGACTTTAGTATACTTAAAATGGATTTAGCTCATCAAGAGAAATGCTAGACATGTCTCACTCTTTAAATATATTCATTTCCCTTTGAAATTGATTTAATGAGGAGGCTGATTTAGCCTATACAATCAACAGAATCACACTTTAAAATTGCATACTATATTACATTATCTATATGTATATATATGCATGCACAAGCACATGCACATCTATATTTTTGTATAAACAGGTATATAGATAGTTCTGCTTTTTCATCACCTCTGGTCATCTTTCCATGGAAGATAGTTAAGAAAAACAATTCAGGAATCCTACACTTCCTTAAAAAAGGGCTATAATATGGCCTTCCTATTAAAGGTTTATAACACCCAAGACCCTGAGTGTTAGCAGGGATTTCTGTAGAAAAAAAGAAGGGGGTAGTTGCAAAAGACACTGGCAGGAATTGTATTCTTATCAGATATTGATATATTATTATATTATATTAATTATATTATATATTCACCCTCTCCAAACAAGCAAAATGAGTGCCTTCCCATTGATTACAATCATGCATCCCATTCTGTATTTGAAAGAAAAGCAGGTTAGGATTTATTGCAATACGTGTGTGCAGAGTATTTAAAAACTGCTTGCATTTTAGGGAAAATTAAAGTAGCTTGTTTTTTCTACTCACTTAATTTTGAGTTTTATGTACTAAGACTGAATGATTTTAATTTCTTTCCAGGGGAGTTAGAAATTTGTGACAACAGTAGATTTTGAAGCAAAGCAATTTAAATTTTATAATTACTAGGTAGTAAGAGAAGGGGTAATAGTTCAGGAAGTCTTCATTTGAGGCCATGTGTGCTGATTAAGTCAGGATCGAATTGCTGAGAAGCATTAACTGGTTTCTATGGGATGCGTGCAAATTTTATGCAGAAGATGTGCAAAATGCAATTTTTCATATTGTTACTGTATAAATCACCTTTGTGAGCAATTCATTATCTCTATTCTCACTTTTTGCATAATCCATGTCTTACTAACAACACTAGTTTACACATAGTAACCTGAAAACATAATCTAATGTGAGAGATCTGTAGTCATTAAATGTCTCTTTTCCATTTGTGTTCTATTCACTGGTTTTTAAGAATAGCAACATGCCTAGNAGAGGAAAAAGATAACTGCCCTAAACTATTATAAAAGTTTTAGTTAAAAAAAAAAAAAAAAGGTAAGAATTAATTTAGTGTAATGCTGGATATGGCTATGAGTTATTGGATAAAACTGAAAAATGGAGAGTAATGGCTGATTATTGAGAGGAGAAGTGGGAAAAGAAGACAAAGAAAGAGACTGAGACCAATTAATCCATAGAGTAATCTCCAAAGGGGAATAACATAACCCCCATTTCTTGACATTTAAAAGTAGACTGAACAAAAGGTGAATAACTGTACATTAGGGAACAATACCATATTTTTAAAGAGACTAATGAGTGATCTAACAGAGTTTTGCTGCCTGAGTGACTGTCCACTGATACAAACTAATAAACTCTCATGGAAAGATCTTGTTCGCTGCAAATATGACAGGACTTTTTCTAACTTTGATCAGAGGTAGAGACCTGTCTTTTTAATGAAAAAATATAATCTACCCCAGTTCTTTTCTCCAGCTCCTCTCTTTCCTGTATCTGCTGTGTCATGAGCTCTTATCACAATGTATCAGGGGTAGGAAAAGGAGCCCAAAACCCCAGGGAGTCAACCATCCATCTGGTGAATCCCAAAATCATAGCTAGACCTCAAAACTGTGGAGATGGTAAGACAACACTGATGAGTGGCTGTGCTACTAAATTTTTTGTAAATATATTTATCTCACAAGAATTATTGTGTGAGTTTAGTGTATGGTCCATTCATGCTATATTCCTTAGATCAACTGACAGGACATATTACAAGATGGATACTAAAACCTTCAGGGAACTGCTGAAAGTAACATTGTCTTCAGTAAAGGATTTGATCAATTCTTCTCAAAAACATATGGAATGGGACTAGATTTTTTTTCATTTTTTTTCCCCTCTGTCAGGCTGCTCTATAATTTGTTTTGCAATTTGCTCAAACTTCTCAGATAAAATAGTTCATGATAGCACAGAATTATAGAATGGTATTGTTGGAAGGGATGTTTAAAGGTCATCTAGTCAAACCCTTCCTACACTAATGTGGAGGTTCAATAATGAACTTTCCACCTTCTGAGATGATTCAGAGCCCAGTCCATGCTGACCTGGAATGTTTCCAAGAATAGGGCATCTATTACTTCTCTGGGCACCCTGTTCCAGTTCCTCACTGCCTTCATTGTAAAAACTTCTTGTATTTAGGGTAAACCAACCCTTTTGTAGTTTAACAATTACCCCTAGTACCATCACACAAAGCTTTGTTAAAAAGCCTGTCCCCATTTTTCTAATAAACACTACTTAAGTACTGAAATGCCCTGCTAGAATAGTTTTTCTCCAGGCTGAACAAACCCATCTCTCTTGGCCTGTCTTCACAGGAGAGGTGCTCCAGCCCTCTGGTCATTTTTGTGGCCCTCCTCTGGATCGACTCCAGTGAGTCCCTGTCTTTCCTGTGCTGAGGACCTCAGAGCTGGACAGAGCACTCCAGGTGGGGCCTCATGAAAGCAGAGTCCTTTGACCTGGCTACTCTTCCAGAGATGAAGCCCAGCTTTCAGTTGGCTGTTTGAGTGCTAAGAGCTCATTTGTTGGCTCATGTCCAGCTTTTCTTCCCCCACTCTGTGTTGGTATTGGGGATTGCACTGACCCAGATGCAGAACTTTGCACTTGGCTTTATTAATCCTCACAAGGTTCCCATGACTCTTGTCCAAGTCCTTGTGGATGACATCCTACCCCTCAAGTGTGTTAACCACACAACTCAGCTGTATGCCATTTGCAAAATTGCTGAGGGTACCACTTGGTCTCACTGTCTATACCATTGATGGAGGTATTAAACTTTACTGGGCCCAGCATAGATGCCTAGGGGACGTCACCTGTCACTAATTTCCATCTAGATGTAGAGCCCTTTAGCAAAACCCTCTGGACATGACCATCCAACCAATTTGTTGTCCACTGAACAGCCCACCCATCAAATCCCTCTCTCCACAATTTATAGAGAAGGATGTTGTGAGGACCTTGTCAAAGACCTTACAGAAATCCAGGTAGATGATAGCCACAGGTCTTCCCTTGTCCACTGATGCAGTCACTCCAACATGGAATGCCACTAGGCTGGTCAGGCTAGACTTGTCCTTGGTGAAGTTGCATTGTCTGTCTCAAATCACACTCCTGTTCTCCATGTGCCTTAGCAGAACTTTTAGGAAGATCTGTTCCCATGAATCCAGCTAACGTTTTCTCAGTTCTATATATTGTTTGCGTAGACATTTCTTCTTCAGTTCCAATTGCATTGATAATTATTAAAAAGTAATTGTCCTAACTGGGAACTGTGCACAATATTCTAGGAGAGAGGAATACCTGTTGCAAATTTGCTAATATTTTCAAATGATAGTGGTGTTAGTACTTTCATAGAATTATGTTTGGTATTTTTCATGGTCATATTACACTTTGTACTGAAAGGTGTCCTGTGATTACTGGAAGAAACAGAAGTCTCCTTATCACTTGCAGATAAAAGCATCCAGTTTAAAGTGGACTTCACGATACAAGTTCCTAGAGGCCTGAATCTCAGTTTTCACTATCAAATGTCCTCCTATCCTTGGAATGATCCCATTTTCCCTGTACAATATTCTGCCTGCCAATCTTGCAACCAATTTATTCATTAAATGAAAAATACACCCCTAACTACCTACTCCACAAGTATCTTTCCTCTCAGTTATTGCTCCTTTTCAACATATCTTTTATAACTTTCCCATCAACCTGTTCCTTACCCATTAGTACTTACACTAAACTCATCTTCATTGTTTTAAGTTATGGTTTCCATCCAGTCTTTCATGAAAATCTTGACAAATCAAATCCTCCCACGAATCACAAAGACTTTAAAACTCATTCCAAACTGATTAAATATTAGCACATTTTTCATTTATTTTTAACAAGTAAAAGTCTTTTGATTTACCTTCTGAATAGTTTATCTGACGTACCGCAACCAAAGTAATCTCAGATCCAAACCGAAACACAATTAGTTTCATTATCTACACTTGTCTGTGGTAATGGTAATTGCCAGTTTTTGAATTCTATTTATAGATCCTGCATTCTCTTGGATGTTGAATACACGACCTCCAAAGCAAGACACAAGCATTTAAACTTGTGTAGTGGCTTTCAGGATTTTCCACACCAAATCACATATTCATATCGTAAGCCATAAAATTCATAATCCTAGCTGTCAGAATTGAGGCACTGTTGTTAAATAGGGGATTATTTCTGTAGGGTGGTAGGAACGAAAACTTGAGGTGATTGGCTTCCATTTCCAGCATAAGGGGATTGGGTTATCTACACCAATTTATGAGAAGGAAATCCTACTTAACCAGATTGATATTTTTTCCTAACATGATGATTAGCTCAGTGGATGAAAACACTGGTTGATGTGCTCTCCTCACGATTCCACATTCACACAATTCCATTGAAAAACTAGAAAACACTATTTTTATTGTGACAATGGTTGAACACAAGTTGCATAGGGAAGTTGTGGGATGTCCAAACTTGGGAATATTCCAACCTGGACTGGACAGCCCCTAAACAACCTGCTCTAAGAAGAGGGGTTGGATTATACTATCTCTAGAGGTTCCTCAGACTAACATCCAAAACAATATCACTTCTGTGATTCATTGTTTTGTGGTTTGAATAATTCACATTTAAATTGATGAGAAATGGAGTTTCCTGTCAAAGTGTTATTCACTATGGTAACTGAGTAGTGCTTCCTTTCACTTTGCCCTGCAAGTGGCTCTAACTTCTTAGACTTTTATAGAGTGTTGTCATTTTGAGCTATTCTTTGTGGAGGTCTGAAATTTGCATGAGATTTGTATGTAAAATATGAGTTCTTTTTCCTCTGCTGTCCTCTCTTAGAGAAATGCAGAAGGATAAATTCAGTATGCTAGACATGTTTTCTTCTACAGAAAGAGCAGAGCAGCCTTTCTGCCCTACTTTTGGTAGAATCTAAGTCAGTTTGAACAACAATAAAAGGCAGTAAAATAGAGATTTCTTGTTAACAGCCTTTGTTTAAATAGATAAGATTTTGGCATACAGCTTTTGCAGACACTAGCTGAGATTTGACCCTTACCCCTTCCTAAGGCAACATCCAAAGATGTGTAACTTCATATCAAAGGGTGGCTGCTCAAGGAAATACCCACGCTGAATAGCTTTTCCACATTTTTTCTTCATTGTTACTATTATTTAAGAGATATTTTCTTGAGTTGTTGAGATTTAAAAAATTTTTTCCTTATTGCATTCATGGTCTGGAATAACCAAAATATAAAGCAAGTGGTCATGCGATTCTGATTTAAGGACAAGTTTTTGGTAGAATTAATTTTATGTCTAGGAATGAGACCTGCACTTCCAACTGCATTTTGAGGAAGAAAAGTGGACACAGAGAGGGACAAATGCATCTTCAAGCATGTGTGTACACATACACACAAATTAGAATCAGAAGACAACTCCTTTTTTGTTTTCTCAGATAATTTTAGCTATGTATATTTTGGTAATGAGATAGGCCTCTTAAATAGAGGTCTGCAACAGGATAATAACTTTACAAAATGTGACTGACAGTTACTGCACAACCTCTTTAACCATGCTTTTACTTCTGTCTAGAACGTCTTATACTTTCATCACTTTTCAAACACGTGTTACAGCTGCATGTGCTACTGAAGCTTCAAAGGAATGAATAAACAGAGAGTTTGTATGAGCTAAATGAGCTGATATATTCAGTGAACACTGATAAAGGGGACATTGCTGTAGCATACAGTCACACCAATAGAAAGGACTGCTTTACCTTCTGGATAAGGTGTCCACACAAAAAGACTGCATTGTAAGTGACATTTTAGGTTGAATTTATTGCTAGTGGGTGTCTGTGCTGAATATCCGTTATAATTATAAATTCAATTGTATCTGACAATTTTAATAGAATCATAGAATCACAGGATGGTTTTGCTTGGAAGGGATCTTACAAATCATCCAATTCCAACCCTGCTGCCATGGGCAAGGATTTCTTCCACTAGATCAGGATGCTCAGAGCCCCATCCAGCCTGGTCTTGAACACTTCCAGGGAGTGGGCACCCACAACTTCTCTGGGCAACCTGTGCCAGTGCTTCAGCACCACCACAGTAAAGAATTTCTTCCTGATATGTAATCTAAATACACTCTCTTTCAGCTTAAAGCCACTCCCTGTTTTCCTATCGCTGTTTGCCATTGCCAAGAGTCCTTCTCCAGCCTTGCTTATCTGCCCCTTTTAGGTAGTGGAAGGCTGTTCTTGCCATTCCTGTTCTTTTCTCAACTGATGTGGTATGTTTCCTTTGGGAAATAGCAGTTCCAGAACCCATGATGTTTTTTTATCATGCTCAAGAAAATAAGAAATTAATAAATTATGGCTAAGACTGATGGGAACCTGAGGCTATTACTGTATGTGGACATCATAGGTTTGGTAGCAAACTCTGAAGTCCTTCAAGCTTTCTGGTCATCCAGTTCCAGTCCTCAGGAAATTATCATCTCATCATATTTCTATTTAATTTATATTCATTGCAGAAATATAAAGCAGAGGTACATCAGGCTGATGTGCATTAGTAGCTCCTTAACTGTCCAGTCCAACTTCTACAAAGGATAGAGGAGATTTAAGCCTTATTAACTTTAATTTCCTACAATAGAATTGCTTTCAGCCCACCAGTTCTGTCACTTGTACATGATCTACTACCCAAGATTTTTTTTCTTGCATTGAAGGGACTACAGAGCCCTCTCTGGAACTAAGATTTCGAGTCCTTCAGTTGGAACTGGGAGCTTAATTATATTTGAGGATTTGGCTTAATAAAAGTTCTGGATTTTGGCATCAAAAAGTAAAGCAAAACTAAATCCCATTATTTTAGAGGCATAGAAATGTACATATAAATCCTCTGAATAAACTGCTTGCTTCTGCTTTAGAGTGTGTGTGTGAAAACTTAAATTGATACTAGAAGTGATGCCTCTTCACAATACAATAATCAGTATCTGTTAATGATTCCCTAATGATAGATTTAACTGAACATTCAGCAAGAGCTTGCAAGAGATTAGGACTTCCCAAAATTTGCTTTGATGATCCCAGTGAAATTAGAACAGTCCAAGCTGGAAGATTGCATTGATTTTTATGAGTTTCTCATTTTCAGAAAAATCCTTTTAACTGAGCAGTGGCCATCTTGAAGGGGAGCTCTTGTGTTTGGTTACCTTGGCTTCATCTACAATACCATTTTTGGTCTGGGCTTCAGCCCGCTTCAGCCTGTAGATCACATTTAAATTCATTCCCTAGATGTACACTCGCTTCTTTCTTGAAAGAAGGTAGGAATGTGGTACAAAGTTTATGTATCCAAGTCCCATCCCTATATGGAGTTAAATTATGAGCAGCAACATGCCCATTAAAGATAAGAAAAAATAACAGAAACTCTGAAGAGGTTGTTCATCATGAAATTCTCTTTAACAATGCTATTCATCATCTTCTGCCAGAGGACCTAAAGTAATGGCAAAAAAATACTATCAACCTTAAGACAATTTATTCAAATGCAATCACTGCACAAAGTAGTGTACTTTAGCTACATGGGAAATTGAAAAGGCCCACATTATTACAATGATAGAAGACAAAATATAAAACATGGATGTGTTTTGTAAAGATTAATTTGCAGACTTTCTGGAGGTTTATTTTATGTATGAATTTTGTGGTATAACTCTGGTCTTCAACTAAGCGCTACACAGCTGTTTGCTCACTCCTCACTGCAGCAGGATGGGGGGAAGAGGATTCAAAGTGAGAAAACTCATGGGTTAAGAACAGTTTAATATAATACTAATGCTAATACTAATACTAACAATAAAAATAGTGATGAAAAGTAAAAGAACAGTCTTCAGATTCCTTACACCCCTGGACCAAAACCCTACCAGCTGACCTTCAGTCTCTCCATGCATTTTCTGCCAGTCTCCAGGTGGGTCTGTTATCCCTGGCTGAGGTGCAAAGCACATTTTTCACACTTTGTCTTGTCTGGACTGTCCCAAATACTATTGCACAGCTACCTACCATTTGATTTTTTTAAAGGCTTTCTTCAGCTCAGGGGCCCGCCCGTTCAATGTCATACTTCTGGGTCACTCCATAGAGAAGACTTACAATCAGACTGCAGTTTGGAATGTGCACTCTCCAAAAACCCACAACACTTAAGAAATCTTGTGTTTATCTTCTGTTAATTGGTCAAGACAAAGCTGTTATTTTGCCTTTGTCAGTGGCTTTTTCCTTATCAAGTGATCCCAGCTGCCAGATTTACTTATGCTCTAATTCCTGACTAGTAGCCCCAATGTTCCTCCATCGGTAACCAATATTTCACATATCTCAAGGCTCACTTAGAGAAAGGGATGAGGAGATTTCTATTACATTTATAACTTCAGTCTTTTCCTCTTGCTCTTGTGGCTGCTTTTCTCTGAAACTGGCTGTGTCTTTTGGTTCTTTCTCCTTTTTCCTCTTATGAAAACCTTCTTCATATCTTACTAAATGAGTTTACTTCCTCTTCTCCCTCCAGAACCATCTAGAAGCAATATTGTGTAATGTGCTCTAGGAGTTTTTCTTGAGCAGGGAGGTTGGACCAGGTGACCCCACTGTGGTCCTTTCTAACCTGATGCATTCTGTGATTTCATTTCTTCCTTTTAGTTATAGAGGTGACTGATTCTTTTAGTTACAGAGGTAGGCTCAGCCCTACTCTTTTTTGGCTTGTTTTCCATCTTTGTCACTGAGGGTGATGCATCATATCCAGTAGGGCTGTACCTCTTTGGAATACTACAATTTCTTTGCATTTTTTCTGTCTCTTCGTCTGGATCTTGTAGCTTTCACTTTTGGGAGTGAAATTTCAGAACATCTGAGGTCACCTTTTAGACACCGACTCATATTCTCCTACGTTGTGACACCCATCACCATACTCTTATGAGGACTGGGTGATATTCCTAAATTGCTTATTAACTTTAGACAAAACCAAAGCAATATTCCTAAGAAAAATCAATAGAAGTATTCTAACTATTCTCAGTTGTTCAAGATACTGAGACATTGTGGTGGCAATTCACAGAAGAAGAAAAGGTGTCATTCTGTCTTGCCTCCACAAAAAACCCCAAAGCCCCACAACAACAAGACAAAACAAAACAAACGCCCTCCCCGCAAATAACCCCTAAAAAACCAAACTAAAAATCCCAACAAACACAACAAATGAGGAAATGGCATGATTGTTAATTGTCTCCATGAAATGGTACCTATAGTACAGAGCCCAAATACCAGATTAAGCTCAAGGTCAGTGTTTTAATAACAAATCTCCCAGCAAAACATCACTAATCACTACACAGCACAGCAACTGCAAAAGCCAAGACCAACTTTTAACATGTACAGCAAGAAAAAGGGCAGGTTACAGATCAGATAAAATAATATCAAGAACAGAAGGATCAACATTGTGACCCAAAATTGTTAACAAGTATAAATGCCTTCTAATACACTCTGGTCAAACTGTTATTAAATCAAACCCTTTGAGACTCACATTGGATGTCAAAAAGAACTGCCAGCAAGTACCACACAGCCACTCACTCGCTCCCCACCTCAGCAGAATGGGAGAAAGAGAATTCAAATGGTAAACTCATGCATTGAGATGAGAACAGAATTAAACAGAGATAATGACGGAATTAAAATAAAATATAACTTCTATTACTACTACTCCTGCTGCTACTAGTACTGCTTCTATTAGTACTACTGTTACTACAACTACCATTATTCCAATGAAAATGAAGACAACAGAGAAAGACAAGTGATGTAAATGAAAACCATTGCTCACCACCAGATGATCAATTTACAAGTAGTCCATAAGCAGCAGCTCCTTGGCCAGTCTCCCCTCATTTATTGTTGAGCATGACACCACATGCTCTGGGATATCCTTTGGGCCATTTGGGGTCAGCTGTCCCCTCCCAGCCCCTTGTGCACCCCCAGCCCCCTCGCTGGTGGGGTTGGTGAGGAGCAGGAGAGGCCTTGGCTCTGTGTGAGCACTGCTCAGCAATAGTGAAACCAGCCCTGGGTTATCAACACTGTTTCCTGTACAAATCCAAAACACAGCCCTGTACCAGCTACTCCAAAGAAAATTAACTCTACTCAAGCAAAAACCAGCAGAATAAAATGTTTGTCATTTTAAGAAGAGATGCCCTATTTTTTGTGTCTAGCATATAGTTTGCATTTCAAAGATTACAAATAGATAGCAAAATAGATAGATAACAAATCTACTTAGAGAATTCTGACCTATGCTTATGGTATAAAATAATTCTTTCTCTGAAATTTGTTTATAAAACGAAAGTTTTGGAGAATGTGATCTTGGCCAATTTCTTCTAATGGCAAAGGAAATGAGGAGAATGATGAGTGTTTCAAATGGAAGGCAGTCTTAATTTCTC
The DNA here is from genome assembly GCA_013397375.1 of Toxostoma redivivum. Taxonomy (NCBI): domain Eukaryota; kingdom Metazoa; phylum Chordata; class Aves; order Passeriformes; family Mimidae; genus Toxostoma; species Toxostoma redivivum. Next base: position 51,657 of record VXBI01010443.1, on the reverse strand, counting down.
CAGTGTTCATCACACCATAGTTAGGGCAGAGGTATAAAAATAGAGCAGATCCATCCAATATTTTGAACTCATCCCACAGTTAACTGCTAATCTCTAGTAATTTTCAGTTCAGGGACTCCTGAGGCCTTTCTGCCCCTGCAACATGGTCAATGTTTTCTCAGAAAAAATAGGACAATTGAGTAGTGTCTTTGGAGGCTGTCAAAAGACAAATGCAATTTTCTCCCTGTGCTCCAAATTTTAAAAGAGAAAAATTTGTGTTAGCAGGTTCAGCTCCTCTTCATTTTTATACTTTATCCCATAAAACATAAGACTAGTTTCAAGCATTGAAACAGAATATTTAACAATTTTCACACTAATGAGGACTGGTTCATATATGGTCTTGAAGATATAATTTTCTGTCACCACTCCATTCCTTATTTAGTATGTTTATGAATGTAACTAAATCAGCTTGGCAAAAATAATAGTAAGAATTTTCTCCCTTCCTGACAATTGCTTTCTTCTTTCCATGTTTGCCTGCATGGTACTCCTGAATAATTTCCAGCTAATAATATTCACACAAAACTTAATTGATTAATTGAAATTGTAGTATTATGTTGGCTATAAGATTCATTTAGTCAGCAACAGGACCAACATGTACTGCTCACTAGAAAGATGTAACTTTCTTGTCTGTTTTCCAGATAAATGTAGTATTTCCTGATATGCATGAAAATATTGTAATATACGGGTTTTCTAAATATTCACCTTAAATTGGTGCATTATATAGAGCACAAAAGTCTTGACTTGGTTCTGTTTTTTTTCTTATGGTCAGGTAAGCTTTATTAATGAAACAGAAACACAATGTAAAAGATCACATGTTTGTATGTGTGTATGAAAATGTTTTGTAAACTTTGTTGGTTTAGCATATGCCCAAATCCTCTCTTTTCTCTCCAACCCTGACACAAACTTCCGATTTAAACAAAGTTATTTTAGACATGATTAAAGGCATGCAAAATTATGGGTAGAATAATGATTATATTTGACAATTCCTACTATCTAACTACACAACTGTAGCTCAGTGTGAAGCAGATTGGTCTTTTCCTATGTTTCAACTCCTCTTTCAGGCTTGAGTGTTGACTGTAATTTGCAGACATGTAAATATGTAGAAGTGAACCATATATAAATTAGTAAAGCCAAAAAATAACAGGCTCATTTGGAATTCTTTCTTTCTTACAAATCAGCAATCTAAAATCTCCAGCCTAGGAGACATACAGGAGTTCAAGCAGCATATTACTCTGTACAAACACCTTTTTACTATGTTCTGACAGCTTTTGACAAATGTAACACAGAGCAAAATCATTTGCAATGGCTGCATCTGCCTCTTTAAAATCTGTGATGAGAACTGCAAAGACTGGTTATTTATTTAAAAGTCAAGTCTATGTGCGGCAGATTTTGTGAAGTGTGAACAGTGAAAGCACTCCAGTGCCATCTTTTCCTGTGTCTAAGTGCAATGCAAGCAGTTTCTAATTTCCTAACCTGTACCTTTGGTATTTTAGCTTATTACCAAGGAACATTTGGCAAATAACCCGTGGAAACAAACCCTTGTGAACTAATTCACAGCATCACCTCTGAAATGAGGATGGGTTGGCTTGTTTTGCCTGGGAAACATTGTTATAACCTGACTGAATAGTTGTTCTTGGGATCACGTGGGTGGTGGACACTTCAATGGAAGTGTTTCATTAATTATTCTAAACTCATTACTTGATTGAACAATTTTTCCCATGATACATCAACTTCTTAGGATCTCCTGGTGCTGAAAAATGGTAAAAAAATATTTGCACTTGTTTACCAGCTCTAGTGTTTAGTGTGGCTTATGAGGGTGGAATTAGTGAGAGTCAGTTACAGGGGAAAAAAACCCAATGGATTCACACTTCCAAGCTTTGATGTAAAGATAAGTCTAGAGATATCTCTAGTAAGGCCAATTAATCAAGTTTTCATGAACCACCTGATTTTCTCTATATAAGGGCTGAACTGATTTCTTTCTCTCTCACCAGTAATCATTATCAGCATCTGACAAGTAACCAATTCTACAAGTAAAAAGTTCAGGCCTTTTAAATTAGGTTGCTGTGAAAACAACACAGATTTTATTCAGGCTCCTAGTGTTAGCCTAGTTATTTTGCTTATTTCCCTTTTCCTACCATTTTCAAAATGTACTTTAAACTACAAGAAACAAATCATATTATCTATCCAATATCCTCATTCAAGTTGCTATTAGAAACACAAAAACAGAATTATCTTTATTATCTGCTAATTTAAGCATATTGACCTTCTTTCCCCCTGCTTCCTGCCAAGGATTAGCATTTAAGAGTTTGCATGAGTACAGACGCCTGTGTCTCTTACGCAACGCTTCCCAGCTACAGGGGCTATACCTGGATGAGATGATTTCTTATTATCTTTCCCCGGAAGATTATCTCCTTCACAGCCTTAAGACTTTTTTTTATTTCTGACACTGAATTTCTGAGCATACTGTAGGCAGCATTCTTCACATTTTATATTATCTAAAAAAAAAGCCCAACCCAACCTATTCTTCCTCTTAGGCAGAAACACAAACCCTTATTCATTATCTCCAAAGACAATGTGTTTACTTACCTCTGGAATCTGCTCTTCCATATCTTTCACAGCTCTCAATACAGTAAATAGTAAGTGTTTCTCCTCTACCTGAGAGCAGAAAGTGGTCTTATACTGATTTTTTCAATTTATTTTCTTTTTTACTTTCTGGAAAGGGTGAAAGTCTTTCTAATTGCCTGGGCTTTGATCCTGTAGTCAAAATCACACGTTACAGTACAGATAAGAAAAAAGCCTTGAGTTTAATGCAGAGGAAAGAAACTTAGCAAATGGATAGAACATGGGATTGAAAGGCAGGAGGTTTGGGATTTTTTCCTATCATTGCTATTTGCTGCTACATGATCATTGTCAAGTCATTTAACCTCTGTGTCACATGTTCTTCTGTATGCAGAATTGAAAAATAACATTTCTCTTTTCCAGGCAGATACAGCATAGTGTGAGGCCTAATTAAAGCCAGTAAAGTGTTTTGAGATCCTTGGATAAAAGGTGCTATAAAAAGTTCCAACTATTAATTGCTTAGTGCTCCCTAGAAGATTTTAAGTCACATTCATCTTCGAATCATGGATCTCTACTAAATGAAGATTGCTATCTGTACAATCACGCAGTTGTTGGCTTTTTAATTTCAGAAACAGATGTCTTTTGAGATTGAGCCATCCTTACTTATGAACTAACCTAAAATCTTAGCTAATACTTACAGATTTCTGAAACAAAACACGAAAACAACACACCATTAACCCACTTTACTCTCTTTTTTAAGTTTCTACATGTTCTTCTGACTTTCTGTATTAAGTCCACCACTTTAGAATATATATGTCTTTTCCCAGGAGGATCAAATCTGATCTAGAGAAGGTATCTGTTATGTTTTGTTTCCTCACCCTCATTCTGGATAGAGCACCTCCAGGAGGAGATGGAGTGTGCATTGCGTGAAAACTTCTGCTTCTCAGATTACCAAGCTGTAGACTATGCTCAGCAAAATGGTAGCATTTAAACCAACACAATCCTGCATGAATTCTGAGGAGTCAGAGTTTCTTCTGAACATTTGCATGGAGGTGAAACACTGTGTAATACAATCACTTTTCCTTTGGCTACCTTTTCTTCCTACAGGGTTGAAATAGGCAAAACACTTAGCAGACACCCAAAACCTGTGTTATTTCACTTCTCCTTTAAGGAATGCTCCAATTTCTTGCAACTCTGGCAAGAACTGACCATTTTTTTTCAAGAGAGCCAAGAAATGTACAGACTATCACCTTACACATAACTTCCCAGACTCTCCTGGAAGATATTTGGTTAATGGCTGTATTGCTTTTGACAGAATGAACTATTTCTTTTCAAGAAGACATGAACACAAATTAAAACACACATTTAAAAAAGCAAGCATTCTGTAATTGTACCATACACCTATCCCTATCAACTTACACTAACAAGACTAACAAGACCAACAAGACCAACAAAAAGTTCAGACTTTTAAAATAAATAACATACATCCAAGAACAGTTAGCTTGAATATTACTTGGCAAAAAAAGGATTGCATCAAAATACACAAAAGCCAAATTTTCTCCAAGTTGAATGAAAACTCTTTCATGATCTTCATGTTTGCAATTAACTGTGAAGCTGGTAAAAGGCAGAAAGTACAAGAAACATTTCTTTAGAAAAAAAGGTGAAACTCTACTACTGAACCATCTTACTGCTCAGTTTTGTACCCCAGAATTGATACTATCAGCACACTTTATCTACTCGAACACAGTTTGGAATCAGAACCCTTAAATGGCTTGTGTTGGAAGGGAACTTTAAAGATCACCTAGTTCCAGCCCCCTTGCCATGGGAAGGGACATCTTATACTAGACCAAGTTGCTCAGAGGCCCATCCAGAATGGCCTTGAACACTGCCAGGGCTAGGGCCCCCACAGCTTCTCTGGGTAACCTGTGCCAGTGCCTCACCACCCTCAGAGGAAGTAATTTCTTCCCAATATCTAATCTAAACCTGCCGTCTTTCAGTTTGAATCCGTTCCCTCTTGTCCTGTCCATACATGCTTGTGCAAAAAGTCCCTCTCCATCTTTCCCATAGGCTGCCTTTGGGTACCAAAAGGCCAGAATCAGGTCCCTCCCAAGCCTTTTCTTTTCCAGGCTGTACGATGTTGGGGTCAGCAAGTTAGGAGTTTCTCTGAATTTTTCAGAGAGACATCAGAGTGCAGGGAGGAAATTCAAGCCTCTGGATAGATTGAAGTACGTTAAGCCACTCACACACAAGGCAGAGGTGAAAGTTTTAGTATGAGTCAGTAAGGAAGTGAGTAAGTAAGTAAGTAAATGCAATGAGTATATAAGTAGTAAAATAAGTTTTAAGTGCTTTTACTAAGTAAAGGTCTTGGATGTCAGAGTAGTAGTACATGTTCTAGTGAAGGTTGAAAAACATAGTCCTAGATACTGGTGTTTCCATGGAGGCTCCAAGAACATAGTTTTAGACATAATAAAGTTATAGTTAAGAATATTGCTTACATTTTTCAGTTAGAACAAGATAGGCCATGTACATAGTTTATACGTAGCCTGGCGTGCTAAGAAACTAGAATTCTAACAGGTTAAAAAATAGTGATCCGAGTTTGCGTCAGCTTGTTGGGAAGTTTCCATATAAGAACATGCATTGGGGAGAGCTGCTGCTTTTTGCCATTGCTTTTGCTTTGCTTTTGTTCCTGCTCCCTTGCTGCCATCATCAACACCCAAGAAGAAGACAGGAGCTGCAGCAGCACAGCCCTGCCAGGGCCTCCAGGAGCAGCTTCTGCTTCTGCTTGGGACTCTAAGCCAAAACTTAGCATGGACTTTACTGTCTGTGACTTTTGTTTTTGAAACCGATGTGCTTCTGCAGTAAATAACTTTGTAGCAATTACTAGCTGCTTGGCTCATTGAAGAAAACAACCTGACAAGTGGGTGCCGAGAGCACCTCACAGTACAATACTGATTCTCTTAGCCTTTCTTCTAATCATCTTGGCTCTGGACTCAGTCCAACAGGTCAACTTCCTTCCTGTGCTGGGGACATCAAAACTGGATGCAGATCTCGTGTTGGGGTTTCACAAGATCTAAACAAATGCAATGGTGCTGAGAGAGCTGTGAAGAGTCAAATTCCAAACAAACTTTCATATAAAAATTGACTTCTATAGGTGATTTGGGACTGGAAAAAGACTGTTCATTGCCAGACAGAAAATGTCCATATATGTCAGAAAACCAGGAATGATGATGAATGTAACTTTTCTAAAGTAAAACTGCATTTTCAAACATTTTCAGGGATACACTACAAGTTTTTCTCCACCAAAAGCAGGACTAATTACTTCTCCTTGACCTGGAGTCTCCTATAAAACAGGAACCAGCTTGCAGTATTCAGGTGTTGGAGAGAGCTCTCAGAGAGCTCTCTGCTCTAGGTTGTATTTAACTATTCACTGTAAAGTCCCCAGCTGCAGCTGTAGTCTCTCTCTTCAATATTTATTGTTATTTAACCTACAAGGAAATGGAAATGATGAAAACATTTTTGATCAATGGATTCAGTCCCGGAATTTTTTAGGTGTGGCTGCCTATGATTTCTGCAGAGCGTATCTCTACTTCTGACTTGACTCTACAAAAATTTGCAACTCAAGAAAAGTTTTTTGAGTGGATATTAGCAATTTTGTTGTCTTTTGTTGTACTACTGCTACAGTTTTGGTCATCAGAGAGTGAAAGACTGGAAGATGATACATGTGCAATCTTACAACTGCCTTTTCCTAATGCAATGGCAATATTTTTGAGGTTGCCAGTCCTATTTCTATGTTTTATTTCAAGCTGTTTCCAATGATTACATAGTAGAGCACCTGTGCTGGATGAGTATCAAGGGTATTAAGGCCACAAATTTTTGCAGACAAAAAGAACACTTGTTTTTATCTTAAATTGATTTTTTTTTATTCAAACAATCCAGCAGAACAGTCAACATCCAAATTTATGAGTATGTTAAGGCATGAGAAGCAGAAAATTAAAAGGTGACTGTATAGCAGCAGCTCTAATTGATATTATTCAAGCTGGTGAAGTGCAGATAAAGAGCATAAAACGTGAAAAGCTGAAACTCAGTTCTAAAGAGCCCTTTTCAAAAGAGTTCAGATTCTACTAGTTACTCAGAAAAGAACTGTTGCAACTACTTAAATTTCTACACAGATATACAGAGAAGTGTCTCATCTACCAATTCATGCACCTAATTGTAAGGCATATAAACAGCATGATTATTTGCTAAAAGGATTATGATCCCTAATGTTTGGAAACAGAGTTGTTACTTCTTGTAATTATCTATTGAGTTCATCATAATTTCATTTCCAGACACAGTACTAATATTTTGTGCTTCCCAAATGATATTCTGCCCATGCGTGTGGTACAGTTGCTCTGAATGTCCATCCCAGCTATTTTCTGGTGTGTTTAGAAGCTTTCAGATTCCAAATATGGCATTGGTTGCTGCTAAAAGCATCAATCTACGACTTTAATCAGTAGATATGTCAATGTGATATGATCATGTATGTAATATAAGGTTTGTTGGTTTCAGAGAGGGTATCTAAGCCACACCCTTTTAAAGCAAACAGGGCAAACAGATATTATCTTTATGCTTTTCTACACATTGAGAGTGCAGTTTGAGATGATTTAAAATGAGAGTCTCCTGTCAGGGATTCAGCTATCACCAAGCCAAATTGATGCTGTTTACTCCTGAGATATACAATGCAGATTTCACCAGGTGAGGGTTGCATTTTTTGGCCACTATAATGCACAGGAGGGAGATGAGTTTATCCACAGACTCCCTTCCTCTCTCCACCCTTTCTACACAACTGTTTCCTTGAGTAAGAACATCTGGTAATTTTTGCCCTGGATTCAGGGGAAGTGTACTAGAAGAAGCAGGGCTGGAAAAGACCATGGGAGATGGACAATCCTATATTCCAATGAGGATCGGTTATATCTGACTGAAGATTCTTCAACCTATTCTGAAAGCCCTCCACAATATATCCAAGCAGTGTATTCCAGCCCTGTATTTTCAAAATGTAAGCTCTCTGCTGCTACCTGCCCTTAATTTAGTTTAATTTCCCAACATTTTTCTCTCTCCAGTATGAATTTAATGGAGAGAATAAAGCATTTATTTCTTTTTTTAAAAGCCTATGATTATTTTAAGCTTATTACTGTAAATCAGCCCAAGCAATTCCACTTTTCTTTTCATAGTTTCTCATGAACATTTCATATTCATCTTTGTTTCTCCTCAGAAGCCTATGTCCAGCTGGTCCATAGCTTTTTTTTAAGTGTCCCACCATGGATATTCCTGAAGATGTACCAAGACTGAACAGAGCATAGCAGGTGGTTTATTTTGAATTTTGCAGGCTGTACTTTTACCCACACTGTGAAATGACATTTTTCCTTTTTACAGAAACGTAGTATTCTTCACTCATATTCCCCTGTGGTGTTTTATGGCCCTCTGCTAGGGAGACTGGACAGAGTTCCCTCTGTAAAATAAGTCCTGGTTCCCCAAGTGAGCTTAAGTTCTGCTCAGCATGTAAAAATCTGCGCCCTCCAGTGATCAAAGCAGTCAGTGATCACACAGACTTCTGAGAGCAAGTCATACTCTAAAACAAAAGCATTTAAAATAAAATCTTAAAACCACAGGACAAATTATGTGCACATCTATGGTATTAGGTAGCTAATTATCTCCCGCAGCTGGATCCTAACCTTACTGAAGAAATCCCACTTTCCCTTTTCTGGATCCCCAACTTCCCTCAGCATATTTAGAGTCCAGTTGCTCTCATCTATTGAATATTAAATAATATATTTTCTCTTGAAGATTAAGTAAAGTACCCTGGTGTGTGTATATCATAAAACAGATTTCTGATCATCACACATCTCACCCAACTACACAGAACCCCAGAACACTGGAATAAGTTAGGTTGGAAGGGACCTCGGGATATCTAGTTCATCCTTACTTCAAAAGCAAGTCTAACAGGATGAGGTTGCTTTGGAATTTTTCTAGTTGAGTTTTGAACACTCTCTGTAGAAATAATCCCCCTTCTGCCAAGGACAGATTTTGATCCCTTCCTCCTTGCATATTCAGGTAATTTGTGAAAATACAACACTAATACTTTCTCCCACATATTTTCTTTCTTCCTGATAAAGACTTAACAGAGGAGACGTATTTGTTTTCAACTCGAGACATTTAAAAGCGTCAAGTATTTCAGTCACTATGGCTAACAACAAATAACATGTCCTTTGTATTCCATCAGTCTCTAGAATGTGTATCTTTATACAGCAACCTAGCAACTCAAACCTGGTGATTTCACCTTTGGTGTCTTTTCCACATTTTTGATACAAAATCCCAGAACTAACAACATTTCAAGTGCAGGTCTTACACCCAACTGATGGAAGTAGCAATCAGCATTGCAGACAGTATTGAAAATGCAAGAGTTAAAGCAATTCCTTTTGGAACAAAGAGCTATATTTTATATTTTTAATTTTTGGTAATATTTTAGAAAGAAATAGGTTTTATCAGACCTAATGGAGTTTAGTCATTCTTCACAGCTACCTAGTGAGCTAATTATGTAAAGAAGAATAATTCTGTTCATACACTACTGTACATTCATTACTGTATCTCCTCACAGTTCATGCTCTTCAGAAAATATTCACTCAACATCATACAATAAACCAGAGGTACCAATAGAACTATAGCTTGGGTGGTTTTGGCCAGTGACCTTAAAACTAATCTTTTAAATGGATGATTTTCTAGGTACTCTCTATTCAAATACCTTTACTATCTGATATATATTAATCAGCTACAAATAAAAGCTGCACTGATGTTTCTAGCTCCACAAACACTGTTTAGAATCAAAAACACAATATCTACAGTGAATAAAAAAGACAAATCCAAACATTAAAAAAACCAAAAAACAAACAACAACCCAACAATGAAAAAAAGGATTAAAAAATTGCAAGAAGTTTTATGATTCTTGCATTAGCTTTTGCAACTGAACTTTGGACATTTCTGATGAGGGAGTACCTGTAGATAAAATAACCTACAAAACCTCATGATGGCACAAAGTGGAAACTGAAAATATTTGTCTAAGGGAGGAAATAGGATATAGTAGTACTGAAGCTAATACTGAAGTATTTTAATATACCATTTAATTTTTTTTTGTTTGTTTGTTTTACTAAACATCCAATTGAACAGGATTATAAATCTTCTTTCACATTGTTGGGCCTGAAATTTGGCAAAAAAGAAGAAAGAATACAATGACTTACCAGCAAGGCTGTTTGCTAGGTAAATATTTCATCCAATTCTTGTATGATACTCTATCTCCAACAGAATCCATATATTATTAGCAGTGTCCTGTAAAATGATAAAGGCAAACCATGATTCTTTAAGGAATATTGTATATAAGAAATGCAAGTATGGTGTCAGTGAGAAATACTGTATGTACTGGAATTTCATATCATATCTATGAGGAGACTGTAGCTATTATTACAAGGCATTTTAACTAAGATTATTATTGGGAAAAATGACATTTGAAAACAATACAGCAAAATACTGGCAGGTGGGTAGGTTTTACTTCATCAAAAAAGGCTGAATAATGTTATATTATAAAAAAGCATATTCATGACACAAAATGAATAAAAAATAAATTGCATTTATCTACGTGAATGGAGAGATTTTTCTGGTGCTGTTTGAAAAACCAATGTCAGTCTTTCTAGACAAAAATTGTTTGAGAGTATAATTTGTGCTGCTTTGTTTTACCTCCTTAAAGCTTAGTCTAAGGTAGTTACTAGTCTCTTGTCTAAAGATGGAAGAGAAAGAGAAGAACCTCTGACAGCAAACCAAGTCACCTGTATGGATGTTCCACAGTTTGTTTAGATGGTCAGTTCAGCCTGCACTGCCAGCTGGTTAATGTAGAAAACATGAATCCCACCCAGAAAGTGCAGGGGAAATAAGAATTACAATGTCTATTTTTATTTTGACAATGTTAAGCTGTCTCCCAGTCCTGCAATCTGCAAAGTGGTAGTGGCTCAGAAGGCAGACTTTATGGTTGTGAAATTTTCTCAGATGAGAGTTCAGGCTTTAACAAAATTAACTCCTCATGAACAAACCCATGGCGTTAGAAAAGTACTGCAGATTAAACTTCAGGCACTTTTCCCAAGGTGTCCCCAGAGATGATGAGAGAAGTCAATGGACAAACCTTAAAGCTGTTGTTTCAGAGTGGAGGATAAGAGCACACAAATCCCTGTTCAGGGCCCCTGTTTGAATACTTTTCATCTCCTGAGCATTAGTAAGGCACATAAAGCTCAATGTTTACAAAGAAACTGCAGTGTATGCAGGCTACAACATAAATATTTTACAAGTGTGCAGAACCTGCTAAAAAAGATCTTTTCTCACTTTTACTAATGCATCCTTCATACCAATAACAACCTTAGTACATGTAATCACTTTATGTAAAAAGAATAGTCTTGCCAAATATGAAATGGTTGCTGAGATACAGACTGATCTGCCCAATGAGAAACAAATATTACATTTCAATCTGCTTTTAGTGAGTCCAGGAGCATCTTCATCTTAAATGCTCTTTAAGAATATTTTCTCTCTTAACATGCACCAATTAGAAGGAGGAAAAGCAGATGGCCAAAATAAATTAGAGACAGCATACCAGCCCTGCCTGAGATCATCACCATTGGCGGATCTGAGCAGCATCACCATCCAGTCAGTAGTTAGGAAGAGAAGTATGTGTGCTTTTTTCTCTATCTTTTTCTAGAATAAAATTGGAGAGGCACTCCAGTTGTCTGAGTATTTGGTTAGCAGATCTGAAGAAAGCAGAAATTTGGCCAAGGATATATGAACCCTTCTAAGGAAGAAATTTTCTTAATATTCAATCTAAACCTGTCCTGGCACATCCTGGAACCACTTCCTCCTGTCTTATTGCTTGTTATTTGGGTGATCAACCCCCACCACGCTACAAACTACTCTCAAGTTCTTATAGAGAGTGAGAAAGCCCCTGAGCCTCCTTTTCTCCAGACTAAACACCCCCAGTTCCCTCAGCCTCTCTTCATAAGACTTGTGCTCCAGACCCTTCAGCAGCTCTCTTGCCCTCCTCTGGATAAGCAGAATGACATGTCTAACATTACATCGGTGCTATTTATGAAGATAAATCTTAAGAAGAGTACTTTTTAAATTGTTTGGGTTGTTTGGTTTTTTGGGATTTTTTTATGATGATGGCTGCAGCTGCTCCATGGTGCTGTCATTAATGGACAGCCATCCTAGACAGTAACACAGAACCATGGAGTGCAAACATGGGGGCACTGAGGAGCAGGAGTCAGGGCAATAATGGGAGACAGGCCTGGTGGAAAAAAATGGGACATTAGGGATATACCTCATCCTATATGTTGGAACACCTGGGGCAGCTGAACTAACTGACCTGCTTCTGTGTTTGCAGAAATTAATCACAATAAACACAGGTTTCGGCAATCCCAAATAACTTACTGAAAGTGTTTTGCCTTTTTGGTGAGAAATTGAGAGTTTGAACAAAGATCTAAATGCACAGTTTCACTACTGGACCAAAATAACAGGTCAACCAACCTTGAAATGTTATTGTTTGCTTTATATAATTATATAAAAGTTACCTAAATAACCTACGAACAGTATTAAGTAATTTGAATGCTGACTGAATAAAGAATGATTGCAGAGTACTTAAACATGAAAGAATATCTGAAAGGTTTTGGGTTGTTTTGGTTTTGTTTTTATTTCACCTTTGAAGCTGAATATAAATTTCAGGCCACACATGTACACATGTACAAGTTATCAGCTGGTTTAATTTTCACACAGACAGCCTTATTTTTTGCAGGTATTTTTCCCCGGTTGTACTACTAGGAAGTGTAAGTAGTATACTCTGCATCTAATTGACACAGCTGCATTTCTAATTTTAAAACTTCAGGCATTTTGCAGTTCAGAACTGAACATTTAACATGTCATGAGCTTTATAAGATACCATTTTTTCTCCAATAGGAATTGCATAATTGGGTAACCCAGTCCCTGTACAACTAGGGGCTATTGTGCTTTGCTATGCCATTTTGAATGTCTTTTATTTATGATAAATAATCCTTGTTAGTGTTTCCACTGTTGCTGGACGGTGTTCTACCTCTTTATATTTTACTTTTCTTGCCATTATAAATGCTTTTTTTTCAAAAGAATTAACTTCCGAATACATTACTTTTGTCCCCTAGACCTTGTATTTATGATATATTTTATAGCTGGGCCAGCCTTATTGTAAATAAGATTTTGCTTGGGATGAAGATGTGTCAAAAATGTGTTTGCCAAAGCTTTGGGAAAGCCTTGCATGTGGGGACCTGTTCCATATATTGCAAAAGAATAGGTTCATGTAATTCAAACATTTCCAGAAATCCACTTTGTTAGAAATAACTTTTTATAGCATTTGAGCTTTTTCAGGCTCAAATCTGGGAATCACAGAACTGTGGAAATATCATATCATGGCATATAACACCATTTGAATTAGAGTCCTGCTGTGTTAGGCATTGAACACAAATTACATCCAGATTGTCCTTTAGCCCTAATTGCTCTCAGTTTTTATTTATAGTTTTAAAAGAATAGACAATCAGCCATACAAAGTTCTAGTCTTTTTTAATAATTACTTACAGATACATCCCACTGAGAACAAAACCAGTTGCCATTTTCCATTATCTATGACAGTCAGTTGCAAAAGAATACAAATTCACCCTCCTAAAATAGTACCTCTGACCTTCAGAGAAAGTGGTGATTTGTACCAACAGCCTAAAGTAAAAACTAATGTAGCCAACTGGAATCTGATGGGGCAAAAGTGATATTTAAGTCGTAACTAAGCAATAAAATACAGCTTTGCCATGAATTTCAATAGTTGCAGCAATATAGCTATAAGAAACCTAAATATTTGTTTTATGGAATGTGTTTATTGATTATTTTGCACTGGATTCTCAGGATTTACAGTGCAGTACTGAAGATGTTTTGACATATGGACAAGAATAGAAGGTAGAATAAGAAAGAAAGAAAGAAGAAAGATATATCTGCATTGTGATATCATTGCTAAAAGAAACACAGCGGGGAGGCTGGAAAAAGATGACCTTCAAGGTCCCTCTCAACCCAAACCATTCCGTAATTCTATATGGTTCTATGGTTTGCTATGTTAAGTGGCTGCTTGGAAACTTGATTTTGAGTGAAAGTCAGTTTAGAGTCAGGGAATGTAAATTCTATGGAGATTTTTCTTAAATTAGAAAGTCAACAGCGTACGACTTCAGAGAGTCTAAAAAGGCAGTTCAGTTGACTCAGCCTAGTTGCCACAGAATACTGGCCCCTACTAGGTATACAACAGTGGCCTCTGCCACTTTCACAATAGCATAATGCATCTCACCTTCAGATTCCAAAGAGCATGTCAATTCCTAAAGGGCACACCTCAGAGGTCTTGCATTAGACTGCACCCCTCATGTACATGGCCAGGATGTGCCCTGCAATACCTCTGGAACAGCAGAACACTCCCTTGTTCAAAAATAAGTGTTGAATATATATACACACATAGGATTCTACTGCACCTTCTCAGACCCCTAATTTGTCCAATGCATTTTGCTATTTCACACACACAGGAGATGGATAAAAGGAAGTTAGACTAGGAGCACAGCATGAAAGATGTTATGAGATGAAATGAAAATCTGGCCTTGAATTCCTTTCTTCTGCACAACTATTAATTGTCATTCAAGTTTCCTCAGGGATGCAGGTCGCCCACACTTTGATTCCTCTTCAGATTTTGTGGCTGACAAAGGGAATGTTAGAACTCTGTGTACTTCAAAACTAATTTATATTTACGTCCATTTTGCCTATGTATTACTTTAAGTGTGATGTGAAGGAGCAGTCAGTTTAAAGACTATAGCAGGCATTTACACATATTAATTTGGTGTAATCTCTCAGAGGGATGTTCACAAAGGCTAGCTGTAGTCATGGACAAGTTAGGATGAATTTCCCCAAGCTAGCATTATAGTCAGTTCAGGGAAGGGATTCTCCAGAGGGTGATCCAGAAGAGAAGACTAACTTTTGCTAGCTTTTTTGACTGTTCCCCAAAGAGGATCTTTTTATGACTAATTGTCAGTCAATTCTCTTGCAAATAAACACCTACTTCAAACATACAGACAGCATAAAATTGGTCTCTTGCTGGCATTTTCACTGATTTTTCAGAGTAGCATCCATTCCTATGAAGTTCTTACAATTATTTTGCAAAATACCACTTTAACAGCAGGGTAGCTTCGTAAAACAGCACTCAGCACTTGAACTATCACTGCATCACCTTTTTCAACACCCCTGCACTAAAATGTCAAATCATGATCCTCCTACTTTTACGTCTGATCAAAGCCCAGGTTAAAGATGATGCTCCTTGAGTTAACATTACATGGAAGATAAGTTCTAATGTAAGCTACAGAAAAAAAAAAAGGGTGACTGGACAACTCTACAGAATAAGCACTTACTTGCATTCACACACCCACATGAATATCCAAAGAAGTGTGATCTTTGGAAGGATAAAGAGCAACACATTTGTACCCTCTGAAACCCCTGCACTGTGTTGTTTTTGTTTCTTTATGTAAAAATCGATTTTCTTCTTGGAGTTTCATAGAATATGGTAAAATGCTCATGAAGCCAGCATTACGATAGTCCAAATTCTGTTATTTAGTAATGTGAAGAATTATGTATTCCTTTCCAGAATTCATCTGTGATTTAAACAGAAAGTCTTGAGCTCTTTGTCAGCAGCTCAGATATTCTTGTGAATGCTGGTTGTATAGATTTTATGGAAAGAGAGAGACCGACAAACTGCATGTGGTGATGTATCTGGTCACTGTAATGATTCATTTATGTATTGCTAACCGGCGCTGCTAGTGTCAGTTAACACCAATTAATTCATAAAATTTATTTAGTGGAAGCTAGTTTCTGGTTTACAATAGTTAGAAATCTGTCAGTCATGCCGCAAAGAAAATGAAAGCAAGCTTCTTAGGTGCTACATATTTGCAAAACGAAATCCAAAGTCCTACAGTTCATAATAACATTTTTGTTGTTACTTTCTGTATTATATATTTTTAGATAGATCTGGAGTTATTATTTATATCAAAATTAGTCCAAGACACCAAGTTTTAATTTGGAAGAAATGGAAATATGAAGATTTTGTGTATTTAAAAATATCAGTAGCAGGAGAAGGATGCCTATGAACACAGTGGAAACTGAACTGATTTGGGAAAAGCTCAGCAATTTTACATCTGTCTCTGGGCATATTTTTGTTTTTTAACAACCCAAGCAATGAAAATGAGAAAAGAAGAAAAGAGGGTCACTACAAAATGAGGTTATATTCAAGGCATGAGAAAGAGCTCAGGATACCTGAATAAAGCAACAGTGTAAAAGTACACGGTGGTGCCGGCTTCCAGCTCAAACGTTCTCTAATCACTGCTCACAAATGCTTGAAATGGCAAAACTTTCATAATGCTCTAAAGACATAAATATATTTGGCTTCCTACAAGACTTACTTCCAGAGTTCTCAATCTGAAAAAGGATCATCTCTACAGTTAACAAGGAGGGACAGGAGAAACCCTAGAGAGAGATTCATCACACCTAAGTTAGACATCTGCATCTGAGCCAGTCACCCTAGGCCCCCTTTCCAGTCAGGAAGAGTGAACAGCACTGCTACGTCACGAGACATCTGTCTCTTTTAGACCTCTTCTTTAAGATGACATGTTTTTCACCCTAAGACCCATTGTTTCTCATCTTTGATTATAACTGGAGTCTGGTTAACTCAGATAGTAGGTGTTTAAAATCAGATATGAAAATCCTGTGTCTGCTATGTCCAAACACTTCCAGAATGAGCATGGGGCGTTTCCCAGTATCATCTGCCATACTGAACATATAGAACTGTGTCACTGAAGTTGAACTTTCTCATAATATTTGAGAAAAGCAAGGAGCTAGAGGTACACACTGAAACTGAGTTCTTGATAAAAATATATAGCTAAATAAACGAAATTAATTTTTCTAGTCATATTTAATAATTATTCTGATGAAGAGACATTTAGGGGACTTGATCTTAGACAGTTATTTTGAAAGGTCTCATAATCAGCCAGAAAAATGTACACTTTTAAGTAGGAGATATATGCCAAAATCCTAATATATGTTTTCAGTAAGAACTTCCTCATCTTTTTAACTCCCTGTGAAGAGATTTTCCTCTCCATGTTTTTCATAAGCATGGTAGTTCAACCCTTTTAAACACACATGAGCTCTTTTTACTCCTTATTTATACTGTTTTTAGACTGTTCATAATTATATTTGTTTTCAAGAAATGCTGTTTTGCATCCAAAACTACACAAGACAAAAAAAGATTCTTTCTTCTGTAGCTTCAAGAAATAATAAAAAAAAAAAGGTCTCTAAAGAAACATTTGGAAAAAACATCTTTTGTGATTTATTAGATAGCAGCTAAACTACAGAGATTCAGGAAATCCCCTCACCTGAACAGGGTTAGAGGATGGGAAAGTATTAGGTGCAAACATCAAATCTGCATGTTCAGTTGCCTCCTTTTCTCCTGCAGTCTGCTTGCAGCCACTGCTGGAGAGGGGGAACTGCTAAATGAGCCCAGGTTCTCCAGCTTTTAATATAAATTGAAAAGCTGAGGGTGTACAATGTCAAATGGTGGCCAAATAACAGAGAACACTTGTCAACTTAATCCAACTCATTTATGTAGCTGGAAAACATTAGTGTTATTCATTGCTCCGTAGCATTTCATCAAATGTTCTTCAGGTGCGTACTTAAATAGCAATGAAATAAAAATATTGAAAGTTCTATACGTTTCCACATAACCCACTTCAGGTCTGACCTTTTAAAAAGTGTTTGCAACTCATTAAGTGGAATCAATACCCTTAATTTGCATCAATTGCTAAGAAAGGCAAAGTCCTTTAAAATTTTATATAGCATGCATAAAAACTGAGTTAGGTGTATCAGTTTCTTTATCAACAGAATGAGCCTAAAGATTGCTTTCTTATTATGTGCTGACAAGTATCTAAACTCTCTCTACTTTCCGAGAGAAATCAGGAGAGAGAAAACTAAATGGGCAGAATTTCAATGCATCCATTGAGATAAAATAAAAAAAATGTTATACTGTATCCTTAAAGAGAAAGGTTAAATTGGATTCTGATAAATATTCCCGTAGGAAAAAAAAGACCTAACATCTCCTTTACTCTTTCACCCAAACACTGCAAATAAAAAGCAGGGAAATATTCCAATTTCTAATGCCATTGATTCAGTCTTTAGTTTGAGACTGTATATTCCTCCAGCATTTCCAGTACTAACTTCATGAGTATTTTAATTTTTATTTTTTTACATTTGGCTAGATTAGGAAAACAAAAAGAAAAAAATCTGGTTAGTGATCCTGGCTTTGTAACAAGAAGCCCAATCACTACTTCCTGCTTCAAATCAAGAATTTTCAATCATAACATTTTTTGCCTCATTTGGAAAAAGGAAACACGGCAGTCTAAGACATTGCACCTGTGCCCAGGATTAAACTCAGCAATAAAAATATCGAGGATGGAAAATAAATGTTGATTATTGCCATCTTTTACCCTCTGCATTGTGAAGATTCATATGTCTCTGTTACAGCTTGGAGAGTCATTGCAAGAACAGACTTCATTCTAGTAGTTCCAGATAACTATCATGAAACCTGTGTTTTGGACAGCAAGATCAGGAGGTTGGAAAAGTGTCCCCTCCTTTGTCTGGTACATTTTGTCTTACACCAGTGTACTTAAATGAAACTGTTGTTTCAATCCCGTTATGTGCAAACATCTGTGGAATTTTTGAATAACATAAAAAATAATGATCCAATTAATTATTATTATTTGCCTAGCCTTTGTGGATTTAAGGCCAGAACAGATCAGTAAAATCTGATGTCTGATTTCTGGAAAAGCATATAACAAAGAACTTCACACACTAATTCCTCTATCAAGATTATGGCTTCTGCTTGAACTACCACAAACTCCAGTAGAGGATATCCAGTCTCAACTTTTAGACTTCAGGCGGTAAGGAATCCATCATGCATCCAAAAAGGCTTTTTCAATGCCTAATTAGCTTTACTTAGTATATGTACCTCAGTTCTAGCCTGGGTTTATCTAGTATCAGCTTCTACCCACTGCAACTCATTATGACTTTCCAGTGAATTAAAAAGTCATTACCATCAGATGGCTTTCCTCACTTAAGTGATTGTAGACCATGATGAAACCACCTCTTAAGCTCCATTATAAAATAAATTGGTTGAGATTTTTTACGATATCTCCTCAAAGGACATTAACTGCTTGTTGAAGTTATTAGGTAGCAAATATACCAGTATGTTCTTTCACAAGACTTTCATAACCTCTCCAGCACACCATAAACGCAATATTTAAGAATGGTAGTTCTTTAAACATACCTTGTCAGTGTACACAGGGAATTTCTCAGCCCGTGGTAAGTTTCAGAAAAGAGAGGCATGGTTTTACATTCTTCAGCTGTGAAATTCTTCCCCTCTTTCTGCCTTCCAAACCTAACAGTTTGTTTTCCAAATGCTCCAAAATGCAGCAGTTCTTGTCTTTTGAGAATGGAAGCAGTTAGGCTCTCTCAAAAATTTTAAAAAATTCTGCTCATAATATCTACTCTGCTGCTCGCTTCCAGCTAGTCATGCTCAATCTTCTGTCAATAAGGTAATTTTCCCTTCTAGTCTTACATATAGGAAACACATTGTCTAAATACGAAAGGTTTGGCACATCTATATATGAAAAGAATCCAGCTCCTTTAACCTGTAAATTATCCTTTGTTATCCAAAGCAAGTCATATTTATAAAACTTAGCTATGTAAACCTGTTTTATCTTACAAACTTAGGCAGAAGCTCAGGGTTTAACAATTAGCTAAGAGATACAGTTAACTTCAATAAGCCCTATAGACTCCACTTCTCTCAATCTATAAATTGTTGTAGAACTTGTTACTCTGGAATGTCTCCTCCAGCAGGAGCATGTTATAAGAATGAAAAATAGTTGTCACTAGTTTTGAGATCAATTCATGGCAGCAACAACATATTCCTCTTTGAATGGTGTTCAGCTACCCCTTGCTTTCAATGCCTGCTACTAAAAGTGTTTGCTATACATCTGATTTGGATTGATCTGACTTGGACTGTAAAATTCTTTTGTGTGTCTGTGTGCATGTATATCTATATGTATATATCTCTATTTTTTGCCATTTTCTGTAAAAAAAGAGGGGATAAATGTATCTTTTTCCTTTGTGACAGCACAATAACAGCAATCATGTTTTGACTCCTGTTAGGTGCTGCTGAAGATAGGAAACCTATCACTCTACTTCTAAAGTTGCACATCTGAGCAAGAAACTTTATTCTGATCAGTCCTGGTCAACTTTTATGGGTGGAGTTGAAAATTTCAGGTCTGAAAAAAAGAGAAAACTTCCATAATCTGGAAAGTATTTTCATTTTAGCATTTATTATCCTTCAGTATGCTTTATCCTCATTATCTTCAGTATGAAATTTCCACATGCACAGGTACAAGACACTGGCTTTTCAGTGTATCATGATGTCTTGGCCTTTGGGTGTTCATGTAGTTCCTAACTCATAGGTTTGGACAAGTAGTAGTTTCAATCCCTAATTAAAAGTTGTATTATGACATCATGGGTTGACAATAACCCTCAGGTAAATAGAATGGATTATATTTGTATAGGGTTATATAAATATTCTGTATTTTTGCCTTGTTGCTCATCCTCTCTTTAGATTTGTTTGCTAGGTTATTATGTGAGTAATACATCTATTCATTCAGACATGAAAAGGGTAGCACAAATAGTTACTTGTGCTGATTTGACTTGACAATCTCTCTTGCTTCCTTTTTCTCCTATTTTTTAACTATTTCTCTTGACATAACTCCAGCTACTTCTTTCAGCTTCTGAGTCCCAAAGCTACCATCTGGCCTGCAGCTTGGCAAAGCTGTTCTCAGTGTAGAATCTTCCTTATTTGACACTCCAGATAAGACTTTTTATAATCTCTACTCCCACTATCCTAGGCATGCTAATAAAAAACAACAACAAATATTTCTAAAAGAAACTGAAGCAAAACTTTTATGGCAGAAAAATAATTCATGCCAATGATGCTGAGCAAATTTGAATTCGCTTCAATACTACCAATCTGCTTACTTGGAAACAGAAATGAAAAAGGAAAAAGCAAAAAATCCTCCACAACCAACCCCCAAATACCAAAAATCCTACCTGACATGATTGTGCAGCAGATACTATGGGCAGAAATACCTGCTCCATCATGACACTACGATACTTGAGCTGATGTTCCACTTGCTGCTGTTAAACTGCTAGACAGTCATGAAATGGCCAACCAGTCTTTTTATTTCTTACATAAAACAATAAAGTCCATTAATGTTTCTTTAGAAGGTTTGTATTTTTATGGTAGCCTATCAAAATATTGCCCTTAGTTTCATTTTTTGTCCTGTTGAGAACAGTGAGTGAATCATTGCTTAGAACGTAATATACTATACTAACTGTACAGATTTCCCTGAAGTAAACACTTTCCAAATTTGATTTGCAATACTCATACCCTGGTCTTTGATTTGTCAGGAGCTAACTGCACAGTAGTACAATAGCAAGCAAGGACAGAACAGCAAATCACACTAACTTAATTATGACAGGGACTGGTTGCAGTATTTTGAATAAAAAGAAAAAAGACTCTCAGAAATTGAATCTTCCTGATGAAAATAGGTTTTACAGAAGTCTGCAAGAAGAAACCAAATCTAAACACCAATTGTAGCTTGAAATAAACAAAGGAGATCAGAATGTTTCTTACTCCAGCATTTTATTCGATTCAATTTATTAGTTCTGTGCATTCCATGACTGGGATTGGGAACCATTTATTTTTAAAGTCAATCAAATAGTTCACTAAAACTAAAGACCCACAGAGAGGTATTTCTCAGAAGGTCCTACTGGGTCACTGGTTAATGCTCTCATGTTTAGAGACATCTGTAGAGCTGGCCAGCATCAGATGCAACAGAAGGATACATAAGCCTCACATGAATGGGTACTGTTGGATCAAGGAGTTGTGATCAACAGAATGAAGTCCAAAAGACTTCTGGTTGCCAGTGGTGTTTCTCAGGAATCACTCCTAAAGATAATTCTGCTTAAATCAATGTTAACAGTCTGGCAGTGGGACAGAGAGCACCTTAGCAAGATTTTGGGTGAAGCCCAAAGGTGTGGGGGCACTCAGTAGGCTCAGGACAGGGTCAGTCATTGAGAGGATACTCAAAAGGCTGGAGATACTGATTCAAAGGAGCTTCACCACAAAGAAAATGTGCAGTTCTGGAACTGAAATGGAATGATCCCATGCAATAACACAGCCTGGGATTTGGTTGTGAGAGACTGTAAGAAATGGATTTCCTCAATTTGGAGAACAGAAAGGTAAAGGGAGACCTTACTGTTGTTTATAACTGTGTTGTCAGAGAGTACACCGTGAATGAAAACAGACACAGAAATACAGAACAGAACAAAACATGTCAAATGCTGACCTGCAGGACGGGAAGTTCTGATTATATGTTACAAAAGGTAATAAAACATTGGATAAGGTGGTGCAAAGAGGTTGTGCAATCCCTATCTCTTAATTAAAAATCCAACTGGAAAAAATTCCAGGCCTCCTAGCTTAGGTTGGCCCTGCTTTGAGGAGCAGATAGGACAAAATTGGCTTCAAAGATCTCTTCTGGTTTAAACTAATCTACGAAATCACATTTTAGTATTTAAAGCCTAAAAAAATGCTGTAATTTTGCTCTCTCACAAAATCTTCTTCTCTAGATGTTATTTCTGGATATTCTTGTAGGCAGTAAATACAGCTCAATCCTTGTCTTTAATCTCTTGATAACAGAGTTCTGCTTATCTCACTAACAAGTTTTCACTTGGATGTCCAGTCTGATTAATCTGGTCTCCGATTAAACATTCAAATGGCTATACATTTTGTTTGATTTTACTGATCAATGTTTTTTTCTTTGTACGGTGGGAATTCTTCTCTTTTTTTTTTTTTTAGTTTTTCCATGCTTCTTATCTTTTCTAAATCTCTGTTTCTGCAATATTCAGTGTGAGATTAGTGGTCTACTCAACACTTAAGCAGGGACACTACTGGTATATAAAATGGCTTAATCTATGCTGCTGCTCTTTCCTTTCCTTGTTTACTAAAAAAATATTTTGCTTTCTAACAGCAGCTGCACCTTAAGAAAAAGGTGCTAAATGCAAACATGCCATACATAAATAAAATATATTAAGGCTGGATTTCTAAGAGTAGAAAATTTCATTAGGATTAACATGCAATAAAGGAGTTGGTAGTGGAGGAGCAGGAATGAGATCTAAATTGCAAGGCCCATCTACTACCTACAGGAAAAATCACTATTCTGTGGAAATAATTCCTGGCTGAGGAACAGTGTGCGAAACCACATCACAGTCTCTGCTAGCTGAGGATCCATCCTGCTCTAGTATGAAGATGTAGGAGTATACATCTCTTTGACTGTGTAGGCTTTAGTTGTGTTCTTGTTTCCAGGCTAGATGGGAAGCATTATTCTCCACTCAGTGTGTTAATTTCTCCTAGACTCCAGTCCTTATTTTCTATTAATCCTATAAGGAATCTCTTTCACAAAGAAAGGACAAGGTATAAGCCTTAATAACTTAGGCACTAAGAGACTTTGAATTCTGATCAACAGTTAAATACATTTTCATTTTATGAGCTTCTTAGGGCCAGGCACACCTCCACCTAGAGCAAAGTGGTTATGTGGCTGATATTGACAGCTCAACAACTCCATCAGTTCTCTCAAATTACATGTATCTTAATTGTTTGAGTTCTGCGGTTCACAGACATGCATGAAAGAATTTTTGTGAGACTGTCAAGTAAAATGAACACATTTACTTGACCATGGACTAGGTAACTGCAGCTACCTTTGCTGTGTCAATACCCAGAAGTCCTGTATTCCTGTTGGACTATCTCTTGGATCTTCATGGTGTGTGAGGTCACCAAACTGAGGAATGCAATGCAAATACCCAGAAACTAGAGCCACCTGAGAGGCTGTGCCTATGGGTCATGATGTCATGTGAAGAGGGTCTAGCCTGAGTTTTGGAAGTGGTATTACCATACTCAGCCCACTGCTATATCAGGAGGAGCACCATCTATTGAGAACAGAATTGCATGAAACCCTGTTATCTTGCTGCTCTTTCAAATGTCTAGTGCATTAGAAAAATAAAGCTAAAATCATTCAGCTGAACTTTTTTGAAGGTAGATCAGAAGTTCTTATTGGGAACTTTGAACATTTATGTGTATACGAGCACATGGAAAATATTTAAGTTTCTTAAATTCTTGTTTTTCTGTATTTTACACATAACAGTACACAATTGTTCTGTGGGAGGGCAACATACTACATAAACTGCAATTTAAGAGAAAGAGCCTATTAGTATGATGTCATATTTCTTTGACAAGCACATTCTTTTGTACTGTATTAAAGCAAGGTCAACTCAAATTTTACTTTGCTTTTCTTGGAAAATGCCGAGAGGCAAGAAAGTGTAATGTAACATCTCTTTTGATTTTATATCCAGATTCTCATAGAACAAAAGGGAATTAAGCACTCAGTGAAAAATTTTACCATAAATATGTATGTAGAATTTCCATTCATTGAGAACTGTCTGAGGAAGACTTGATTCCCAAGTTGTAAACTTCCATTTGCCTTTATAATTAGGTGATCATGTCCACATAATAATAAAGCAGCACACAGTGTTTTACTAAAAATGCACCCAAAATCATTTAAGGAAGAACATATTCCTTTGTTTCATTGAAACTCACATAAATTAAAGATATTCAAAGCTAGGAAAAATAGTTCTCCCTTCTACCTCTCCTTTTTTTGCAATATTATTTTATTGTTTGGGTCAAAATGTGGTAAGATACTCCAGACCAGTACCTTAATTAATTTAATATGTCTACAGTGAATATCCTGGTGCATTAAATTACCAAGTAGAGAAAAAAATTGACTTTGCAGAGGACTAGAAGGAATAGAAAAACAAACAAGAAAAAAATTAAGAAGGAAAAAGGAAAATCTCAGCAATGTGACAAAAATATTAGCTAACCATTGGTCAAGTAAATTAGTATTTCAGTGAAGGAGGAATTAAAACTGAACAGCATAATAAAGAAAACTAACAACTAAGTGATGGTGAATCATAGTAAGGAGTCTGAACACATTGCAGTTAAACACGAAGGATAAAAAGTGGGATTCAGAGGAGAAGCTTTTGCCCCTAAATAATAGTTCACATGTGCATTCATAGAGGAAACAGTTTTTAATGAGAAATTCCTTCAACTACTTTCATTAGGAAGTGACAAGTTTCATTAGAGAAATATTTGGTAATATTTTTTCTTCTCTCCAACCCTTTGGTAATTCATTTCTACTTATGTCACATTCCATTTTTGTCTTTGCTGAGTTTTCCAATTTATCATAAAAGGAGCAAGTCATCAGGTCCATATTTTACTAATATGGAGCAAGAAAGTGTTAATGAAACTTCACTCAAAAGAGAAGAAAACCCAGTAGTCTCCAAGAGCTAATAAACAAGAATTCTACCCAGTTTTTCCATTTTGGTTTAGGTCCTTTTGCAAGGTTTCTGCTTTTAGAGGACCCATATGCTAAAATATATTTTTTTAAAAGGTCGTGATATGATATTTTTCCAGACAAAATGGAAAAGACATGAAAATATAATTTTTGAGCTGGAAAGAGCTACTGAGGTCAGTGATCAGAGACTAAACATATTACAATCTAGCAAATAAGCAAAGAAGTCAGAGCTAGACTATTCTTTCAACATTAAAGACTCAGATTTCTGGCAGGCAACATTTATAACAAAACAGTATATTGAAATACAATACAGGCTGCTGTACATGAGCAAATCCTAGGGAGCTTTGAGAGGGTTCTGTGGAGGGCTTTTTTGTCTCCACGGGCTTTATTTTACACACTTCCAGCTACAAGACAGAAAGCTAACCCACAGAAAGCCCCATGAGAAAACCAGCTGATACTGGCACGGGCACAGTGACTGATCTAAGTGAAGATTGCAACTCAGCTACAAATGTAATGGTTAGGAAAATAAGGAAGTAGCACTAGTCAAAGAGGTGATGAGGCTTGAATAAAATTAAAATCAACATATTTGTGGTATCTTGAATTAATCTTTATAAACTGAGTACAGAATGATAAATCCAGGCTGAAAGAAAAAGGAAAAGTCTTCAAGCATTAAATAAAAGAGATACTTAAAGTGATTTGCATTTATGTTAATTCATCTATGACTTTTAATTGAAATATTATTAAAAGGCAATAATAGCTAATGGCCATATTTTTTCTGTGAAATGTGTTGAACAATACAAGCCAAAGAGTGCGCCTGCCTTATCAATTAGATGGAAATTTGGATTATTTCTGATCTAATCCTGACCAATAATATCTCACTGAATTCCTACAGCACCTTCACAGGAAAAACTGAAAATACAAGGAATTCCACTGTGTCCTATAAGGAAAAAACTCTGGATGAGCAATCATTGCAACTGATACTTTAATATTGTTTAACCAATTAAAAATCCTGTATCTTGTGTTTTACAAGTTGGTTTAAAAATATAAAGTCACAATGCTTAAGTGAATATCCAAGAATAATTTTAAAAGGGATTATCAGAGCTTTGACCAAATTCACAACTCTTCATCTCTTGCAAGAACTCTAACTGGCTAAGCAGCATAGTTTTTGATAAAATAACATCATTTGAACAGTATTTAAAAAAAGGCTACACAGCTTTTTGGGGGAAACAAATGAATTATGAATCTTAAATATCAACAAATATTTATACAGCTAACAATCTGCATCTTAAGTGATCTCTAGAAATTTAAAGAAAGGGCATACTGTAGTACTCCATGATAAACTCAATAATAATTAGAATTCCTAGCAGGCTGTTAACTAACACAGACATATTAACATGTATTTTTAGCTGATCTTATTTTGTTCTAATAAAATTTAAAGAAGCATAGCTGAAGGGTAAGAAGTAGCAGCATCTGCTCTACTAGCAACTCTGCATTCTGCTGTGCCATTTAGGCACTGCCAGTGTGTATGTTTTTGAACGCTGAAATGAAGTCCTAGATTGATCCACTATTTCTGCTTTAAAATAGTCTGTGTACAAGTCTCTACTTTTAAATTCTGTGATACAGGATTTCTGGAGGGATGCAATCCCAAAAGTAGCAGCCTAAATTAAAGACTTAGCTCAACAGAAGTGATGGCACTTGATCCTTATGGCAGTCTCTCAGACAACAGATTCCACTGCATGTATCCCTACACATAGCTGTATGACATCTCTTTGCTGTCCAGTCTCATTAAATGCAGACTTTTCCATTTTTTAATTTTTCAAAATATTTTTGTACATTCTAGCACTGCAAGGCTGGTGTCTGTTTCATGACTGGGAATCATGCTAAAGATAGATGGCACAAATGTTAAATGGAAAGTGATTTGTTTTGTAGTACTGATGTTTCATAAGTGATACAGATTTATTTGAAGGACAAATTTCAAGGTAAAGAAGAGCCTGGGCCTTTACATATGATTTGGGGGAGTAAATATTGCATGAAAAAATAGTTCCTGAAGTCTTTGCAAAGAGTTTGCTGCATGCTTTCACCCTTCCCTTCATATCTGTTTTCAGGCTGGTGCAGTCAGAATCCTGTCAATGGCATTCCTAAGTTATGATGGGTTAATTCTCATCTCCCTGGGCATCACTGGTGCTTGACAAGGTGTGAGATCTGAGGGCACATCAGCAGTGTGGAGCATGTTGAGCTTGGACAGTGTAATTCAGACACCTCAAGGAATATCTTCCCCAGGGTGTCTCACAAAATGAAGTTATAATCTGAGAAGCTGTTCCACTAGATTTGCTTTCCTTTAGGAATCGTGAAGAAATATAATTTAGTTGACTTCGGGCAACAGGACAAATCTCCTCAGACTTCACACACTAGACAGGCAAAAAGAAGCAGCAGATCTATCCTATTTACAAGTATAGCTTGATTTAAGTGCTCAAGGTAACATTAGAAGGAGTGTAGTCACTTTTGGGAAGATACATGTACAAGGATTAAATTTAATAATTTGTGAAGTATTAAAAAGAAATGTTTTACCTTTTGTTTTCTTTCTGGATGGAAATTATATTTAATTTATGGTGTATCTCTGCAAATGCAGTCCTCCTTCCTCAAATATGTACTCTGGGGATCCCAGCAGATATGAGCACCTTTTATTACTATGTAATTTGCATACTATGAGGGAAGGGAAGGGAAGGGAAGGGAAGGGAAGGGAAGGGAAGATGAACCACTGCAACAATTATCAAGTTACAGCCAGGAATTGCACCTCTGAAGCAAAACTGGGAACCCTGTTAGTTATTCCCTTTACAGATTGCTCCAGGGGACATAAAGCACATATGTGAGTGTGGATTAGTAAAGGAGTTGTTTGTGGGAGCAGGGTGGGGAGGAAATTTCTTAAGCTTCCTTCATCAGTGTGTTTTGAATGCCAGACCAAGAAAAGCCTCCTAAGCCATCATTAATAAAAACAAATAAGAACCTAGCAGGAATACGATCCATATCACAATGCAACTAACTGGTGTCTAGAGAGTAAGAAAGGGTTTAAGTAAGAAAACAAATGGGAATGTTATTAATGACTCCTTTTCCTCCAAAGATATGATCTTCTCCATCTTTCAGTTTTCAGCACCTTGCTCATTTTTCCAGCAGGGATATGGGTCACCTTAGAGTAAAGCTAAATCTAGCGCCAGTAGGTTTGCTTTTTAATTGCCTTTCACAGGGACTTTAGTAGTAGTACAGAAATCCCAGGAGACACCCAAGAGCACAGAATGAAGAGCGTGGAGGTAGGACTGTCTGCTCACACACCACACTAAGAGGGTAAATATCTCATATGAGAAAAAAAGAAAGATTGCACAGTTTTTTAATATCACTATACTGCTACTCAATGCAAGAAAGGAATTCCACAACTCTTAGCTCTTAAGTGAGAGTACCTCTCACAAGGAGCTCTAAATTCCCTTCACTTTTCCTCCTGTGCTGTTTTCTCACCATGCCTACCACCCACTTTCAGTGGTACAGCCTTTCTTAGCATCTGATAACTGCAAAAAAAAAAAGAAATTACTACTTTTCATTTTTTTATGTCTAAATATTAGTGCAGAAAATTATTATAGTTGTCTTTTTTTATAATTAAGTGGGAAATTTGAACTCAGTTTTTGTGTGGCTACTCAAAGTGACAAGTAATATATAAGTGTAATAAATTATTTTGCATTTCTCAATAAAAAGTTTATATTGACTGTTTAGACATTACTCAGTATTTTATAAGCAACTTTACTGTTTATGTTAATTTTTAATCTATTCTATGTGCTTACACAGTTACTATAATACCTTGGAGCCTCAAAACCCTTTGAAATGCAGATGTTGGTAAGACTGGAAAAGAACACAACAGTGCTATTATACTTAGCTAACAAGGAAGGATCAGAAGCCCAAGACTCTTTGAAATAAACATCTACATGTCAGTTGCAATCCTGTGCATTTATCCTATAAGGATCTAGAAGAGCAAGTAGTGGCTGATGTTGGCAGGGCATATGAACAGCTATATGTCTGAATTGAATTTTCAGAAACTACTGTGCTGGTTTGCATTGGCTTTTTCTGGTTTTTGTCTGTTTGTTTTTGTTTTGTTTTGTTTTGTTGTTGTTTGAGTTTTTTTATTTGTTTGTTTGTTTGTTTGTTTGTTTCTGCATAAAATTTAGGTAAATCTTTCTAGACTTCTGGACTGCCTCATAATTTGATATTCACTATTGTTTGAATGTACTTATTTTTCTTTGTGTGAGGCAATTTTAACCAGCCTCAAATTTCAGAGATTCAAGAAGCATAACTTTTCCCCGAATGCTCATTAGCTCGATAACTTTGTTTATTTACAGATTATTAAGCAACCTGTTAAATTAATATGTAGCATCATAACACACCTCTCAGGTTTCTTGCAGCTGCTTGCTTGGTAGGTTGTTTAACAGAGGAGCCATTTCTGATGGAATGATGGTCTCACAGGATTTGCAACTTACTGAAGGAGCAGGTTTTTTTGCACAAGTTGTATCTGTGGCTCATTGGATTGCCTTAGAAGTGAGATGTTAATTGTATCAATAAACATAGCAACAGTGCCTTTCACAGATCCCATGATAGCCACTTTTGCTTCAGCTGGGGCTCTTAAAATGTTCTTTGACTGTATTTTTCCACAGTTGACTTGTACCACACAGCTAGTATTTTTGAGTCATCTACCAAGAAAGTTGGAGCTGCTGGTGAAATATCCACAGGCCCCACTCTGCACCAGGCATATCAGGAGTTTCAGAAGAAAATCAATAAATTATTCCCACAGACCACCAATCAGTAATAAAATGAGATTTTCATCAGTAATAGTAGAACATTTTTGCATTCATGCAAACCTCACCATTATTGCAAATTCAATTAGCTCTGCTATTCCATGTTCAAATATTTTAAAAACCTATAAAAATTGGATTCCAAGTTCTGCAGCCTCAGTTTTATGATTGGAGGGAAAAGACAAAGGGATACAGACAGTTCTGTATGTATGTAAGGTTTTTATAAGAAGTTCCTCTCAAAATGAGCTCTGAAATACTTTATGTTCACATTATGCTCTTTATTATACCATTACAGTTTCAACCACTTCTAAGATCTCCCATTATTTGTTGCATTGAATCAAGCACCAATCTCAGAAGAGCTGAACTTTATATATTAGATTTTAGGGAAAGCACTCTAATAAGTGGGATCTGAAAGAAAATACTGTTGGTTATTGCCGAGAACATTCTAAATATTTTAAAATGTCATTTTTCAGTTTCTTATTACACAGTAATTAACACAAAATTTAAATAGATTCTATGCAGTACACCTCATCATTTCATAGCTGGATAGATGACACTGACTTAAAATACCTGCACAGCAATAAAGTTTATAAACCATTATGCAGCAAAAAATATAATCATTACTAATGGAGTGCTGAATAAGAGCTAAACTTTTCTCAGTCCCCAGCATAATGCAGAGATTAATGAAACAGATGAGTTGAATACCTATCACCTGCAAATCCTAAAAATTCAGTAGTTCTCTCATTTTTTCTCTTTTTTTGAGAATCATAGAATGGTTATAGTTGGAAAAGATCATTGGGGTGAGTTTTCTTCTTTTTATTTTTCCCTACTTTAAAACATGCATTGATACTTAGCACAACCTGGTAAATGTCAGTAACAAGGGCTTTTATTATAATTACTGTTTTTAAAAAAATTATGTTTAGCTAACCAGAGTAAAGAAGCACAGAACCATTGTGGAGCTCAGAATATTTGCCCATGTCTGAATCTGCTCTGAAGTGCACGGTTATATAAAGCCCTGGCTGCTCTGCTCCAGTGCTGGCCCTGGTCCCCTCTGAGCTTGGAGGTGGCTTCCATAGTCCCTTCAACTGTCCCTTCTATGACCCTCTGATATTTTGACAGGAGTGGGATTAACCCACATTTAAAATCTTGGGTTTTCTGCAACTGGTTTTACATTGATTTACATTTTTTATTTATTTTATAATCCCCCCTTGTCTCTTTGCTGATATTGCCCATCAGTTATCACCAGAGAACCCTGTGTCAGTCCTCCCAGCATGCAATAGCTTCTCAACGTGACTTTTTCCATGGCAGAACAAAAAGGAATTAATCTGTTAAAAATACAGTCAATTGAAAAATAGATTGGCTATTTTGAGTTCACTAATTTTTTTTTCTTAATGTTACAAAAGCCAGGGTAGAAAGTCATAGTTTAATTCTTTCTGGATTACAGTCCACTTGGGACTTGTTAAAATTGCTCCCATGTGGAACAATAATCCATAAACAAAGAAAGAGAGGAGTTGAGCCTGCATTTCAAGGACAACCCCCCACTACTTTGAAAACCAAGGTAAAAAATTACTGTTTTTCTTGCCATCAGTAAGAAAGCTTGAAACACACATAAGAGATGCACGACTTGGAGGAAGTCTGTTTAAATGGCATTATGAAAAAAATGTATGTTGAACAGCAAGAGAACTGTGGAGATTTTTCTCCCCCCACTCTCCCTTTCTCTATAAGGAAGGCCAGAAAAATATGGTATAATAAAGGACTTATAAAAAAGTATTTTCAAATGGTATAATGAATACTGTGCTAACAGAGGAGCCACTTTCCATGCCTACATGAAAATTAACTAGCTGCCTTCACTATAATGGATGGGGTTTGTTGTTATTCTGTCTTAATTCAGAGATTTCTCTTCTGGTAGAATTTGAAAAGAAAATATATAAAAGCACTGAAAAAAAAATAAAATAAATAAAAATTTCCCCACCCCTCAAAAAACAAAAAACAAAAAAACCTCAAAACCAAAACAAAAAAAACAACCAAACAAAAACCTTAGTTAAAGAACATTAAAAAATGCCTTTGATTTTTTTTTTTTTTCTAAAAACCTGTTCCTCACAGACAGTTTTAAGACTGACTATTTAGGGCAGCCCTGGACACCTGATGATTTTTAATGTAACAGAAAACATTTCTGCTCTTTTCCAAAAGAGAAACAATCTCCATGTGGGTTTAAGACAAATACCAATCAACATGACAGGCAGAAACAAACACATGCTCTGCTGTATGCTAATATGTTCTAATTCCCTCTTCATCCAAAATGGTAGATATTCAAAAATCACAGAAATTTATACTGATTTTTAATTATGAACATAGGTCTCAGGTTATCCCAGAAGAGCACACTTCAGTGACTGGTGCATTCAATAGATGGACAAAAGATTAAATAATGAATTTTAATTTGCTTAGAATAAATGCAGTAAATTCCATTTTATGTAATGCTGTAAGTATACTGATTGCAATAAGCAGTGTATACTGCTCTGTAACTCCTATTTTTCCCTTCAGCTGGGTTTCTGTGATATTAGGAATTTCTATGTATTCACATTCTAGCACTCTTTTCAAGTATAAGCATACAACATTAGCTCAAAAATATAAAATAATCCATCTATAAACTCTGTACACCCTGTAAAAATCTGTAGAGGCTGAGAAACCAGATATTACACAGTATTTAGGTATAGCATAATAGGACTAACACTTTAATTCCGCTGCTAATGAACACCATGGACTCCTGTCAAGAACTTTTATAAGACTACGACTTTGCATAAGAAAGACATCATTGTACGGTCACCCACTATAATCTGCATAAGCATGTCAGAGAAATCAATCTAGTAATATCTTCATTGAGTCACTTCTCATTTTACTGGAGTATATCGTTCAAATACAATTTGGGCACAGAATTGTTAGAATTATAAAATCAATTCCATGTTAAATATACCTTATTTCTTTCTACTTTGAATTTGTCTACTTTTAACTTCCAAGCACTTGATCCATCTGTAATGTTTTTCTGCTGTGAGAAACCTTCCCTGTGGAAACACAATTACAGTCTTTTAATATTCTTTAGGATTTATTTGCTACTGGGAGATGGTTTGGTTTAAATCAGCTGCTTTTCTCTCTTAAGGATGATTTCTATTTGCATTATATCTTTCAACAGCTGAGCAGCACAAAGGGGTTTTAAGGACAATGAGTACCCTCATGGTCTCCCTCACTCAATGCATATATTTATGATAGAGGCACACTTGGGGAAAATTAACAAGAAACACTGGTTTCCCCTGTACATTAAACTCTTAGTGGATTTCCATAGGTAAGCTTGCCCTTTCTTTTCTCACAGCAGGCCAGAGAGCCCTTCCTGGGCTCAGGAGATCCAGAAAAGCAGCACTCCATGTAGCCACAGGCATCTGGTACAACTCCTTCCCCAGTGGAGATGTGTGCAGTGGGTAGAGCTCCATGTGAGTCATTAATCCCAGACAGCCTTTCCCAGCAGTGAGAAAAGCAGCCCCTGCTCAAGGGCACTTTATCTCTCCTCAAACAGACACCTGAACTCAGCCAGATGAGTTGTGCCCTGAAAGGACCTCCAGCGACTGGAAATGGGAGCCAGGGCAGTAATCTCAGATGGAGGCACACTTGGAGGGGTTACATGCAGTTATGTTTAATTAATTCCACCTTCACTGCAATTCTTTTGAAGAGAAACATTGGTTTAGGGAAAAAAGTGCCAAAATTCAAACTCATTTCCTGTGTGGGGGGCAGGGGTGTTTAATCAAAAGTTCTTGCTTCCTGAGGAAACAAATAAAATTCCTGGTTTCCAAACAGATCTTGTTGGAAAGAATAGGCCAGTATTTGGACAGGGAATTCATAATGACGTAAAGGGTCAAGATGCTAGCATTACTGGATGTTCTAAAAAATATTTTTTCTTGGTGAAATTGTATAGAAATTTCAGATTTATTAAAAATGTGATCAAATCTCTAATAAGTATTGTTTATTTTATACTCCTTTAGCATTGACAACTGTTAGATTCAGTTAATGGGGTATGAATATGGATTAAATATTTGGGTATTTAGGATTCTGAAAATATTCACTATTTTCATGCAGAAAATATGTTTTCAAATGAACTATTTTTTTTCTGGCTACAAACATCTAATATCAAAATCTTACATAATACAGATTTTTTTTCATTAGTTTTCTGTTCTATCAATGTTTCATTTTCATTTTAGGAATAATTTTTCAGAGTTAATACATGCAACTAGGTTTTTTTCCCCAAGATAAAACAATGAAGAAGCAAAATCAAACAATTTTTCTCATAGGATTGAGAGAGAGCCTGGGTTAAGTATTTTAGAGTCATTGTAGGAATTATTTAAAAACAATTTTAAAACAATAGTGATTTTATCTAATTGACAAATTACATTGGAAATTAGATAAAAAAAGAAGTAAAATATCACTTGGAATGGGAGATGTTTTTTTAATTACAGCCCTTTCCTTATAAAGGGAAAGATGTAAATGCAAACCCCCAAAAAATATTCTGTTGCAGTAATCAATACTGGAGAAACTGAAAAGCAGATGCAGAACTCAACTAATAAATAATTCATTAAAAACCTAAAACTCCAAAAAAGCAACTAGTTAGCCTGTGTTGTACTAAAAGGATTTTGTCACTTTACTTAGATGTTGACTTTGATGAGTTTAAATGATAGAGAAATATTATGATGTAAGGTATTGCATTTCAGCAAAATGTTTGAACTGATGTCATGACAGATCCTGTTTCATGAATTCAAATGACAATAGCTGTAAAAACAATAAAAAATATGCACATTATTTTGCAAACTGCTTGTTGCATAATTATGAAAACATCATTACCAATATGGAACTGCATCTGAGTACCTGTGTTTCCCCTCAGTTCATCAGAGGACTTTCTTGTTCTATGATATTTGGACGTTTTCAGAATGACTGGCATAATTATATTAGTGCTGAAAAAAACTCTTAGTGACAGAAGAGGGGTGGGAGTGGTTAATGAAAAATTTTAGAGTTTGGTTGCAGTGAAACAGTATCTATTTCAACATGGCCAAGGAGCATGTATAGAGGAAAAGAAAATGCAAACTACAATAATGATATGGATTTGCTAACCTGGGAAATAGTGATGCTGAAAAGTACTTAGGGCCATGGTGGATAATCAACTAATAATGAGATCCCAGGTGACACTGCAGTAAAAAGAAATAATGGATAGAAATATGGGATGCTGAGTAGGAGTTGTGAGATTATAATACATCTGCATTTGACAATAATGAAACCATTCATGGAATAATTCGTCCATTTCTGCTATTAGTGCATTGAGAGATGCTAAAAACCTGCAAAAAATTCAGAGAGAGCAGGGGGAGCAACTAAAACCTGGATGACAGTGTGGCATCCTAGCAGACACAAGGTACTCCATCTTTTCAAGGAGAGAACTACGGGATCAGCTGATGGCCGTATGCACCACAGAAATTCAACAGAAGTCTTTTCAGTGTAGATATTACAGCAAAACAATACCAGTATAGGTAAGCCGAGATGACTGGCATGTCGGGATGGAACAAGAGATAATTGTTAAGGACTGCAGCTGCTCACCCAGAAACCTGCACTGAGCGTGCTCCTCAACAGTAATGTCTTTAAACTGACAGAGGGAAAGCTTTGCTTTGATATTAAGAAATTCTTCCCTGTGAGGGTGGTGAGGCACTGGCATAGGTTGTCCAGAGAAGCTGTGGATGCCCCATCCCTGAAAATGTTCAAGGACAGGCTGGATGGGGCTTTGAGTAACCTGTTCTAGTAGGTGGAATCTCTACCTATGCCAGAAGGTTGGAACAAGGTGATTTTTAAAGACTCTTACAACCCACACCATTCTGTGATTCCATTATTTGGATTCAGCAGGAAGAAAAAAGAGAATTGGAATGGAATTGATTAATTGATAGAAGAGAATAATGGAAATTATTAATTTGTGGAATCATTTTCAAAGTATTGTGGTGAAGTTTTTTGTTATTAGAAACTATAAATCCAGAACAGGATGTCTGTTTCACAAGACATCATACACTTTTCTTCAACTCTGACTATTGCACTTTGGGTAGGAATTGATGCATGGTGCTCCTATGGTTTGAACTTGTAATAAAAGTGGAGTGCTCCCTAAGGCCCACCAAAATCTGTGAATGGTGTTTATTGATATGGAGAAATAACTGACACTTCCAGATGTGATTTGGAATATTGCCTCTCATTGTGAACAAAAAAATGGCTTGAAGTTTTATTAAAGACTCCAGTTTACAGCTTGCGTACACTTAAGATATTATGACTACCTGGAGGCTGAGGTCTCTCAGACACAGGCAGTAGATCATAAGCATGACTTGATCTTACAGATGCTGCACACATGGAAGCACACATCAAACTGAGAGCATGGTAGACCTGCATGATAATTGCTCTCAGCATGAAGGGTGCAAAATTTCAGCATCTCTGGTCCTGAGATCCTGTGCCCACACCAGGAGGAAATCTGCCTAAGCCAAGGATGTTTTAAAGAAGAACAGTAAAGCACCAAGCGCTTTTTGGTTTAGCCAATTAGTATTCTGTGGTGCAGATCTCAACACTGATGAAGGAAGATGATGAAGCTGTTGTCTTTATATGGAACATTCTCATCTTGCTATACAGAAACAGACTCCAACATCTTCTGCTTTTGCCACCCAGGATGCAGATCCTGGCCCCTTTGTAGAAGTCCACAGTCTACAATAAAGGAAATTATAGCAAAACCAGCTTTGATGGAGAACACTGCTACCTTAAGCCTCAATTATTCAGAAAGACCAGTCTGATTTTACAAGTTATTATTCTCCTTCTTGTTTTGCTACACCAGTGGTTTGTTCCAATGCCTTTCCCCAGGAGGCTGAGTCTGAATTGTATTCCAGAGGCAATTCAGAAACTAGAAGGCAAGCTGGGCCTCATTTTTGAAAATTAACATTTAACTTTAATTGTTCCTTCCCACGCTACTTTGGAAATTATTCCTCTGTGCAAACTGAACAAGAAAGGAAAAGGTCACGTTCAAATGTAGATTTTAAAAAACCCTGAGCTATAGCTCTAGTTTACCACCTTGTCTTCATCTTAAATATAGCAATAAAAACAAAACAAACCTTGTCTGCATGCCTGCTTTACATTAGAGTGTTACAAGAAAAGTTTTATGTTGTCTATTTCTTTGCTTAAAAGAAAAATAACCAATTTGATCTTGTGTGGTTCAGGGGAAAATAGCCTTGAGAAAATGTTATTGATGTAGTGTATTTATGTAGGGTTTCAAGACAAATTATGCCATCAGCAAATAAGGTCAGAGTAGCAGAGTGAATTACTGGCAAAAATAGGTTCCTTGCAAAGGACAAAGGTTCTTTTAAATGCATATAAACCTTGAAGCCATATGAGAGGGAATAATACTGATTAAGTGTGGAATGTAGTATTTTGAAGTTTCCCAAAACTCCATATGATTTTTTTGAGGATGACTATTTTCTTTTCAGGAAGGATGAAGAGGCCTGCATGGCAGAATATCTGCCTGTGATTACTGGGAGGCAGTTTAAGGGTTTCCTTCAAGTGTGGTGTAGCTGCTTCAGTTAGACTTTGGACTCTGCCTTCAGGGGGGAAAACATTGCATTTAGGGATGAGTTCCTACTGCTTCTCATGGAGTCCTAACGTGGTTTTCTACACCAGGGAAGAAGGAACACATCAATAGATGAAAAACAACCTGGTTTACCACAAGTATGCACAAGAGTACACTGCAGAGAAGAGCACACTATTTCTTTTTTAACAAAGAAGAATTCCGCTTTACAGTTCTGGGTATTTAATGTAATTCCTCATCTGTCTGAAAACTGTTTAACACAGGTGGTGTTAAATTATTCCTAGTGCACTTCAAGCCTTTCTGCCAAGCATAAAAGTGAGTTTTGAAGGTTTATTTCTGGACAAGCTCTGGGTTGGCCAGATTATAGCATCAGTTATATAAGAAAAAAAAATCATAATCATATTTTATTGATAAATGATCTTTAAATAAAGCAGGATATTAAGCATGTCAACAATGCTTTGCAGTTGTAATTGGCAATAGCATTTTTTAAAAGAGCAAAATTATTGCTTATCAGATGCCCTCAAGCTACACATTTCCCACTAGTCATTCATGACAATGCAAATTTTGGAGAGGACATCAGAAAGATCAGCCCCTTTTTAGGGATGCCCTAACTTTTAGGATAGAGCAACACACAGGATGAGTTCACAGGTACAGCCAAAGTCACAACTGTATTTGCTGCACTGATGCAACCTCAAGACCATCTGCCCATGGTGAGTACCAGCTTGACAGAACTGATACTGGAGAGGGTGAATTTGAGTGGCCCAGAGCTGACCCTGTGAAAGAGCTGACACTGCCCTTGCAGGTGGGGAAGGTCCCCAAGGCAATCTCCATCCTAATCCCATACCTGTCTGGCAGCAAATGCCGTGGTTGCATGTGTACAGTTGTACACATCCAGGCTTGAACCCTGACATGCAATGATCTCCTCTGTTCTCAGCATGTTTCTCATCCCAGGCAGCAACTGGACCTTGCTGATAGGATCACAGAGTATCCTGAGTTGGAAGGGCCCCACCAGATCCCTAAGTCAGACTCCTGGCCCTGTACAGAACAGACTCAAGATGGACAAGTACAGCCCAAGCTCTGTTCCTGATAGGCAATTTGAGTATCACCAACTTATTTTCAGGGCTTGGGAGCCTTTCTAGGACATCACTGGGCTGCATCTGGGACTGGCTGAGGTGGTTGGGATGAGCCCTGTGTGGTGGGACACTGCTCTGCTCTGAGTGGTGCCTCTGCCTTCTCCCACCCCAGGAGTCATCAACCCTC
This sequence comes from Toxostoma redivivum, assembly GCA_013397375.1. Classification (NCBI taxonomy): domain Eukaryota; kingdom Metazoa; phylum Chordata; class Aves; order Passeriformes; family Mimidae; genus Toxostoma; species Toxostoma redivivum. Next base: position 12,682 of record VXBI01010443.1, on the reverse strand, counting down.
CTGCCTCAACTCCTGCTGTGGGTGACAAGGAGAAGTTAGGAAACAAGCATTTAACAACTGCTCTTTCCAATTAAGAATTTTCTCCTTTTAAACCTTTAAATATCATTGCTGAGCTAATCATGATAGCGAATCATACAATATAGCCACCGATGTTAAACTGAAACTGTTTTTTTTATGCTTTACACTGCTCATTTTTAGCTTTCCAAAACTTTGTAACATCACCTCTTACATCCTGGGCGTGCAACATTGTCACTGTGCTTCTGCTTTCCCAAATGTTACTTGCTGCATAAGACTAAAGAACATTTCTATCCTTTGATTGTGGCTTAAGAACAAAAATCTGTGAAACAGGTTTATGCAACAAGACAGTAGAAGGGGACTTCAAACAATGTGATTATCTGAAAAGAAATTATCTTTTTACACAGGAGGCAGGTGCTTAGTTATATACAGTTCATAATTATAGGCTGAGAAATAGGCCTAAAGAGTTCTGTTGTGGATCAGCTGTTAAAGTAATAACCTTTGAGACTGGGTTCCTCTACTGCAATCCTGATTTATCATCAACTTCTAATTTAGTGGTAAGTAAGATCTTTCTGAGCCGAAATCCAACATCTTTTAAAGGCAATTTTTGCTGATGTAACTCAATTGAGTCTAATGGAGTCACTTTCACTTTACGTCAATGACAGTGAAATTGGGATATCATTACAGTCTCAGTTAACTCATCTACCAAGTAGATTCAGTTTATCGATCAGAGCTAGGGGACAGTTTAAAGCTGGAATTTTTATTTTATTCTTTAAAAACCATAGCTTTTTATAATTAAAAAATCAGTAGGAGATAGGACAACTGTTCTTACTTAAAGACTGTGGCTCAAAAAAGAGTGTGTTGGACTCTTGCACTGAAAAAATATGTGATTTTTATAGAATCATAGAATCATTAAGGTTGGAAAAAACCTCTAAGTTCATGGAGTCCAGCCACTTACTTCTGAAAGCAGGTAGGGAAATGTGACAGGATATCACACCTTTACAAGTTGTGATTTTTTTTTTAAACTTTCAGTTCCTTGACAATAATTTTTTGTTTGTTTCTTTCAGCTCACATTTTAAGATGTGAAAAAATACTGAAATACCAAATTTTCCTCAAGGCAGTGTTTAAAATATTATTCACATGACAAGCTGAACATGAGCCAGCAGTGCCCAGGCAGTCAGGAGGGCCAGTCCTGTCCTGGGGGGCATCAGGTACAGCATCACAGCCAGGCAAGGGAGGGGATTGTCCTGCTCTGCTCTGAGATGGAGCAGCCTCACCTCGAGGGCTGGGGGCAGGTCTGGGTACCACAATAGAAAAAAGACATTAGGGAATTAGAGAGTGCCCAAAGGAGGGCCACGAGGATGGTGAAGGCTCTGGAGCTGAAGCCGTGTGAGGAGTGTCTGAGGGCATTTGGTCTGTTCAGCTGGAGAAAGGAGACTGAGGGGAGACCTCACTGTGGTCTGCAGCTGCTGTGGAAGCAGAGGGTCAGGCACTGATCTCTTCTCTGGGGTGACCAAGTGACAGGACACAAGGGAGTGGCCTGATGTTGTGTCAGCAGAGGTTTAGGTTGGATATCAGGAAAAGGTTCTTCACTCAGAGCCAGATTGGGCACTGCAACAGGCTTCCCAGGGAAGCAGTCACAGCACCAAATCTGTCTGAGTTCAAGAAGTCTTTGGACAATGCTTTGGACATGGTGAGGCTCTTGGGGATGGTGCTGTGCAGGGCCAGGAGATGGGTTTGATGATCTTGATGATGGGTCCCTTCCATCTCGGGATATTATATATTACGGTGATTCTATGATCTCTAGTTATTATTTACTTTACAGGGGTGTTTGAAGGCTCAAGTTAAATCTAAAAAAAAAAAACCCAAAAAAACCTTTGGGTAAAAAGAACTTTAAAAACCTGCTAAACCTGTATTCAACTAAAATTTCCACTAAATACTAGATACCCACATTCATCCTTTTAGCTTTCTTGTCATCCCATGAGACACATTTCTAGCATGTTTTCATTCCCTTCAGGCTTCATGCTTTCTTATGATGGGCCATCTGGCTTCCCTGGAGGAAAGGGCAGTCATGAAATCATAGAATGGTTTGTGTTGGAAGGGATCTTAAAGATCATTTAGTTCCAACACCCCTGTGATGGGCAGGGACACCTTGCACTACACCAGATTTCTCAGAGCCCCATCCAACCTGGCCTTGAACACTTCTGGGGATGGGGCATCCACAACTTCTCTTGGCAGCCTGTGCCAGTGCCTCACCACCCTCACAGTAAAGGATTTATTTCTAATACACAATCTAAACTTTCCTGCAGTCACTTTAAAGTCATTCCCCCTTGTCCTGTTACTACATGCCTTTGCAAACCATTCCACTCCAGTTGTCTTGCTCCATTTGTCTTGTTTGAAGAATCTAAATAAAAACCTGCATTTTTCTGTCTGGAAGGTTTTGTGTTGGTTTTTCCTCTTTCAATTTCTGTGAGCAGGGTGCAAATTTTTACATCTTGAGCCCAGCTTCAGAAAGAGTTGGAAGCAGTTTGGTTTTCTCTCTTAAAGCTACAGAAGAAAGGACCATCTTACATCTCTTGATGTGAAAAGGGGTATCTCATTTGCATTCTTAGTTATAAGAATTTGTCACTATGGTACATAGAACCACCATTTAATATATTTACTCTACAGAGAAGCACATAAGTACTTTGTCTCTGTGCTATGTATGACAAAGCAAAACCAGACAGACTGTATGCCAGATATCAAGAATATTGAATGACTAATTTTCAGAAAGCCAAGATCAGGTGTCTGCTAAAATTAGCATTGTTTGGGTTTATTATTATCATCATTATCATTATTATGATGATAATGACTGGACACCTGCTCAGGCAGCAGGTCAAATTGCATTAGTCAGTGTCTAAATATACACAGAATAAAAAATTAGTTTCTGACTACAGTGCTTATTGTCTCAGGATGAAACGAGAAACCAAAGTGGGACATGGACAGAGAGGGAGCTGCAGAGGGGTGAGACCCAGAGCAACGCAAGATTTCCAGCACACGACATCCTCCAGAGCCATCACAGGTGTTTTATGAGCTTACTGTGCAATCGATGTGAGATTGCTACTGTATTGAATAGATTTGTATCTTTATAGGTGGTTGTATATACATATACAAATATTCATTATACAGTTTCACAGAGGTTTGCAATAAGATCTTTCTGTTCCTTCAATGTGCCAGGTTAAAAGCACCAAGGTACCTTTTTGAAGGTATTGCACATAAGTGCTAAGGGTGGACTTCTATAGCTGGAAACCAAGAGACTGTCTCTTAGTAGGTGGCAAGTCATGAAGATCCTTGATCTGAAGATTGATGGCTTTGCTTAATGCTGTGCAAGAGCAAATAAAGAAGTGTCTAGAACAGAACTGAGATTATCAGGGGAAAAAAAAGAAAACAAGAGAAGTCTAAGAGAAAAACATCCTTAACAAAACCAGAAGTTATCACATTTTACTTCACAAGACAAAAAAAATCAAATAATAAGTCAAATAATTGAGCTGTTGCATGACCACAGTAGACACAATTCAACTGATGGGAATGCAGGACTCTGAAAAAGGCCTAAGGGGTTGCTGTGGACATGCAGTGTATTTGCATGAGGAATGCAACAAAACTGTTCCCAAAAGACAGCAAGATAGAAGAAACAAGTATCTTCCTTATTCCCAGTGAGACCACATTTGAAATAATGGTCCAGTTTTGGACCTCCCTAATTTAAGGGAAAAAAACTGGAGGGAATGTTGCAGACAGCTGCCAAGATTATAACTAGCCGGGGCAAGTGACTTATGAAGTGAGTTTGAGAGAACTGAGCTTGTTTAGTCTGACAAAAGAGACATTCCAAAGCAACTGTGGATGAAAACCAGGAGTTACCCAGGGTGGATATGGAATCCTAGTCCTTGGAGTTTTTCTATATTTGTCTAAAGTCATGGCTGACTTGATCTGGTGTTGGTGGTGGTCCCAGTCTAGGTGGAAAGTTCAACCATCTTTTTGAGGAACCTGAGAAAGCTGTCTGACCCAGACAACAACATGTAAGAACAATTCTGATTAAGTGATGAAAATTATGAAAACCACAGGACTGATATTTATTAAAGTTTTTCTGAGCATCACTTAGCATAGCATTGATATCTTGAAAGGGTCCTTTAGTGCTGTGCCTCAGAATCCCACAATTGCCTGTCAGATTTGGGCGAAACAAACAGAGAAAGTGCATGAGCTTTTAGGGACAACAGTACCCACTAAATTCCTAAGCGTTCTTGTCCAGTTCTATTAGGATCACCACCTATGAATAAAATACGAAGAGAAGACCATATGTATCCCTGCACAAAAAATTAAAATACTGGAGAATTGCAAATTAGCAGTGCATGGAACTGCATTGACTCAAAGTGGAAGTTTGGGAGACTGAGTCATTATAAGAGGCAATGAAGTTGCTTCTTTATATTTTCAGTTTAAAAACATGATTGAACATCTTTGTGTGACATACTAAGGAGACACTATTATGATATATTTACAAGGGAAAATGGACAAGAGGGGCATGCAGGAGGACAATTTTTAGGTTATTATGGTTCCTTTAGGGCTCATGGTTGTGCAGAATTATTAGGGACATGTCTAATAAAACATACAGCATCAGCCAGGCATGCAGACCAACTCAAGACCTGGCTTCTAGCTCAGAAGTTCATCCCACTCAGTGACAAACAATACATGAAGAAAATGAAATAATGGAGCACAGAACTTGAAAATGAAACCTCAAAAATGTGAGAATAATCCTCTGACACAAAGCTGAGGTTTGTCTTTCTGCATTACCCAAGGAGCCTGATGGCCTCTCAGAGGTGTCTTTTCCCAGAGGCACAAGGTTTCAATTTGCACCAGGCTCCCAGAAACTATTCAGTGAATTATCACAAAGTTACTAAATCCTCCAGGGCTCAAATAGGTCCCAGTTTAACTCCCACTGAGCACAGAGAGAAGGAAAGTGATAATTAAAAGAGAATGTGGGAAAGGAATGATCATCTATTTGAGATGTTGCCTAGTGTTAGGAAAAGAGGTGTGTTAATTTCCAAAAAACATATGAAACAATACAAATTATAATGATGGTTTTCACCAGAAGGTACTCTTAAAGGGCATCTCTCATCCAGAATTGAATCACATCATTTACTTCTAATGCCAATTGGCAATGTTAATTAGCACAGTCCTTAAAAATCTGTTCCTTGAAGAAGCTCTTCAAATGATGCAACATGATTCTAAGCCCTTACTTTTTCATGCTGCAGATTTTTAAAACAACTACCCTCTGTTCAGTTCTGGCATTGACAGGAAGAGCTGGAGTGCCAGGAAGAGCTGGAACACCAGCTCCTGTAAGGGCCATCTCATGGTTAATCAAGAGCTGTTAAGAGGAGCAGCCTTTTGAAATACTAATACTACTACTACTAATAACAATAACAACAACAGTAATAATAACCATGTTGGTAGGGATTAGAAATGTACTAAACTACAGAAAGAAAAAGTTCAAACAATGAAATCTGCCAAGTTAAAACCAGGAATATTACATAACCATCAACTACTCTAAGGCTAAAAGTGCTCAGTTACTTATAGTATATGGTTACAGAAGGAGCTGCAAAGATATATGAGGGTAGGTTTAGCTGCTGAAATCTTTTACTTCCCTGAAGACAGACACAGGTGGAAAGAAGAGTGACACAGATACAGAACATATTTTATGAGAAGGGATTGAAGCAGTTTCTTTGTTCAACAAGATGAAGGTATATATGGGCTATGATTGCAGCACATACAAAATACCCTTTCCCCTTCTCCCTCTTTATAATTATGTAGGGAAGATACAGATAAGCGGGTCATCAACATCACTGGAGTGCCTACTAGTCAGATATTTATTAGTTCAGGGGCAGGGTGACATAATAGCTCTCCAATAAAAAGACTAAGGAGAGGAACAGAGACTAGCAAGGAACTGAGATCTCTAGGACTGAATGTACTGCAAAACCCAAGGCAGATTTAAGATGGAACTTGACCACTGTAACTGGAAATCCATTTCTGTATTCTGCCAAAATATTTTTAAAACCTGAGATCTGGAAAAGACATTTGCTTTTCAGTCTTGAAATAATCTGGTTGATTTAAAACAGGGAGAGGATCTAGTTTTAAACATAACATCAGAGAGCAGCAAATAGATTATGGAGACCTGCAGAAACTGGGCAGCCTTAGCTCTTCAGTACTTTCTTCTGTGCTGTGGTTGGCTGTTGGATGGCCTTACTGGTCTTTCCAAACCAGTGCTATACCAAAGTGGCTTCATAAGTCTTCACAAGCTCTTGTGGTAGGGAAGATCTGGAGCACAAGTTGGATGAGAAGCAGATGGGGGTGTTTAGCCTGGGGAAAAGGAGGCTCAGGGCAGACCTTGTTGCTCTCTACAACTGCCTGAAAGGAAGCTGGAGCCAGGTAGAGGGTAAGTCTCTTCTCACAATAACAAGCGATAGAACAAGAGGAAATGGCCTCAAGTTGTGTCAGGGAAAGTTTAGACTGGATATTGGGAAAACTTTATACAACAAAAGGATTGTCCGACATTGGAAGAGACTGCTCAGGGAAGTGGTTGAGTCACCCTCACTGGAGGTATTTAAAAGATATACAGATGTGGCACTGGGGGTCATGGTTTAGTGGCGAGCTTGGAAGTGTTGGGTTTACAGTTGGATTCAATGCTCTAAGAGGTATTTTCTAGTCTAAATTATTCTATTTTTACAAGTGTCAATTCTTATTATTACTGAACTTTCTTAGTGCTTTCCCTTTAGTCTTTTATTTCTGCCATCTTTTTCTCATTTTTAAAATGGTGTCCAGAACCTCACACAGGACTTGTTTTTCAGATAACTTCATATAGCAATGCTTAAAGCCTGGAAGCTCTTCAGATCTCACCAGCTGAGATTTCTCTTGGCATTACAACATCCCTGGCTGGCATGCAGTCAATGAACCCTGCTAATATACCATCAATCCTGACTGGCCCTGGAGAAAGGAGAGTGCCGGGACTTGGCCAGAGTACTACTGCATTTGGCTTATTCCCAACTGGAGTTGTTTAAAACAGTCCCCAGGCTGCTTTAACACATGCCAAAGACAGCTCAAAAATCAGTGAGCTGACTCCCTGAGCCACCCCATTTCCTGCACCTTCTGTGCCCAGTGGTCTCTGGGCACACCAGGCAACAGGGGCCAGGCATCTCTTCTGATCCACTGCCACTGACAAACTTCAGAGTGATCAAAGCTCCCCAGCACATCTATCGCTCTGTCTGTGAGCGTTACTGCACACAGGAAGCGATGAGTTCTACAGAAACGGTGAGAGAAACTGAGGTGAAACTTTCAGATATGTAATTTACACATTATGATGCTTTAGAACACTGGAACAATACTAAATCCTGAACTCCATGCTCTGCTGCATATGTGTGTTTATGAGGCACAATGTCCCCTTTCTGCATGTGCACTAATTGCAACACACTAATAATCCAGTAGTCTCTCTTGCCATAAAGCAGAGGTGTTTGCATTTGCAGAAATATACTCCATTACCTTTTGTAAATTCCTTATTTTTGTCAAATATGAGTTATTGTGAAATCAGTGGACAAATTCAGTATGTGAGAGCTGCTACTTGTTGCCTTGGCTTTGTGGAGATTAGTCAAAAAAGGTGCAAACAAGTATAAAATCTGTTGTTACTGTCTATGTTTTCCACTCCCTGTGCCCTCTGGATGTAAACAATGGCATAAGGCAATAAGTTGTCTTGGCTGAGACTTGGCCACAGAATATATTCAAAAGTCCTCATTCTCCTCCACTAAACTCATCTGATTTGTTCCTTAAATCTGCTGAAATCGAGATGAAAATGCTAACATTTAAATGGAAAAGTTCTTTGTTCAGACACTGAGCCATCTCCATGACAGTGTCCATTTTCCATGCTCAGCTGAATCAGTACATGCCTGCCTGCCAGCTCCACTGACTTAGCACGGGCAGGGAACGTGCACTTAGCTTTGTTGGGAATGTTTATTCTGAACATCATTGCAGGGGTTTTTTCTTGGGCCAAAGAACGCAGGAGGGCTTGTTTGTCCTGAAATCCAACCTGTCACTCTGAACTCAGGGATTAACCTTATTTTGCTAGTGGGTTTTGGCAGCTGTAGCTGGTAATCCTGTAACTTTAACTTTTGTGATTTTAGTGTGGGTTTTGTTGTTGTTGTTTGTTTGTTTTTTAGTTATTTGGGTTTTTTCCCCCCCCTTTTTTTTTTAATTTTAAATAAAGCCACAACAGTATCTGTCTTGTTATTGTAACTCAGGTCTCATGAAAAAAATCTGTTTAAAAATAGCACCATGGTGTTTCATCATGGACATGCTGAAAGCTGTCTGCTGCTGGGATATATGCTCTGTGCTTTGCACATCCAGGGTCCATAAACCCTTCAAGAAAGGGACATTGCCTTTTCCTATTCAGTTTTGCAGATTCTGTTAACACCTATCATGTTAGGTATAAAAATTTATTTTGGGTAAATGTTTGCTTTCAGGCAAATTCAGAAGCTTTTGGGCAAATTCAGTGGCTTTAGGCAACAGCTTAGATTAATGTAGTCTGTTGTAGGGTATCCCTGTACATGGCAGAAAGGCTGGAAATACTTGATCTTTAAGATTCCTTCAAACTCAAACTCATTCTGCGATTCTATGAATCTATGAAATACCATATTGAATTAAAATATCCAGCAATATATTTGCTTCTACTAGCCTAATTACCACTAAAATACCAATTCCTTTAATAAGAAATTAATTGAAACTGCAGTAATCTTTTTTAAAACTATTTTTAAAATGTTTGTCAGAATCTCTTCAATTGCATGTCTCTGCTTTTATTATGGTTGTGTTTCTTTCTATTAACCTTCCTTTGCCATTTCACTCTCTCAACTGTAAGAAACACTTTTGGAATCTGACTGTAGTTTACTTCTGAACTGTGGGGTACACCATTTGTGCTGCACACACTTTCAACATAAACATACACTGAATGCTCTTACATAATAGGACTTTCCAGAGGGACAAATAAGGTAAGGGACAAAAGTTAAAAGTCTGGTAGTCAGACACATGGGCATTTATTTGTTAATACAGTGTTGGCACAGCATAGTGGATTTACATAGCACAATATCCACAAAAGGATTAAAAATGATTTTACAACAAATTGTCACCTAAAATGAAAGACTGTCAACATTTGGGGGTAAGTGCATTAAGAGCAAATTACTGAATAAAATAATGGAAAGAAATGTTGATGGAAGGCTCTTCCTTTTGTTTATGATGAGTGAGCAGCACAAAATAAACTTCTAAGCCAAAGCATCAACTGTCTGCTGAGACTTGACAAGCCTCCAAGTGACCTGATCCTCTGGTCCTGAAAAGTTTATAGCAAGCAGCAGAGGTCTTATCAGGTGCCATCTACTTGCTGTGACAAACAACTTAGATTGTGAAACACACAACTAACAACTGGAGATTAGTCTGAAATGCATGTTGAACTGGCTGTTCTGCATATATGGGAGAACTCATTGTGACCTTTCAGTAACCTAAGGGGGTTACAAAAATATTGAGAATGATTTTTGTGTGAGAAGACAGTGATAAGGACAAGGAGGAAGGGTTTTGAACTACAAGAGAGGAGTTAGGCTAGATGTTAGGAGGTAGTTTTTTATTCAGAGGGTAAGGAGCAGGTTGCCTAGAGAAGCTGTGTATGGCACATCCCTGGGAGTGGTCAAGGCCAGGTTGGATGGGGATTTGAGCAACCTGATCTAGTGGGTGTCATTTCTGCCCATGGCAGTGGGGTTAAACCTAGATGACTTCTAAGATCCCTTTCAACCTCAAACCATTCTATGATTCTCTGAAAATATTACTTTCCCTTTGTTAACTGTACTGAAATTCATCATGTTGTTGTCTGGGGAGAGGAGCCAATAGTCAGGACAAGCCTGGCTGTATGCAGACCTTATCAAGCACAGTCAAAACAAAGGCAGGATCTACAGCGTGAGCAAGAGGAATAATTATGAAATCATACATAAATACATCACTTTTGGTACAAAGACATTTCTGCTCTGGGTTAGACGGGTGGCTCATTATATCCAGAATGCAGTCTCTGGAAATTTCAGACACATGCTGCTTTGAGAAAAATATCAGAAGTCTCTGATGGTAAAACTCCCTTTATTCTAACAGCTAATGCTTAAATTGCACCCTAAAGCAGAAGTTTTGTATCCAAAAATAAGGGAGATGTACACACAGATCAGTCTTGTCCCAGTACTCATTTAGATAGTGGGTAAGGCATGCCCTCACCCAGGGAGCCCAGCTTTATCCCCATTCTCAAAGCTATTTTTCTCACAATGTATTTCCCAGGCTGCATATCCTTGTATCACATTTTCTTTGCCTACTTTTCATTTCTGAGTTTTCTTCTTTATTTCCTTTTTATGTGCTAAGATACTTTGCAATGTGTTTTACCTTCCCTGTGCCATTCCTTATTTTATGCTTGTAGCATATATTGCAGATATCTGAAAACATATCCTGCCAAGCCTTGCTCTTTCATGAGTCTAATAGTTTTTACATCTGAGTCAAAAAGTTAAAGTTTGCTTAGAATGTGCTTTTAAATCACAAGCCAGGTGAGATGGGTGAAAGTTTCCATGTGGCACAGGAAAGAATATGAAATCATCTCCTTAAAATAATTAAGCATCTACATTCAGTGTGACTGTGCTGCTTTTCAAAGAAAATGGCTACAGAGGAACATAAGCTGGCAGGAGTCAGTCACACAATCTATGTCTAGTGTTTGATGGATTATCTGTTATGCTTATTTAAGTAAAAAAAAAAAAAAACAAACAAGTTGTCTTTAACAAACCCTTCCAAATCTACTTCTACCTGAGCTAGAGAACAGGAAGACAGCAACCAAAATCTGAACCTCTTTGGGCAGTCATGAAAGCCAGAGGCAGAAGCCAACTGACAAGGAGCATAAAACATGGAAAGGCAGACAATTTTGCTGAGCCACTGTTGTGCACTGTTGTGCATGGTCAACCACAGACTGCACGAGCAGTGGTGCCTGGAGTGCCATGGGCAGGCATATGGGCAAGACATAGGAATGCTGTACTGGGAAAAATAAATGCAGCTTCTAATGGAGTCTTAAGGGAAATGGAAAGAATCAGAAAACATGAATATGTACCTTTTCATTCATCAGGGTCTTTCCAAATATCTAAATAAATTCGTTAAAAAATACATAAATAATTATGATGCACAGAAGGAAGCTGGACAAGATAAAGCAGGCTCTCTGCTGTAAGTCTGTTTCATCACTCACAACCTTGTGTGTGAGCAGACCAGTAGCTGAAAGCTTGGGCACAGATATGGTTCATTTTATAAGAAGAAAAGCACTTCTGTTTCAAAAGCTGTGTAAAGACAAGCTACCAGGGATCCATTCCTGGGGGAAAGCCAAAGCTGACTTGGTCTCCAATAGTACATCTGGGGTTTTGCTTATGGCTCCTAAGATCATTTTTTTGGGCAACTGGAACTCTCCAAAGCCTTTTAGTGCTGGCTTATGGTCTGAGTAGGATCCCTCAGTGTCCTTCCTGAGCTCCCTTCTGGGACATTGGTTACCCCTCAGTTTCTACCATGCAGCTTTGGTGTGGTGGTCTCTGGGACCCTCCCTGCAGCTCTTTCAGTTTTCCCCTCCACAGTGAAAATGCTTGGTGCTCACTGGTGATACAAAACCAGGGTGCAAGAAATGCCTCAATTGCTTGCATTTTGAGGAGAAATGAAGGTAAAATAAGTGCTAAAAATACAAACATTATCAGATCACAGGGACTGCTCTCTGGATAGCTGCAATGCAGCTCAAGAGTCATAGCAATGTAACATCAGCTGCCTCAGAGTCAGGGTTTGTTAGCTAACTACAGAAAATCTGGACATAATGAAGTGAACACAAGTGCCTTTTAGACCAGAAATGTCAGTTCTGTCTCTTGCCAGCTACCATATCACCCAGGCAGCTTGGATAGTTGTAACACCAGTAAACACACTTCAGATCAGATGCATCACAATCCGAAACTAAGAATAACATCAATGTGTCCTCTAGATCAGGTATATTTTCACATCAAAATAGTAGCACTCATTACAATATTCAGTTTATTGAATTTTAATGTCCTTCCTTCATTGCACTTTCCTTATGACTAAGTCCTAATTTCCTGCCTGAATGTCTATGGTTTGGTACTTCACTTCTTTAGATTTCCTGCCAGCTTTTTTTTTTTTTATTTTGTGTGATATTAATTTGATGAGGTTTCCCATGTTTTAGCCATTATCTGCAAGCCAGGAACATCCAAAACTCTACAATTCTTTGCAATATAACAGAATCATGAATGTAGAAGAATGCAATAGGACAAAGAAAATCAGTTTTAAACTAAAAGAAGGGGATTTAGATCAGACATTAGGAAAAAGTTCTTTACTCAGAGCATGGTGAGGCAGTAGAAAAGGTTGCCCAGAAAATGTGGATGCCATGTCCCTGGAAGTGTTTAACGCCAATATAGATGGGTCTTTGAGGAACCTGGTCTCTGCCCATGGTAGGGGATTGAAACTTGAAGATTTTTAATGTCCCTTCCAACCCAAGACATTCCATGATTCTATGAGATATTTTCAAGTAAAAGGGAGAAAGAAAGAAAAGAAA
>VXBI01010442.1:23710-35574 GCA_013397375.1 Toxostoma redivivum | reverse complement strand
GGATATGGGGGGGCTCTCGGGGATACACGGGATACAGGGGATGGGGGATCCCGGCCATTCCCACCCCAGCCCCGTTTCTGCAGAGCCCAGCAGGGAGCGCAGCTGGGCCGGGGCTGGGCTGGGCTCGAGGCTGTGGGGAGAGGCCCGGAGCTCCTGAGTGCTGGCACAGCCTCCAGTGGGTTCCCCCCTCCCAGGGGCCCCCAAATTCCTCTGGGCACCCCCATCTGGCCCCCCCTTACCTGCTCCTTCCCAGGGACCTCCCCCGGCCCCGGTCATGGGTCAGGCACTCCTGGTTCTGCCAGGACAGCGCTGGCGGTGGGGAGGGACCAGGGGTGGCTCTGTCCTGCCTCAGCCCCTCCCGGGGCCAGGGCAGGGGTCCCAGGGACCGGGAGCTGCTTCATGGAGTGAATGGGGTGAGGGAACAGTCTGGGGTTTGTTTATTGCCAGGGATGTTTGTCTGTGTGAATGATTCCATTCCTTACACCTTTGTTTATCAATATTGGTGCTGCTCCTGTTCCTTCTCCTGTGTCGTTGCTGTTTCCATGAAATTGTTTTTATCTCCTCTGGGATCTTTGCCTTTTGTGCCTCCAGCTGGAGTTGGGGGGGGAGCAGTGCCTGGTTTGGAGTCTCTAAACTGGGGACCACCATTCCTAAACCACAACAGCACAGATGTGCCCAGAGCAGGACGGGAACAGCCCTGACCCTGGATCTGTGTTTGCTCCAGGGCTCGGCTCCAGGCTGGCTGTGTTCGTTGTGCTGTCCCAGCCTGGCCACGTTTCCTTCACCTCAGAATCCTGCTCAGAGTAGGGACAGGGATCAGGGGTGCTTTGTTGAGGGATTTCAGTTCATGGCATGAGAACACCCAGGGCCATCGGGGGTGTTTGGGGTGAGTGTTCAGTGCTGCTCCCCTGCTCTGGCCTTGGCTCCTACTCTGGGAATTCCTCGATAATCCTGCCCATCTCAGGGGCAGAACCAGGGGAGGAGAAATGAGGATCCTCCCCAGCCTTTCACCCCCATTCCCTCCTTCAGGCCTGTTACAGAAGCTTTGGAGAATCCAGAATTCCCTTTGGATGTTCCTGGTTCTGCCAGCTCACACCATGGCTGGAGTCAAGGAGGAGCTTTCCAGGCAGGCCCAAGGGTGGGGAGTCGTGGTGGTATGGAATGCAGGAGAAAATGGGCCGGGATTTGGGGAATTCTCTGCTCCAGTGGTTTGGAAGTTCACTCCTGAACAGTGACAAAGTGATAAAAGAAGAGCAGGTACCAATCAGCACAGCAGAGACCTTGGCAGGGCTGCACCATGCCCATCGCTGGGAAATCCATGGACTGCAGGGACAGCTGGGCAGGGCTCACCGACCCTTCAGCAGCCCCACACAGCCCGGGGTGTGCAGGGCAGGGTGGACACTGCCTGTGGCCTCAGTGAGGTCACACCCCCACCGGGGTGCTGTGCTGGACACGCTGGAACCCATCACGGAGCCCAAGGCGGTGCCACCACGGGCACTGCCAGCACTTTCTCCGTTCCTCTGGGGCAGAACGCAGACCAAGGTTTGTCTTCACCGGGAGGGGCAGCACACCGTGGGACTCATTTCAAAAACGGCCCCGTGGACACATGGGCCGTGGGCTCAGGGTGGGGTGGGGGTGTCACATTCCCTGTCAGACACCCGCCCTGGGAACGGGGCAGTGGGCTCTGAAAAACCCCGCTGAGGTGTGGGAGCCTCAAACATCGGGACCTGCAGGCAGGGAAGGCCGGGGAGCAGCTGGGGCTGCTCGGCTGAACTGGCCCTGCCCAAGCAAGCCCCGGGTGCTCAGAAGGAACAAAGTCCCTGCGTGGAGGTGTCGGGGCAGTTTGGGTCAGTCCTGCCTCAAACAAAGGCAAACTCATCCCCGGGGGTTTCTGCTCGAGGACCTGGGGTGCACCTGGTGGGACACGGGGGACAGGGAAACACAAATGTCCCTCAAGGGGATTTTGGGGTGAGCAGGGTCAGGAACGTTGAGCTGTGTCATTGTGGATGGCACTGGCAGCGCTTCCCACGGACAGCGAGGATGAGGATGGGCTGGGAGCTCTGATGAGGCCACCACGAGCAGCCCTCGGGTCCTGGGAGAGATCCAGGACGGACACACGGACAGGCAGGACTGACCGACCTCAGCAGTCACCTGAACAGGTGGGGACTGTGGAGATGAACTCTTGTGTGTAAATCTGGGGAGAGCTGGAATGTGGGAATCCGGGTGTGACCTGGATGGGGTGGGATGAAGGATGAGTGGGTGATGTGGAATGAAAGGTGAGTGCAAGGTGTGGAGTCAGGAATGGTGTGGATGGTGTGGAATAAAGGGTAAGTGGGAGGATAAGGAAGGGGATGGTGTGGAATAAAAGGTGAGTGAAGGTGTGGGATAAGGATTAAGTGAAGGTGTGCAGTGAGGGGTTGTGGCCAGGACAGGGTTAATTTCTGCAGCAGCTGCGAGGGGCAGGGCCAGGACCCCCAGGTCCTTCCGTCCAGGACCCCCAGGTCCCGCTGTCCCTTGGTTCTCTGTGTTACTGTTCCAGGAAATTCTCTCCGCGTTTCCCTTTGTGCCCCCCGGGTCAGGGCGTGGTTCGGGGTCTCGGGGCGGGGGGCACCGAACTCAGGCCCCCACCTCAGAGTCACTGACTCAGAAAGGGAAATTAAAGCTCAAAGACCCCCCGAGTCCCCACCCTCACCTGTTGCAGGTGAAATCCCAGGTACAACCTGCAGGTGTGTCCCACCCGAGCCAGGATCAGCCCCGGGGGGCTCCAGCTCAGACACTCCCTGGGCACGGGGGTCTGGGGGAGAATTTGAGGTGATTTGGGGTAATTTGGGGATGATTTGGGGTAATTTGGGGGAAGATTCAGGGATATTTCAGGTGGTTTTGGGGCCATCTTGAGGCGGTTTGGCAGATTCTTGGAGCTGATTTTGGGTTCGTTTGGGGTGATTTTGGGGATTACTTGGTTTGAGTGATCGTTGGGTGGTCCTGGGGATGATTTTGGGGTGATTTTGGAGGTGCTGCTCAGTCCTGGGCTGGTGCTGACCCCCTGCCCTGGCCAGGTTGTCACAACTGTCACCTGAGCCAGGACCTGCCTCACCTGGATCCCACCCCAGCTTTATTTCAACCAAATCCTCGGTTTATTTTGTCTTTTTTCCCCATTTTTTTGCCTGGAACACCCAATGGGCTGAGGCTGGCATTCCCTGGAGCATCCAGGTGTGAGGGATCTGGGGATGAACCTCCCACACCTGGGCAGGTTCCTCACCTGGACCCTGCCCGGAGCCGCTTCATCACTTCACACATTGAGCAGAAATAGCGAAATCTTTGCTTTTCTCCCCAAAACAGCAGCACTGCCCCCTCCCTCCCCCACCCCCAAATTATTCCTTTATCCTCCAATTTTCCATAATTAAATCTGGATCTGGAATTCTTGATGACCTTATGAGATCATTGTCACACCTGCACACACCTGGAGGCCACACCTGTCCCACGTGGGTGAAACCTCAGAGCTCCAGCAATGGAGCATCCTGTCCATGCCAGGAGTCACCTGTGGGGGGGGCTGCCAGGTAACCACACCTGGGGGCTCTCCAGAGGCTTTCCAGGTGTTCCCTGCCAGGAGGGCGGCCAGGTAACAACACCTGGGGCTTCCCAGATCTCTGCTGTGTCCTTGTGCTGGGAGTGGAGGGTGTCCAGGTGTGCTGAGAGGCTGCAGGTGCTCCTCACCTGCCCCTCACCTGGCCCCTATTTCAGGATGATGTGGTAGCTGTCGTTGGTTTCGGCTGCAAAGGAAGCCAAGGTCACCTCAGAACAGGTGAGGGAAGGTGGGGAGGGGAGAAGTGAGCCAGGTGTGGCCCCAGCACAGAGCCCCAGGTACTCACACACCTTTCACGGTGTCCAGGACGAAGCAGGATTCATCCTGGAAGTTCTGGATCATCTGAAAATCCCCAAACAGCAATTCAGGGCGTTTTGGGAAGGGCTTGGCTTCCAAAGGGCTGCAGGTGGGAGCTCAGGTGGGAGCGTGAGCCAAAAACATTTTATTCCTTCCTTGGGCCCTTCCCAACACCTGCCCAGGTGATCCCTGGTGTTCCCTGAGGTGAAGCTCCCAGGGGGTCCCTCCTGGAGCCCTTCCCTCCTTCCAAGGTGAGCCCCAGCTGTGCCCAGGTGAGCCCCACGTGTGCCCCAGGTGTCCACCAGCTGTGCCCAGGTGTCCCCCAGGTGCCCCCCAGGTGTGCCCAGGTGCCCCCCAGCTGTGCCCAGCTGTCCCCCAGGTGTGCCCAGGTGTCCCCCAGCTGTGCCCCAGGTGTGCCCAGGTGTCCCCCAGGTGCCCCCCAGGTGCACCCAGCTGTCCCCCAGGTGTGCCCAGGTGTCCCCCAGCTGTGCCCCAGGTGTCCCCCAGCTGTGCCCAGGTGTCCCCCAGGTGTCCCCCAGCTGTGCCCAGGTGCCCCCCAGGTGCAGCTGGCAGGTGCAGGTGCGTTACCTCGTCGCTGAGCAGCACGTGGATGCCGCTGGGCCCCTGTCTGTAGATGTGCTGGATGTGCAGGGCGGGCACGCGGAACAGCAGCGCCAGCTTCTGGCACAGCTCGGCCGCCGTCAGCTCCTCCAGGTACACGGCGTGGTACACTGTGGGGACAGGTGTGACACCTGGGCAGGTGTGTGTGCACCTCACACAGATCACACAGCTCACACAGCTCACACCTGGGCAGGTGTGACACCTGGGCAGGTGTGTGTGCACCTCACACAGATCACACAGCTCAAACCTGGGCAGGTGTGTGCACCTCACACAGATCACACAGCTCACACAGCTCACACCTGGGCAGGTGTGTGCACCTCACACAGATCACACAGCTCAAACCTGGGCAGGTGTGTGCACCTCACACACCTCACACAGCTCACACCTGGGCAGGTGTGCCTCCATTCATACCCTGTGTGCCCCCACACCTCACACCTCCCCAGGTGTATTTGCACCTCACACCTGCCCAGCTGTACCCACACCAGCCCAGGTATGATCTCAGATTCCCAATTTCCCCCCAGGTGTGATCCCAATCCCCCAGGTGTGATCCCTGCATCCCCAGGTGTATGATCCCAGTTCCCCAGGTGTGCTCCCTGCTCCCCAGGTGTTCTCCCCAGGTGTTCTCCCCAGGTGTGCCCCTCACCAAAGAAGGTTCCGGTGCCGTCGCCGTCCTCGTGCTCGTGCTGGGGGTCCCTCACCTGCTGTGACTCCTGGCACACGTAGATGGTCAGGCGGGGCCGCACCATCCTGCGACAGGTGAGGTCACCTGGGTCCCCCGCCAAGTGTCCTCAGGAGGAGCTGGATGAGCTCACCCCAGAGGGAAACCCCAGGGGCTGTGCCCACCTGGCTGAGCCCCAGGTGTCCCCTTGGGGACAGGTGACCCAGGTGCCATNGATGCCGTCGGCGGGGCCGCAGATCTGGATCACGTCCTCACGGGTGAGCTTCAGCAGATCCGCCCCTGCGACCCCAACACACCTGAGTCCACCCCAACACACCTGAGTTCACCCGAGTTCACCTGAATACACCTGAGTTCACCCCAAATCCACCTGAATTCACCCCAAATCCACCTGAGTTCACCCCAAATCTACCTGAGTTCACCTGAATTCACCCAATATACTCAAATACACCTGAATTCACCCCAAATCCACCCAAACTCACCCCAAATTCATCCCAAACTCACCCAAATTCTCCCCTCTTTGCCCTGAATTGTTTTTTTCACCCCTTTTTCCTCCAGATCAGCCTCTCCCACCTTTGCTTTCCCCCAAATTCTCATTTTTTGGCTTTGTTTTCCCAAGCATTTTTTCACTTCATTTTTCCTAAAATCAGCATTTTCCATCTCGGTTTTCCAGCTCAGTTTTCCCCAAAACCATCACTCTTCACCCTTTTCTCCCCATATCACAATCTCAAAGTAAAATAATTCTTAATTCCTAATTCCCAATTCCCAATTCTTAATCCCTAATTCCAATTCCTAATTCCCAATTCCTATTTCCTAATTCCCATTTCCTAATTCCTGATTCATAATTCCAAATTCCTAATTCCCAGTTCCTAATTCCCAACTCCCAATTAATTCCCAATTTCTGATTCCTAATTCCTGATTCTTAATTCCAATTCCCAATTCCTATTTCCTAATTCCCAGTTCATAATTCCTAATTCCCAATTAATTCCTCTCTCCCACCTGGACTTCCTTGCCCAAAATTCTTTGGAATTCCTGGCTCAGATGGAAAAGGCTGGGCCAGGTAAATTCCCCAGGTGAAATTTCACCTTCATTTTCCCCAAAATCCACAATTTCCAGCCCAATTTCCCCCAAATTCACCATTTTCCATCCCTGTTTTCCCCCACATCAGCATTTTTCCTGGTTATCCCAAACTTGGTATTTTCCAGCTTTTTTTTCCCCACATCAGCAATTTTTGGCTTTTTCCCCCAAAATGCCCTTTTCCACCTTTGCTTTACCCCAAATCAGCATTTTTCACCCCTGTTTTCCACAAAATCAGGTTTTTGCTTCATTTTGCCATAATTGGCGTTTCTCATCTTTGATTTCCCCAAAATTTGCATTTTCCACCTTTTGTTTCCCCCCAAAACTGGAATTTTTCAGCTCCATTTTCCTTCAAATCAGCATTTCCCGCCCATTTTTGCCTGAATTCAAGATTTTCTGTTTTCCCCAAAATTGGCACTTTCAGCTGTTTTTCCCAAAAACCAACTTTTTCTCCCCAAATTCCATTTTCCAGCTTTGCTGTCCCCAGATCATTCACTGTCACCCCCTTTTCCAAAATTACCATTTCCAGCTCCATTGTCCCCAAAATCCGCCCCTCCTGTGTCACCTGTGCCAGGTGAGGGGAGGTGACCTGGCCCAGGTGAGGGGACCTGGCTCAGGTGAGGGGACCTGGCTCAGGTGAGGTGAGGTGACCTGGTCCAGGTGAGGTGACCTGGCCAGGGGAGGTGACCTGGCCAGGTGAGGTGACCTGGTCAAGGTGTAGGGAGGTGTCCTGGCCCAGGTGAGGCATTGGAGGTGACCCGACTCAGGTAAGGGATTGGAGGTGACCTGGCCCATGTGAGGTGACCTGGCCAGGTGAGGTGAGGGGACCTGGCCCAGAGGAGGTGACCTGGCTCAGGTAAGGGATTGGAGGTGACCTGGCTCAAGTGAGGGTTGGAGGTGACCTGGCCAGGTTGAGGTGAGGTGACCTGGCCCAGGTGAGAGGAGGTGACCTGGCTCAGGTAACTGGAGATGCCCTGGCCAGGTGAGGGCAGGACTCACCTGAGAAGTTCCTGAAGAGCCGTGAGAAGGTGGAGAAGCGGTTGCGGTGCAGCCACTGCTGCGCCTCCTGCGGGCTCCAGGTGGGCAGCAGCGTCTGGGGGGACACGGGAGCTGCAGGTGACCTGGCTGAGCAGGTGAGGGGTGCAAGGGTTTGCACTCGGGCAGGGGCACAGGGGAGCTCAGGTGTGAAATGAACCCCTGAGCAGGTGGGATGAGGTGATGAGCTCAGAGTGACCTGGAGATGTTCCCAGGTGAGGTGGGAGTGTCTGAGGCCCAGGTGAGCTCAGGGGGCTCAGCACAGGTGTGAAACCCCCCAGGTGGGGACAGAAGGGCCGTGGCTCCCAGGTGTGTGCAGGTGACCCCAATGTTCCCCCAGGTGTGTGCAGGTGACCCCAGTGTCCCCCCAGATGTACTGGCAGGTACCTGGGCAGGTACTTACGTCAGCCAGGGGCGCGGGGGGGTCGGGCTGGTGGCTCGGGGACCCGCTGCTGGGGACAGAGGGACACGGTCACGGGGACACTGGGGACACTGGGATACTGGAACTGGGGATACTGGGAATACTGGAATTGGACATAGTCACTGGGATGCTGGGGATACTGGGACATGGGACACTGGGATACTGGGGACACTGGGGACACTGGGTACATGGTCACGGGGACACTGGGGACGCTGGGGTATCTGTCCAGTGCACGGGGTCACTGGGACAATATTGAGGATNCGGGGACACTGGGGACGCTGGGGTATCTGGCCAGTGCACGGGGTCACTGGGACAATATTGAGGATCCTGTCACTGGGATACTGGGGGCACTGGGACTATAGTGGGGATCCCGTCACTGGGACACTGGGGCACTGTCCCAGTGGGACACTGGTGACACTGCCACTGGATGGCACTGGGGTCACTGGGTGTCACTAGGGTCACTGAGATGGCACTGGTCATCCNCCCATTCCCAGTTCCCCCAGTTCCCCCAGTCCCCTTCCCAGTTCCCCCAGTCCCAGTCCCAGTCCCATTCCCAGTTCCCCCAGTTCCCCCAGTCCCCTTCCCAGTTCCCCCAGTCCCAGTCCCAGTCCCATTCCCAGTTCCCCCAGTTCCCCCAGTCCCCTTCCCAGTTCCCCCAGTCCCAGTCCCAGTCCCATTCCCAGTTCCCCCAGTTCCCCCAGTCCCCTTCCCAGTTCCCCCAGTCCCAGTCCCAGTCCCATTCCCAGTTCCCCCAGTTCCCCCAGTCCCCTTCCCAGTTCCCCCAGTCCCAGTCCCAGTCCCATTCCCAGTTCCCCCAGTTCCCCCAGTCCCCTTCCCAGTTCCCCCAGTCCCAGTCCCAGTCCCATTCCCAGTTCCCCCAGTTCCCCCAGTCCCCTTCCCAGTTCCCCCAGTCCCAGTCCCAGTCCCATTCCCAGTTCCCCCAGTCCCATTCCCAGTTCCCCCAGTCCCAGTCCCAGTCCCATTCCCAGTTCCCCCAGTTCTCCCAGTTCCCCTCACCCGTCCCCCAGGCTGAAGCCGCTGTGGGCGCTGTTGAAGCTGGGCGAGGGCGCGCTGGGCACGTAGGTGACCTCGGGCCAGGGCGAGCACTGCGGGCACGGCAGGTGAGCACAGGTGAGCACAGGTGTGCTGGACACCCCTGCACACACACACACCTGGGCACACCTGCCCAGCTCAGGTCAGTCATGTCCCCAGAGCCCTTTTCCAGGTACAAAAGCACCTCCTCAACCCCCAGGTTTGCCTGGCAGCTATGAACACCTGGAGCAGAGCTCTCCCAGCACACAGCCCTGCTCTGGGGCAGCCAGGTGAGGCAGGTGAGGCAGGTGGGCTCACCTCAGTGAGGATGGTGGTCTCGTACGAGGGCTGGTACTTCTCCTTCTCATGGGGCGTTCGCTTCTCCATCTTCTCCCGATCCGTCTTCTGCTTCCGGTCGGCTCCTTTGGGCTGGGAGGGACAGGACAGGTGTGTGGGAGCCACACAGGTGAGCCACGGTGCACAGGTGACTCAGCCCTCCTGGTGCCCCACAGAGGAAGAAGGAGCAGCTTGGGAGAAGATTGTCCTGGGCAGGGACAGCGGGTGTGGCCACCTGGATACACCTGGAAACACCTGGACACACCTGAATGCATCTGGAACCACATGGATACACCTGTAACCACTTTGTAGACACCTGGAATCACCAGAATACACCTGGAACCTCCTGGATACACCTGGAACCACCTGGATACACCTGGAACCGCTTTGTACACACCTGTAGCCCCGAGTATACCTGAGCTGTGTCTTCCGCACCTGCATCACCCAGGTAGAAGACGGGATTTTGGTGGGACAAGCTGTACCTGGACACGAGGTGACAGGCTGGCCTTGACTCTGTCACACCTGGAACACCTGTGCCCCTCCCCCACCCAGAACTGGGGGATTTCACTCCAATCCCAAGGGAAGCACAGAACCTTCACAGGTATCCAGGTGTTCCCCCTGGCACATCCCTGAAAGAATTCCCTTAGACTTGGCTGCACCCACAGGTGAGGGAATCAGGCGCAGGTGGAGCAGGGGAGGGCAGAGCAGGAGCCCAAACCCTGCTGACCCCCCTGAACAGGTGAGAAAAGAGGAGCCAAGGTGAGACTGTGGGGTTGTGCAGGTGCAGTCACTGAGGTGTGACCACACCTGCCCATCATCTGCACCACCTGGGGCTGGCAGGTTCCCAAGGCACCAGCACCCCCAGTAAGAACTGGGGCAGACTCACAGGTGAGGGCAGGTGGGAGCTGTCCTGGCTTACAATGCAAACACACATGTTGTATCACCTGTGGACAGGTGGGAGAGGGGTGATCCTGGTCCCTGGGGGGGAGATCTGCTGTTAATGGGCTGGGTGTTAGACCGGGCCCTTTATCTCCAAAGGAAACATCTCCTGTTAATGCGCCAGATGTTAAACCAGGCTCTTAATGTCCACAGGGGATATCTGCTGCTAATGGGCCAGGAGTTAAACTGGGCTCTTTATCTCCACAGGGGATATCTGCTGTTAATGGGCCAGGAGTTAAACTGGGCTCTTTATTTCCAAAAGAGATATCTGCTATTAATGGGCCAGATGTTAAAAACCAGCTGGGGCAGTGATCTTTATTTCTGTGGGAGATATCTCCTGTTAAAGGCCCATCTCTAAAAACCAGCAGGGGCAGCGATCTTGATCTCTGGGGGAGATCTCCTCTGCTAATGGGCCACCCCTAAAATCCATGTGGGGCAGTGATCTTTATCTCTGTGGGGATATCTCCTGTTAATGGGCTGTGATTTAAAACCAGCTGGGGCAGTGATCCTTAGCTTCCCCACAGCCCATCCTCCCTCCAGGAGATCTCTCCTGTCCATGGCCATGCAGTCCCAGGCCATGGCTGATCCAATTCCATCATCCCATGGGGAGATGCTCCAGCCAGGGGGAGGAGCCGAGCATTTCCTACCCGGATAAAATCTGAGATTTGGAACACCAGAGCAGCCTTTTCCCACTGGATCCCAGAGGAAAACCAGAGCCTTCCACATCATCCCTGGGAAAACTGCCCCTTCTCCAGGAGCACTGCTGCAGCAGAGCCACATCTGTCACTGCAGGATTGCAGCCCCATGGGATGGCACTGCCCCAACCCCTGACTGACTGACGGGGCAGCTTGTACTTCATTTTTCCTCTTTTTTTCCTATTAAAATCCTATTACTGACTTGGAGTCCCTCACTGCTTTTGCTTCCAAACCAGGGGCGGGCAGGTACCTTGAACACCTTGATCTGGCAGCTGGCCGAGTGCAGGTGCTCCGTGTACTCGCCGCTCTCGTTCTCGCGGAAGGTGTCGATCTGCACGCGGAACGGAACGCCCTTCTCGCCGCCGTGCTTGCGCAGCGTGAACTCCGTGCTGATGCAGTGCACCTGTGGCAGGTGAGCACCTGTGGGGCACCACTGCCAGCCTGGGCAGTGCCCACCTGCACGGGCACAGCCCGGAGCAGAGCCGGGAGCCGTGGGGCAGCACCCGGGATCACCTGTCCCTCACCTGGATGTGACACAGAGCCCACCTGTCCCTCACCTGGATGTGAGGCACTGCCCACCCGTCCCTCACCTGGATGTGGGACAGAGCCCACCTGTCCCTCACCTGGATATGGAGCACTGCCCACCTGTCCCTCATCTGGATGTGGGCACTGCCCACATGTCCCTCACCTGGATGTGATACAGAGCCCACCCGTCCCTTACCTGGATGTGACACAGAGCCCACCTGTCCCTTACCTGGATGAAGACCGAGGTTCTCTTGGCCGGGTCCCACAGGAACTCCACGGTGTTGAGCTGGGTCGGGTTTGCGCGGGGGTCGATGATCCCCACGGACATTGGGATATCTGTGGGGGGAACAGGTGAGGCCCACCTGGAACCCCCCACCTGCCCCAGCCAGGTGAGACTCACCTATGTCCAGGATCCTGTCCCCAGGTCTGTTCCACCTCCAGCCCTCCAGCTGCTGGTGCTCCGTGTACTGCAGCCGCCGGTCGTGGAAAACCACCCGAAAGATGCTCTGGGGAAGGGGAAACATCACCTGGAGCTGCCCTGGCACACCTGGCCAGGTGTGCAGCCTTTCCCTGTGCCAAAAAGGGGCAAAGGGAACCACCCTCCCCCCCCCCCCCCGCACACACCCC
>VXBI01010439.1:785448-822966 GCA_013397375.1 Toxostoma redivivum | reverse complement strand
TATCCAGCATGCTGGATAAAAGCAAAAAGTGAGTACGTGGCATTACAGTAGGAACTGATAGTGTTATAATTTTCTATTTCTTCTTCTAAAATTGCTCATAGGTTCCTAAAAGTGATTCCTTTTTGGATGAAATTTTTTCATTTTGTATTTCAGGTTTTAAAAAAAAAATCTATCTGAAAAGATCAACACTTTCACTTTTCCTAATTACAAGAAATCCACAACCTGATTGAAAATCAGGTTATTTCAGGTGCTATAATTTCGTCCTTACTGAGATCAAAAACGTTAACTGCTCAGAAAACTAGTATTTATTTCATGGGCTCTATAACCATCTGTTAAATGACAATGTAGCATTTCTTCAAGACTTCAGTCTTGATTTGATTACTAAAATGATTATGAGCCTCATCAAGTTTGAAAGAAAGATCTTTCTTGGATAAATTTAAAGCAAGGGATAGTTAAGCTGCATAATTTAACTATGTTGACAAAAATGGTCCATTTCCTTTGCATTCTCTGTTTCTTTCCAAGGAAGAAATTTAGAATACAATGAATTGCAGAGGTTTGAATTTTGCTCAGGCTGTGTGGATTTAAAGAGAGCTTTAGCTAATGAAGTCATGCCTGGGTGAGAAGAGCATTGTATATTGACTCAGACTGTCCCTGCTCAGACTCTCATTTCAGGAAATAACAATTGAACAGGCAAAAGCACAGTTTGACTCTTAGATCCAGAGTTAAGACAGTAATATGTGGAGTCCGTTCTTTTCCTTTTTATTTCTTTTTTTTTAGCTTTTTATTCTAAAGCAGATAGATTTTTTCTTGAAAGTATATCTTTGGGCTGTATTTAACTTTGCAGAACAACATCTCAGCAGGAATAACCCAGAAATCTAACTTCAGCAGTGAGACTTTAGGCATTTTTGTGTAATTTGAATGCCTATAATTTTTTATTAAAACAAAAACAAAACTAAAAAAAAAAATTTTTTATCAGTGCCAGCATTAGAATATTGACAATGAAATAATTTGCTGTTATTTTATCTCCAAATTAAAATGGATTAATTCTCAGGCTTTTTGTTGAGACTATCAGCTGCACTGGGCTGCCTTAAAACTAGGGGGAGCTCTGTTCTTCTTAGGATATCAGTCTTTAATAGATTCTTTACTAGATAGCAGTGATCACCACTCATCTATGATGTCAACCTTTGTCATTTCCCAAGCAGTTTTAGAGGTTTATGGCAACCAAAACCTACGTAGTTAACTTTTAAATACACACAGAGCAGTACAGCAAAGCAGGTCTAATGTTCTAAACTAGTGTGAAATTTAGAAGAACTGCATAAATGTTAATATTTATATAACTGTTTCAGCAAGCCAGATGAAGATGCAAACATTAAGTTCTTTGATAACTCTGCAGTTGAGCTTTAAAAGTGCCATTTTGTGAGAAGGTAACCATTTATTTTTACCTGACTTTTGTGATAAAGGGTTTATTATACTAAGTCATGGAGTAACATGGGATTGATAGTTTATAAGAGCTAAGATAATTTCTTGGAGAGTTCATATTCCTTGGTAGAAGATTTCCAAGATAAAAAGTTAACCTTTCAATGTGGAAACACTTTAAATTTTGTTTGTAATTTTTAAATATCTGTTAGATTTCATTATTTTTGTCCTTTCTTTTCAGGTATGTTAGGTAGAATTACACCCACTGGCTTTAAAATACACTGTAATTTGTAAAAACAGTTGAGATAACTTCTAAGAGAGACCCCTTCATTCTTCATTTACCATATTATTTATATTGAAAAACAAATCTAGATTCCCCCTCCTAGGCCAAGTAATTATTTCTTACTTTACTTAGAGAGTACATGCAAATACATTATTAGTGCTGCAAACTATTATTTTTAGGGATTGATGTACTCACTTCCTATCTGGTTTTCAGGGATTAGAATAGTTTAGATAAAAATAGACCAATTATCATAGGTGTTACAGGAATTAATTTATTACTACATTATTTTCATAGCTGAATTACACTGTTGTGATACATTGTACATATTTAACAACATAATTCTGGTGTAGCAATTATTTTGATTCATCTCAGCCTGTACATCCAGTGGTAGATGTTAACTGCTGTCCTTTTGATTCCTTGAGGAACAGTGGCAAAAGAGGTCCATTAGTTCAAACATAGAGGGAAATAAAAAGGAAGCTCTGAATTAAGTATTATATTTCTAATCTGGAAAATATGTGAAATTCTGCTTTTATTTACACTGGTTCAATTTCAGAGCTTTTATCTATCCACAAAATGTAAAATATTTGATTCCTGACATACACTGGAGAAAATGTACTATAGATGTGGATGCAGTCAGCTAAGAGCTTTCTTACAAATATGCTCTTCTCCTCTACGAACAGTGCACTCTTACTTATAAATCAACAGTCAAGCTTATCCAAGACAGTAAAGTGAGACATTCATGCAAAGCAGAAGCCCAAATAAATGTCAAGATGGTAAAGATTAATGCTATAGTGCATCAAAACAACTTGATTGAGTCAGGGTTACATGGGAAAAGGAAACAAAATCTTGATAAATTCATTTGTTAACATTTGAGAAAAGATTTATGAACCATGAATATTACATAGTATTTTACTAAGTAAATAGAATAACTAATAGTACAGGAAATCACTGAAGCTTTAAGTGGGTGATGGTTTATGAAAAATAAGCACATCAATCTCTAATAAAGAAGTACTTCTTTAAGTAATATTTTCCCAAATGTATGTACAGTGTTTTTACTAAGTCTAATATAACATGTGTATACATATGTATGTTTAACAGGGTAAATTGGCAGAGTAGTAGCCTTCATTAAATCTAACTTCACAGATTTTCTTTTATGCAGTTATTTTAATGATTAAACAGGTAAGTATAGACATGTGTCACTGGTTTCTTAACTAAAACTTGCATTGGAATTTCTGCCCTATATCTTGCTTTCACTTTCCTTGATTGCATTTCCCTGGGAAGAAAAAAAGGCAATAGACACACACATACACACACACTCCCCAGTTAAAATAAGAAACAACAAAACCCAATCAACAACCCAACAAAAAACAAACCCTCAAATTGTTCTTTACAATGGTTTTTTGCTTTTAAGATAATTTTGAAGAATTTTTAATTTTGCAAAATGTATTAACATTTATCATTAGCTCTCTTGTCTATGATAACTATGAAAGGAGTCATTCATATTAGTTTCACATTAGTTTACTTTTCCACAGCACAGTTAATATTTGCAGTTGCCTTAATTTATAAATAGTATGCATGGAAGTTTTAGATAAGTTGATTTTTTTGTTTGCAAAAATTATGATCAGATAAAAATAAGTTCTAAACAAAAAGACATTATTTTAGAAAGAGGGCATATATAAAAGCATGAGTGGTAAACACTTAGAAAATTTTATCAGACTTCAGTATTATTCTTAGATATTAGTAAAATATTTCAAATTGCTTATACAAATGCAGATTTTTTCTGAAATGGTAGAGTCTTAAAATGGATGAGTTGAAAAACTCAAGGTACACTGAAAATGAAAAGAAATTCTCTTATTTGTGAGCATGTGGTGTAATGATAGTGGGGTACTTGCAGTCCGAACAATAAAAACATTAATACGGTAGTGCTGCTTAACTTTGAATTGGAAAACTGTTTTTTGGATTGTTTTCCAGAGTTAGTTGTGCTTCAAGAATGTTGCATGTGAAACACACACCAAAAATCTTTCAGGAAAAAGAACCAAAAATTCCCTGACAAAAAAGGGTCTCTTTGTAATTTCTATAAGTAGATCCTCTCAGTCAATTCCCTCTTCTTAAATATGCAATCTATTCATTTAAATATTAAAGAACAAAAGATTACAGAAGAAGGTATTGGCCAAGCAGCAATTAACAGTGCTCTTAATTTGTTCATATTTATTTTAATCTCACCAGGGCAGAATTTTTTCTTAAGTAAATTCTATGTAGTGAGGGACGGTTATGATTTATACCTTTGCATCACATATGCACACTAAAGTCACGATGGCACACATAATTGATTCGACTGTAGTAATGACTATTTCATTTTTACATTCACAATACCACTGCTACTAATTTTTTTGCCTTATAGCTGAAACCTGAAGCTCTTTGTTAATTTTGAATGTTGGAAAAATCTTATTGCATACACAAGTATAAAATAATTCACCTATGTGAATACATTTTAGAGTGTTGTTTCTCTAAAGAAAGAAAATTAGCCTTGGCCATGAATTGGTAATAAACTGGATGTGATTGTGAGTATCAACAAAGATAACCAGAGTGGAGATAAAAGCCATTAAAAGGATGTGGGAGACAGGGAATAAAATAGATTCTGATAATATCAGATTTACTTTGTGGTCCAAGATAGGTAATAACAGAGCTATGGTTACTAATGCACTGGTATTCTGGTCTTCTGGTGTCTCCAGAGGTTGGTAGTCATTGATACAAACATGTAACAGGATGAGGGATGGTCACCTTCCTGTGTTTGGAGTTTAAAAGACAAATTTGTTTCACTATTTTCCCATCTGTAAGCTCCTAGAACTGCAATTTGGTCCTTTTCTATCTGTCTTAAATTTAAGCTCAAGGAAGGGTTCCATTTATTCAGCTGTCAGAATGCTGGAGGTTTTCTGGGTGACAAGAGATGCCTTTTATGCTGATGAGCCTCAGTATATCCTCTGGCATTTCCACTGTTTCCATAAAACATAGTTATTGTAGCATAGGTTCTCTCAGCGAAAAAAGACAAATACCATTTGAAACTGGACTCTCATGTCTGTGGTCCAAACCATGGCAGTGGGGGGAACATTAGTGCAGGATGAGCATTGAGAGCTCTGCAGCTACATGAGATTTCTTTTCTCCAAATTTCATGGAACAAATATTCTGATTAGAGATGGATAAGGGAAAACACTTTCCAGTAATGTATCCACCAGTACCAAAAATTCAGAGACTCTGGTTCAAAAGAACATGAAAAGTAGATGCCATTAACAAAACATTGTAAAATATGAGAAAACTATTGAAATAAATATTAACAGACAATAGGATAGCAAAATGAGTGCTTTGGGCTCCTTAAAACATCCTTGTAAAAGGTATCAGCAAAAACAAGTTTATATAGGTTTGTAAAATATGACAAAGTTCGGCTGCAAGGTCACTCTGCTAATTACTACACGGATATAATATGCACGAGAACATGAAATTAGGATCTATTTAGAATGACTTATGTGTAGACTGGAGTTAAAATAGGGGCAAAGTTCTAGAAGGGAGACCCTCCATTGAGTCACAAGGTTCAGAGAGGGCCCCCTTGCTTTCTAATTTCTCATGGAGTCTAGGTGTGACTGAGTCCAATCCTTGCCCCAAATTTGGTTAATGATTTCTGTCTAAGAATTTAATAGCAAAAAGCAAGGAGCAGGGGAGACCTTCCTCTCAAGTCATGAGGTTCAGAGAGGACCACCTTGCCACCTGAGCTCCTTGTCAGAGAGAATTCTATTTGTATCTGTTTCCAGTCTTATTCCCAGACTTAGTAAGCAGTTTATGTCAAAAGGATTATGGCAGAAGTTTATTACTGACTAATTTATAAAGTGGTTTCATAGATTTTTTACAATGATAGCAGTGATTTAGCTATATATTCCTCATATTTATGCTATACTTGCTGTAAGGCACTCAGATCAATACCCACACACTTATGGAAGTATGTACAAATGTGAATGGCCTTCGAAATATGCCTCTCAAGAGTTATGGAAATACTCATACCAATACTTTGGCCTTTCTCTATGGGCAAAGGATTGAGCATCAAGAAGTGAGGGTATCAGCCCAGGTCCTATCATCTGACAATGGTCCTCTAAGTATTCTACACTGGAGAGCTGGTGAGCTCTGAGAGCTGTCCCACTCACAGGCAGATACTGGCCGCAGTGCACTGCAGTCCAGGAGAGCTCAAAACATCTCATTTAGGACTCCTGTTATCAGGGTCTCAAGATGATTTGCTTTAAGCAGTATTTTTTCTATCCTCAGGTTGGCAACCACTGGAGTTCCCAAAGGAAGGGAATTTTCCAATACCATGTAAAATTGTTTTTCAGAACTCCAGCAATCACAATAGAGCTCTCCTAAGGCTACAGCTCAGGTAGAGAAAATTACAAATTTGTCATGGGATGACTGATTTTCCCCTGCTCTTGTTCTTCACTGTAGGAAGAACTCTCACAAGGAGTTCCTCATGTGGTCAGTGCCATTCCACTCTAGCTATATAAGAGTTCAGTCAAAGGATGCTTCACTACTCAACTCATTTCACAAAGGCCAGTGAGTAGCCTGAGAAATACAGCTTTCAGGGAGGCACTGAGCACTTCCTTTGTGAGTCTTTCCTGGAAAGACCATTAAGAATTATTGAAATCTCTGAGAATATGTTTTATCAGTAGATTGAATAATCACAAATTATTATTTATGAATAACAAGCAAATGCAAGGAGAACAGGCACAAGAAGAGCTATGCTCAAGATTTGATTCTGCAGAAATATATTTGTGTGTCAAACATGAATAGACTAGGATTTTTTTTTTCACTTATCTTTTGGTAGGAATAAATGATAAGAAGACAAATACTACTGGAACCTAAAACAGTATTGAATAGAAATACTTTCAGTCAGTGAAAAGCAGTAAAAACAAATCTCTGGTGCAGCCAATTATCTCAAACATGAGTACTGCAGCTCATATCATGTCACTGTCTAGTCTATCGGCTTCTCTGAAAATGTCCTCTTTCAGCTGTTCTTTGTGGACTAACTATCTTCTGTAGTACTAGCCTAAATATATTTTGACACAGGCATTTGAAATTAATTTTGCTAACTCCCTGATCACAAAGCACATTATGCAGCCTCTCTTTTCTATCTATAGTGTTCATGCCATTATAAACCTTCAATCCAAATAACTGTGGAAGAGCACCTCGTAAGTTTTCCACTAGTTTTCTTCTGGTATAATAAAAATTTTAAATTCCAAATGTTTGTAGAATAGAATAATTTCCTTCCCAGGTACATGGAGCATTGGGAAATCATACTAGAAAGTTGAATACAAACTGCCACAGAGAGAGAAACGTGACAGGTAGAATGGAACACAAGATTGTCCTTGTCACTGATGGTGGCTATGAAACTTCATGAAAGGAAAACTCTGCACTTTGTCAGAGGTACCCACAGCCTTAAAGACTCATAACATATTTTCTCTGTTGCCTTTGTTACTGAAAATCTGAACAAGTCATTCTCAGTATCAGGCTAAACTGCTTGTGTACAATACTGGAAGACAGAATGCAATCCACTTCGTTAAAATGTTCTCTTAAGAGAATGAAAGGTTGGACCACTTTGCCTTCAAGTAAAGTTCCATTTAATTATCTGGAGGCAACTTGTTTACAGACAGACAAATAAAACGAGATTTGTGCAGTAAAACAGCACACTGTTTCAGATGAACGGTGCACTTTTGCTCCTGGCCGTTTTCCCTAATGCTCTGAAGTCAGAAGAATACCAAAATATAAATTATGTGGTCCTTAGAATAGTGTGATTCAGAATATTAATTACTCAACTGAAGAGCTGGAGCTGAATATGACTAAAGCCAGTTGGGAGTTCCCCAAATGAAATTAATAAGGTTTGAATTAGATTCTAATTTAATCTCTTTGAATAAATAGTGGGGTTTTGCCTTATTAATTTTTCCTGTTTTTTCATGACTCCCCTTTTCCTTGCCCACATGAAAGACAGCAATAAGGGATTTATTTTGAACTTACTATTCACCAGGGAAGAGAAAAATATTCAAGCTTTATTTGAAATTTGGTTTTCATTGTAAAATATGAGAGCTGGCTCCTTATCTATATCTCCTAAAAAGTCTATATATATCACAATACAATCTTAGAAAGCTCATGAGGAATTTATAATTTGTGACATTACTTCAAAAAAGTATCTAAAAATAGCAACTTTATGGTGAGAATTAATTTTGTCCATTAAAGAAAATTATTATCACCAAATTCTCTCATGATAATTTGAAAAAAAACAAAAAAACAAACAAACCAGAGGTCTTCTAATAAAGAGTCACAATAGTTATTATAAAATGTCTGGTACCCAAACCGACTATCTTACTAGTTCCTCTTATAGCAGTCTGAAATATTTCCTGCCTGCTGTAAGTGTAACACTCTATTACCAGCCTTGTCTTTTGGGTTGGTCACAGGGTGGTGTTACCTTTCCCTGAAGGGTAATGGAAGAGCTGTTGAGAACAGTCTTTCAACAACTTCATCCATGCCATGCTGCAGCCCTATAAGGCTCTGTATCCAGAGGAGTATGGAGAAAACACAGAAGGCCTTTAGTCCCTTTCCTGTTTACATTGTCTGCTGATTTGTGTATTCTAAGTTTATGAGAATTTCTGGGTGATT
This sequence comes from Toxostoma redivivum, assembly GCA_013397375.1. Lineage (NCBI taxonomy): Eukaryota > Metazoa > Chordata > Aves > Passeriformes > Mimidae > Toxostoma > Toxostoma redivivum. Next base: position 814,580 of record VXBI01010439.1, on the reverse strand, counting down.
TAGATTGGAATTTATTTATTTTTCTTTTTCACCTTTCAGCCCACTTAAATGCCACTTTAATGGATTAATGATACTGTATAACTCCTGGGACACTTCAGCTGCAGTATATTGGTCCTCATAGATAAAAGAGGCTTCACAAATTCCGTTGTGATCTCATCTCACCTATTCTCTTTAATATTACCTCCTCTACATATTAATATGATACTCCTGTGGTGATCCCAATTACACATGTTTAAAAGGTGACTGATAAAAAGGGCCTGTCATCATCTTTCATATTCATTCCAGTGTTTAAGCACTCATGTGGTTAGACTTTTTAATTTAATTTGGCTTTGCTGAAGACTAGCATCTGTCTCTTGTTTCACCTTTCTTCAAAACACATGAGCACATCTGAACACTAATTAGCATGCATGGGCTGAAGGGTGGGCCTGTCTGAAACCCTGGCTTCAAAAGGCATCTTCAGGAAGGTGCTGAGCAAATGGTATCTAAGGAATAAAGACTCCCCCTGTGGCAAGGGTGGGATTTGGAGGCTCTTAGACTGCAATATATTTCCATTTGTTTCAACACAAAGTGTCTTCTAAACCAGGAACAAGTGTGGTGATAAATTTTTGATTACTTTGGTTTTGACCAATATGCAAAGAAAATTAAAGACTTTCTTTAATTCTTTCTTAAAAGACTTCTAGGATTGCCTTGTAAATCTAATGGCTAAGTGAAGAGGTTTTCTCTGGATTGCCGTTATGACTCTTTCATAAAACAAACTGCAGACAGTTTTAATTAGGGAACTGGAGACAAGAAAGTAAGACAGAAAAGACAATAGAAACTAGAGTAATAAAATTAGGATTCATAGGGATGTAGATTTCTGCTGGAATATAAATATTTTCAAAAGTACATAAAGTTATATATTGAAGTGAATTATGTAATTAAATAATCAGAGACAAGTGCAGTAAAATCCAGTATGTAAGATACTAGAAATACATATTACTAGAAATTCAAATTACTGGGAATAGATGCTTCCTCTACAGATACATAAACATGGAGAAAACACTATTAAAATCAAATAGAAAGAGACAAGTATAAATAAAGATTATTTGAAATAAACAAAGAGGCCATTAGAAGCATAATTCCACTTTAGTAAGACTTAGAGAAAAAAAAACCTAAAAAGTAACACTCAGTATATTTCAGCTACTATTATATCAGTCAAAACTTAGCAAAGAAAAAGAGAATACCTAGGTCTCTAAATGCCATTGAATTCTAATGAAAGAAAAAAGTTAGGTTCAAACATCATATACCATTTTATGAAGCAGAGCAAAAGGGTACCCAAGATGGTGTCAACAAAGATAATATCAAACCTCAAAAACTCAGGAGAAAGTAAAATTCAATGAGTACCTAATAGTAAAACATCTATGACCATAAGGTATTCAAAACCAGAGGGACTGAATTGATGTGCAAATATTTTAGAATGTTACGTAGAAGTAAAAATGAATCAATACTCAAACTTTGTCACATTACTGAATTCTTAGGTGTATTTTACTCTTGTTGCCATGCCATATGTGTATAAAAATGAACTAAAGATCACCACTCTTCTAGGCCATTCATTCAAAATAGTCTTTGATGTTAAATGGTGCCAAGAGATTCCTGTCCAAAAAACCCAGAACAACCAGGATTGATAACTCAGACATCAAAGAGCAAGGAAGCAGTTTTCTCTTCTTTGTGTCCCTTAATGAGACGGTCTTGGATTGAGAATCAGCAATCAGCATTTTGTTGTTACTTGGTTTTATTGCTAAAAAGGCTTATCTTATGGCTATTTAAGCCTTGCTTTATAAACATACATTTATGCTGCTTACACTAGTTACAGGTCTCTTTCCTGTTTGCTTTTTGGTAATGAAGTAGATGACATTTTCTTCCCTGAAATGTCCTTATTGGTCCTTTACTACATGTCCTATAACACTTCATTTAAATTTCAGACAGTAAAACGGGATTATATTCCACTATCTACTAAGGTTGCTTCAAATAACAGTATTTTCTCTGCAATTAGGGAGTTTTATAAAAAGTAACTAGTTTTAAAACTAATATGCAGTCACACAATGTTAAACCTTCCTTCCCTTCACTAAATCCCTTGAAATTTGTCTGAGACATCCATCAAACCTGAAACAATTCATCAATTCATCAGAGATCAAATAAAACCATTTTTTCCTTCACCAAAAGTTACATGAGCACCTGACTACACAGAAAAACTTCAGATTATAATTATAAATCAAACTTGCTTTTTGTATGTTGTCTTACAGCCTGAGTAATCCCTGTAGCTCACAAAATTTCAAGACTAAACAATTAATTTTCACCTGAGATCAATGAAAATGCAAATTTTTTTCTCACACCTGGTATTTTCATTAATACAATACTATTTATATGTATTTGAAAGGAAGCCTGAAAACCTGACTGGTTTAAAAGGTGGAGATCTTTGGATTATGAAAATATTTTCTGCAGATATACTGGTAAACACATGATTCTGTACATGGGAAAAAAAGCTAATTAAATCATTGTTGCGGTTTAGTTATTTTCACTGTTTTCCTTAAGTTGTATTTGTTTTAATGTTCCTTGTACAAATGGTTTTTCCCTGTTACCCCTCTATGTTACTCTCCCAGTTGGTCCGCTCCAGGTCCCCTTTTCCCCGCCACAAACCTTGTTTATTCCCTTAAGCCCCTCCCATCCTTCCCGGACCTTCCCTGCCAATCCCCTAAGCCCATCCCATCCAAGTTGTCAGTCTCCGGTGGCCACGCCCTCTATTCCAGAAAGTTCTGTGTTTCCCCAGTTCTCATTGGTTTGTTTGAATTGTACCCCTCCCACTGTGTACCCTATTGGTTTGCTGTATAATCACCCCACCTTACGCACCTCCCCTAAGCTCTCCCAATTGGTTGCCGCTTGTACCCTCCCCTGGGGGGCGGGCCCCTATTTAAGTTCGTGCTCAACTGTTCCTTTTGCCTTTGGTTGCGTCTCTCCCTTTGGTTTTCATCGTCCCCTGCTGTTCCCTAAATAAACCTTATCCCTGGACGCAGCCAAAGGTCTCTCCCAGCCCTTTACTCTTTACTGTCGCGTCGCCGGTCACAAAGGCATCGGCCTTACTTGGACTTAGGGATTCTGGGAATCCCGAAGACAAGCCACACCTGCCGCCCAGCCCACCGCGTGGGCTAGCTGGGGGACCAGGTGTTGGTCAGCGGTGGGCAGCGACAAATCATTAAATTAAACAAATAACCCCACCTAGCATCAGTATATAATATTACTAAAAATGATGCTTGCATTTCCGTCTCTATACAAAGGCATATGGCAAGAGTATGAGATACAATATCCTAAGTGTTATATATTAAATTATTTTTTTCATTAGCTTTAATGCAACCAATGGTGGATGTGATTTACACTTGAAGAACAGGTTTTCCTCAGAATATATTATTTATATTTTTGGCAAGGATAGACTACATTTAATTCTACTTCAGAATCTAATAAATATTGAAATTCTGTGGTTGGAATCACAGAAAAATTTAGTATTTTTTTTTCTAGAAGATATCTGTTTCAATGAAGTCCACCAGAATTTCTTATGCAGACCATATATGCATTTGAAAATATTTTCCTCCTAGCTGTAGAGAATAAAATTTTAATACAATATTTGATTTTATCTCATTCTTATTTGTTTCATCACTGAATTACCGAGCAGAAAACCACCTACATTCATCCTTCACATTATTTACATTTAGATTTTGATATGAGATTTTCCTTCTGAAAAAACCCGTGTAACACTAATAATGCCTTTTAATAGCCTATTAAAAGTTGTAGTAAAGCTGAAAATTGAAGCATAGTTTTGGACATGGTGAATTGTATGTATTTATGAGGAATGAGCATTTATGAGCAAATGGTCCAATTCATTGTGATTTTACTCGGCTGAAATCAAAACCAAGTATCCTAGGATCTCAGTTCTTTTACCTCACTCTGAAAAGATTTAAATCTTCACCTTTCATTTTTGTGGACAAATGTAGAAACCAGGCCGGCAAGGAAACAGAGGGTAAAAATTCCCTCACTCATTTCTAGCAAGAAATAACAGAACAAGGTAGGAGGAGCAGCATCAGGTCCCAGCTCCAAGGTCCGTGCTCCAAGGATTGGCATGAGCAGCCATCTCCCAAGATAACTGTCCTTCAACAAGTGCTAAACTAGCCTGGTCACATGACTTAGGGTACAGCTGAGAAACTTAAGGGGAAGCTGAGGAGGCCTTTGAACCTCTTTTTTTTTTTTTTCTGGTGTTATATGGGGTAGCAGTTAATTAATAAATGAGAGTGACAGTTTCTACAGTGATAAGCGCACTTCACCCCTATATGCTGGGAAATAGTGGAAAGATGGAGATCTCCATGTCTTCTCATTCCAGGATGGTGGCTTCTCAATGAAGTTTTGGAAAGCTCAATTATCTTCAGCATTTAGAGTTTGCCGTGACCAAAAGAATAATTGATCATTGGTGCCTATATGCCAGGTGCATCTAAATCATCTGGATCTAACCATTTCCATGCTGAAATAGCTCACTGACATTTAACTTTTTTGCAAGTTGTTTTACAAACACTGAATTCAACTGTAAGTGGTATTAAAGCATCCATTAATTCCTAGAAATTTTTTCTGTAACATATTACTACTGCTTAATAGACCTTAGTAAAAAACACTTAAGTTGCATTTGGTTGTTTGGATCAATGCTTTATTCTCCAGGAGTGAGAATGCCCCAGGTTTTCTGTTCCCCTTAGTCAAGTAACTCAGTGAGAAAGGAGGCATAATTATTTGGTTGTTCAAAGACACATACAGTGACACAGATCTTTCAGTAGCTCCTCAGTGAGTTTGCCTGGCAGAAAGGAGAGAATGAACCATGCTCTCTAATTTCTGAGAGCACCATGCTCTCTAATTTCTGTCTTTTGCTGTCTTCAGTTTCCCACCAGCAGGACTAAATCTCTGCCTATCCTTGTCTGTGCTTTGTGGAGGCAAAGAGAAAGTATTTTGATTAGGCTGCCAGCTACACTTTCACTGTTTCCTTCATTTGGGTGAGTGAGAAGGAATCTTTAAGTGAATGGGGATCAGATGCCTGTGGTGTCACTGCACCTCTCAAAGGAATGAACCAAGTGGTATATCTGAGCTGATATAATTTCTCACCCCAAAACCACATTACAACTTTAGTGAGTGTAGGTCTGAATAAGGAAGTGCACTCTGCTCATAATCCCATCCAAGGAATAAGTCAAGATGCCTAAATATGGCACTAATTTAAAATCATGGAGGCACCAACTATTTTGCTCTAAGCCTAGCCCTCTATTTATTCCAAAATCACTGCTTTCCATGTATGACAAGACCTATCAAACTGATTACTGTCTGACAGCAGAGCAACAGCTTGCTGGTTGGGCAGCCGCAAGCACTTAGCTGGCCCTTTTGTCACTCCTGACATCTGACTCAGATGTTCAGGGAATAGGTTTTGATGAGATTTCAAGAAAGTGCAGAGTCCAAGCCTGACACATTCAATATGCCATCTCTCATCCAAAATAGACAGAACAGGAGCTTTTTGCTAAAGTTCTGTTGCAAGGGAATAGTTTGTCTGCCAGCTGTAAAACCCCGTCTCTGTGGAAGAGGAGCATGTGCCAGGTAATTACTTAACATAGCTATTTTCCCTTCTGTTCTCAAATCAGAGGTAAATTATAGAAAGGACCAACAGCCTGGGGTTTTTTTGTCTCCTTTTAGAAGCTTTTCTAATGAGCAAGACAGTAAGATTTTACTTTATAATTTGAATTGTTTTGAAATAAAAGTCAAGGGTCAATCAGTATTGATATACCTTAACATTTGACAAGAGACATGAGCTATCCATGTATTCCATAGGCACCTACTCAGAATGTGTGGTTGATTATTTCCCAGTGTTCAAAGTGGCTTTTTTCAGCAAAATGCCACTGAAAGAAAATATCCCTCATGATGCTGAAGCTAAATCTCAAAATTATAAAGAAAATAATAGATTCATTCTCCATTAAAAATAAAATTTAAAGTTTCAAACTTGAAATACACCTGGGAAAATACATTAAATCCTATAAACACATTAAAGTATTATTAATTTTAGACATATAAGCAATAACATCAGGAAACACAAGTTTTCTACAGCTTAGGCTTGTTAGCATACTGGAACAGAAATATCTATGCAGAATGCTGCACAATTCTGTCACATAAGAATTTATATGGTATCTCATCTAATTTCTGTCTTCGTTTCTTAAGTATCCTAACTGGCTACTTTTAAGAGGTAATGCTTTCCAGATTAGTGGGCTTGACTTTGCTTCTATCTCTGATTTTGCTCTTCATTAAGTATAATCCAAAGCCAGTCTGCATCCTTTTTTTGCTAAAGGTTAATGATGAGGTTGTTTTCAAACACAGAGTCCTTACAATATAAAACCCCTCAATATTGTCAACAACAGATTAATGAAAAAGCTCTTATACACTAACCATATCTACCAGAGGGGCTGCAAACCTCTGTCACTAGCTAGGGGAATTGGTTTTGGTTTAGGTTGTATCCTGAATTGTGCTTGAGATGCCTGTTTCTGCAGAAGCTGAGGAGAATCTCTCTATAGCCCCTCATCTCAAAAGCTGTTATGTTCTTCCCAGTTGCTTGTATTTTTGTTTCCAGATTTAGAGTTTTCACATTAGCTCCTACTAGTCAAGAATTTCATCCCAGTAGATATGCTGGAATGTTTTTTGCCTGATTCCTAAAAACATTCAATGACCTAAACCTGTGTTAATGCCTCAGGTTCAAATAATTTAAGTGGAATTAAGGTTGCATTCCTTGAGTTTTACACACAGAATTTTTCCTTTCTTGCAGCTTGTAGCTCATAAACCCTAAGTAACAAAATATAGTTAGTGACTTCTAAACACAAAAAGAATCAATATACCCTGGGTATGAATAAAGTAGGCATGAAATTCTGAAATTATCTCACATGCAGAATCCATGAACTCTGAAAATCTTAAAATCTCTCCCTTGAGTAAATGCCTGGTGTATGTTTAGCCTAAATTCTATCAATGTTAAGTCTTGTTATTCTTTTGTCAGTCACAATTCATGAGTTAGTTCTCTTGTCCCACACACCTGCATGAAACACTGCAAGCCTGAATTTCAAGCATAATATTTAACAGCTGGTTTCAATACCAGTGGCCTGCCAAGAGTATAAACTTAGAATAGAAGTGTAAAGATATAGGATGGGAGGGTTCTTTCTTTCTTTCTTTCCTTCCTTCCTTCCTTCCTTCCTTCCTTGTTAATGAAGTAGAGTTTAGCTAATTAAAATGAAAATGCATGGAAATAAAGGAAAAGCAAACTAACCTATCAATTTTGTTTAATTAATGAGGCTTCCAAATGAAGGAAGCACAATTTGAGTTTAGGACCTATATTTTTACAAAAAAAAATATAATAGTATATTTCCTTCTTACAGATAAAATGAATCTTTAAGTGGGGCTGCTTAATCCAAGAGTGGTTTTAGTGATTAACTGTCCAGCTGCTAACTTGTTAACATCTTGGTTTAGTGGTGATTATGGCAATGATAGGTTAATGGTTGAACTCAAAGATTTTAAGGGTCTTTTCCAACATAAAAAATTTGTACATAGTTCAGCAATATTACCATTTGAATATGCCTTTGAATTAATTTTATGATCAGTATTTTATTTAAGAGAGCATTTACTTTTAGGCACAGGGTTATATTCTCATTGCTAACTGGTTTCCTTAGAGTTCTGTGAGCACACCAAGACAAAGATATAAATAGAAACTTCGAATGTTTATCATCCCCCACTGTTCAAAAGTATGTCTGGATTTTGCATGGAGTCAGGGGGAAAAAAGATAGAAAGGATTTATTTATTTGCTTTCTCTTACTAATTAGAGCCAGTGAAGTCACTTAATGCAATCACCTCTGAACTCTGTGAGAGATAAAAGACTGGATTCTACAGATCAGTAGAATGCTGATCTGCTGAAATGCTATTTCTGACAGCATTTATATCAACAGCTTCCAGGCAGCCTGTAGTAAATTAATGGACACCTGGGCACTGGGTCATATAAGTTTTCTGTACCATCATTTAGCCTCAGGCTATAGGTAATTGTTGGTAAACTCAGAAATTTTTTTTGCATTTTTTATTTGCACTACTTCTACTTTAATTGGTGTCTAGATCTCTCACTTACGAGATGTTTGTGGCTATCTCTAAGTTGTATTTTAAATGACATGTATTTTGGTCTCTATTCAAGAGTGTAGCTCTATTACATCCCCAGATTTTCAAGTATTGCTCATGTACTGTTCTCTTTATAACATCTGTAATTTTTTGCTGAAGAGTTTACAAAACCAAAAAGAAATAACCATCATTCATGCCAAAGCTGATCATATTTTCAGGGTTCACACATAATTTTCTTTAACGTATTTTTGATAAATGAATAATATGTCATCCTAAGAAGAGACTTTCCAGAATTTATTTCTTTGTTCATGCAAAAGCACATAATTTTTTTCTCATAAATCAGGAATTTCTGTGATCGTATGCTGTGCTATGAGAAAGTACGTGAAAGTTACATAAACTAGCACATAAAACTTCCCCATGAACTGCCTTGAAAAAACATGCACAGCAGTTGACATAATTCTATCAGTAGGAAGTATCAAAAAACAAAGATCAGGAGTATGACTATAAATTTTTTTACAGAGGACTGAAATTATGTCTATTACATCACTGTTCAAACTGTACTGAAAGTAGAAAGATTCAAGTCAATAGTAAGTTTTAGCAAGCTGAAAAAATATGGGGGAAATTGCTGTGCTGACGTTTGAAGATAGAGCTTGGATCGTGAGGAAGGCAAATGGAGATATTGCAGGTATTCTGGTAAGGCTAGTGAATGGATTTGCTGTATTATTAAAGTACTAATAGTGTATTAGGCAGCAGGGATGGAATAACAATGCTGTACATACACTGAGGTTCTCTCAGCAGTGGATTTTCTTCAACTCCTGGCATGAGGAAAAATGGAAACAAGCATTAGCCTGTTGTGTCCTGTGAGAAGGAGAAAAGGGTGATTCAAACTACCTTCTGATTCTTGGTCTTACCCATCTCTATTGTTTTTCCTGTAAAATCTAAAATTATAACCTTGAAAATAGTGTAAAGCAGTTACTTAGAATGACTATGGGGATGTGTTTCAGGAGATCTCATTGTACTTCATAGTAGAAGCAAGTAATACAGAATCAGCTGCACATCATGAACAGCAGAAATACGTCCTTAACAGCAAGTTATCAGCATGGACTCAATTAATCTTGTTCTTTAGCTATAGTTTATCAAACACTTTCTCTGGAAAAAGTCACAGAAATTTAGTATTTTTCATATTAACTTCTAGAATATGCCTTATAAAGCAGCTTAGATCACCAGAGGGTCACTATAGACACTGACCTCAATGGCAGGGAGGAATTTTAATAAAAATACTGTACATTCAAGTCTTCAAATACTACAGAAGGAAAAAAGGACAATAATAAGATTTATAGGTAGCTCTCCCAGTTTCCCAGGTAGGAGGTGAAAACTTCCATCTCAGAATCAGGAGCACATTCCCTGTAACACATTTCTTGATAACCTCATCCACAACCCAGCCTTTAACTTGAGCTCTGCTGAGCTTGACAAGCATTTACACTTTTTGTCCCTGCTGTTTGTATTACACATTCATTACAGGATTCAGTCATACTTGACAAAGCCTTGTATAATTTTCCTTGTATAATTTTGGTCCATGGCCAAAATTTTCTAGCATGTCCACAGAAATGTTAAAAAATAGACCTGGAAAAAACAGTGCTTCATCCTTTCCCATCCCTTTATGGCCAGACCATCTTTAAATGACCTTTACTGGTGCTTTTTTAACCTATTCTCAAACACTTGAAATGATTTCTACAACATTCAAAGCAATTTGTTCTAGTGCATTACTACCTTTATTGTTAAAAAGGTTTTCCTGACATCCAAACTGAATCTTTTTTGCTGTCATTTAGGAGCACTATTTCCTGCTCTGTGCATGATAAAATGCAAATTCTTCCTTTCCTCTCTGCAGCAGTCTTTTATGTTTTTAAAGGCTACTGTCAGTCTCCTCTACAACCTTATCTCCCCTAGATTTTAAATAAACATTTCATTTTTTTTCTTGGTTATGATGTTTTCTAAACCTTTGATCATTCACTGGATTGTGCCCAACTGATCAATATGTTTCATGAATGTGCCAAAAATTGAGCAATGATCTTAAGATACAGCTACACTGCTGTTTATACATTTTTATCTGTTTATATGCCCTTTCCAAAAATGTCAATGTTTGAATCATAGTCATGTTGTAATCCATTTTACCAGAAGGACTTTTTCTGTAGCACTGCTACCAAATGAGACATTTCAAAGCTTGTAGTTATGCTACGGAATGCTCATACCAAAATAGAAACATTTTTATTTCTCTTTACTTAATTAATCTTATTTTTAGGCCTTTTCTCTAATTTATCAAGATCCAGTTCAATTCTAGTCCATTAACCTGTTCTCTTGAAATTTCATTTTGCTTAACTGCAACAGCCAGTACTAGGTTGGTAGGCACTTGTAGAAGTTCTATACGTATGTTTTTCCATTTGATAGTGATGTCAGTTACAAGTTTTCTAGCCAGCTTCCGAGAGTTTTATGTAGAACACCTTTCCTCAGGTTGTTTACAAGAAATAACATCATTATTAACAAATAAGTAATAGATATCTGTTGCTTCTTCCCTTCTCATGAGTCTTATTTCTCTATTACAGCAAGAGACCAGATTTTTTTGATATGATTTGTTCTCAATAAATCTTTGTTGTCTGTTGATCATCTTTTTTTCTTCTTGGCAGTTCTTTGGTCCTAGAATTTTCCTGAAAAATTAGAGTTAAGTGATAAATTTATTATTCAGTTTTCACAAACCATACTCTGCTCTGGAGTAGTCTTAGTTTGTTTCTCATTAGTCATCCAGTATCTCACCGTATTCCAATAACTCATTAATCACTGCAATATATTGCTTAGGTCACCACTTTAAATTATATAGGATAAGATTTATTGTATCAAATAATTTTAAAGTCTCTGACTTTCATAGGTGTTCACAAAACCCTTTCCTTATTCTAGGTTAAAGTAGTATCTTTTTGTGATAAACGGACCTTGCGTGAGTCACCTGATTGCAGATCACATTCATTCTTTGAAAACATTAAGGCAAGGAATTTCATCTATCTGTTCACGTTCTTTATGCCATTTGAAAATGAATTTCCATCTTTGTTTAACTGTAGCATGACATTTTCCTACAGCATATATTACAACATACATTTCCCACATCATTTTCCCTTATCACTTCTATTACCTCTCTCGTTACATTTTATGTCCTTTACTAGCTTGGTCTTTTTTGTGCCTTGCACCTCCTGATTTTGTTCCTTTATGTTATTACTCTGTCATCTTCCCCTTGAATCTGACCTAATTTCTGCTATCTGTAAGCTTCCCACTTAAGTCTCAAGGTCCAAGAAGAACCCATTGTTTAGCCAGGCTGATATCCTATTGCACTCCTATTCTTCCTTTATAATAATTGCTGTTTCTTCTTCTTTGTTTGCCTATATCTTATGTCTTAAACTTGCTCCATATAGTATCCTAAATGCTGAATATGTGAGACAAAATGATTCTGTCTTCTTGGAAATGTCACAACTTAAAGATATCAGAAATGCTTTATAAGCACATACATAATATGCTCTTGTACCTGTTGAATGAATATTAGTGACAGTCAAGGAAAGTCATGTCATAAAATCATCATTTTCAGTTCTTGTTCTTACTGGATCAGTTATAAAATTCTTCACCACGATGATAAAATTTTAATATTATTGCCAAAATCATTGATATAAGCAGAATGTATAAATATTTATGTACCAAAAAAAAAACATTTAAGCACCATAAGTGCAAGTTTAAAACACCTTTTTAAAAGTTCTGTTTTTCTGGACTGAACTTAGAGCATCTTCTTGGAATGGAATACACATTGTAAATATTAAAAACAATTCTTGTTCAGAGAATCATATTATACAACTATGAATATCATTACAGTGTCACCTCTAGTCTTAATCAGGTGCCACTTAGGAAGGCACTCTGAGTCAGTTATAAGAACTATACCACAGTTTTTATACATACAGAATTAGGGGTCTTTTCTTAAATATATTCAGATAGCTCAGTGGCAAATCTCTGTCTGTTGCAATCTGAGGGTAAATTAATTAAATTTTACATAATTAATTTATATTATGGGTGACAAGAATTAAGAATTTGTAACTTTCAGGAAATATTCTGGATATCCCTATAGCTAATGAAACATTAGGTTTTTATTTTGAAGTTCTGATTCTAGGAGCTCCTCATGGAATGTTTTTGTGGCATGGTAAATGCATTACCAGAAATATGGCATAAATACTGCTGGATGCTCAGATAAATATTGCATATTGGCATTTAAAGGCTTCATGACCAGAATTTGAAAAACTTCAAATAAAACAAGATGCCTGATAAAACCAAATTTAGAAAGGTCTCAAAAATTGTTTTTTAGCGCTGTCCTTAAAAGGGGATAATACTCTGTACCAGATGTGGTCATTTTAACTAGCTCTCAATATACTTGCCATTAATTCCAGTAAATTAAAAAGTAATACTATATGCTTTAAATACATAGTGAGCTTTGATAGGGCAGAACTCTTACTTCCAATTCCTTCCATCTGTTGTTAAGAAGTCAAAGAATAAGTTAATGAAACAGCTAGTCACAAAACCTAGGTCTTAGCTGAACAATAGATTTACTGAAGAACATATGCAAGAAAGATTTACTTTCAGCTGTACAGTTTAAATAAGTAGGAGGAAAGACTTTAAAATTCCACATCATGTGGTATTTTCTTGCCTTTGAGCTTAGAGTGTAACTCACAAAGGATTGGAATAGTTTTGAGACATTTCTCATTTCTGATAAGCAGAGCTGGTTTTGGGAAGGCAGGGGCAGCTGGCTCCTGTTCACCAAAGGTGACAGATAAGGAACCAGTCACCAGTGAGACTGAAAGGATGCCAACTTATACCAGAGAAACCTAAGATACATAGAAACATAGACTAATACGTGACATAAAACCAAAAAAAAAACCCAAAAAAACCACACAACAAACTCTGGAAGATGAGGGACATTCACAACACCTGTAAGGTTGGTGCTGCTTACCTAGAGGAGAAATGGAAGCAAATCCAGGGAAATAATAATTGCGGTTGCTGGAGAAAGTCATTTGAGTCTAGCCCCTCCAAAATTGCTGTTCTTACCGAGGTCACTCTGTAGGTCTTTGCAAAGCAAAAGTTGAGCTGAGGAATAATTAGCCACACGTTGTTGCCACCATATTCAATTTACAATGGGCACTGCAAAGTCAGCAACTAGAGTACAGGGAAAATATGTGTAGGAGATTTCATCTCTGGGTTTCAGAGAACTGATAAAATTTGAAATAATCTTTAATACAAAGAAAAGCTTAGTGTTGGAGACATTCATAGGCTAAATTGAGCTAAAGGAAAGGTAAGTACAGGCCATTTCTTTTCAGACCTAAAAAATAATTTGGCAGTCATGAGGAAATTCAGTTATACACAGAGTATGACTGTAATTGCATTTTGGTAATTTCGTACTGTAAGGTAAAAAGAAAGGTCTGATTTTTAGGTAAGATATCAGAGGTTGTTGATTAAGCCAGTTGTTGTGAAATAGTAAAAGGTGAAAACAGTACTTCAATTTCATTTAGTTGTAATTCTCACTGCCTCAATTTCACATGAAATAAATCTTTTCTCCTTTCTATTACCTATTGCACAGTACTTGCCATGCAAGTCACCCCAAATCACTTCATCACCTCAAATTCAGATTTGCTGCACCCTCGAGGCAGAGCAGACACGAGGCTGAGGTTGCTTGCTGGATTGTGTTGCATGAGTGACAGATGATTTGTCCAAGGTCCCATGGGGAATAAAGTCACTGCAGAGCTTTGGTGTCCTCTCCCACACCCTGACTGCTCTGCTGCCTTAATATTTAGCTTTTTAAAATCTCCTTTATCCTCCAGCAAGCATTTAAGAATACCCAAGATACCTGACATGTGCATTTGTCATTGATACTGTTTTACTAGTGATGGTTTTTCCTGGGCATTTCTAGAAGAATTTGCCACGCAACATGGAAATATGCACCTTCATATTTCCCTCAGCACAAACATAAGAATTATTTATTTAATCCGAGAGAATATGCAAAAAGATGTTCTTTTTAAGGTGGGGAAAGAAAGGAAAAGATTGAATAAAGAAAGGAATTTCAATACCAAGAAGTGCAACTACTTTCCTGGCCAACCATCCTGAATCTGTTATTCAGAAAAAGAGCTTTTTTGCAGGTTGACAGCACTGGGACACAAATAAAAGAAGAAACTTTAGAAGTTAAAGACGGGAAGCTCTTAAACTGTGATAGTCTGTCACTTGGATCTTTAACAGCAGGAGGAAGCAAGTTATCCAGATTAGCATCAGGCAAGAAATTGGTGTCACTGCTAGAAAACCTCTTGGGTTGCATCACTACTACTTAAGCCTAGCGGACAACAGAATATTCACTGAACAAGTTTAAGAAATTACAGTGTTTAATAGCCACAGGCAACTTGTGCAGATCACCTAAGTGCAATGTCAGTGAAGGCCTTTGTCAGAGAAAGGTGTTTAAGTACCTAGTAATCCAATTAGTGTTCTCCATTTATTTAGAGAATCAAATAGCATGCTAATGCAGAGAGGCAGAAGCCTAGGCAATTTTTTTCTCCTTTGTGACCAAAGAAAGAAAGAAAGGTTTGTCATAAAAAAACCTTCAATTTTCCTGGTAGAAAAAGTAATGACTAGGACCTCTTCCAACTTACTGAGTACCGTACTTGAAAGTCTTACTTTATTCTATGTTGCTGACCAGTCTTGCATTCATAATAGATGACTCCTCAGGTGATGATCCTCAATATCAAGTATATCAAGAAAAGTACCATAGGGCCAGAAGGAATTTTTGACTCATCAGGATTTATCAAGATCACTCCAATCTACTTGAGACTTAAGTTCTTTCCTATAAGGTCTTTCCTTTTCTTCTTCTCACTGAGTTAAAGAAATTACATGAACTGCCATCCTGCATATTCACATATTTGAAGCAGTGTAGGACTGACTTTTGAAGAAAGTGTGTCAATCAATCTCTCTTGCTGGTCTGTCTTAGTTCTAGACTTCTGGCCAAAGCCCTGTACTGGACAGTATGTCCCTTGATCCTTTACCAAGATCCATTTTATATAGCACTGACAAAACATCAAACTTCATGTAAAAACAATAGCATTTTTTCTACTTTAGGCTCTCTCATTTGATCAGTAATGTTCTATATGTTAATTTAAATTTATTCTTAGCCAGCCTATGCTTCTTGGATTTATCATGTTCTATCTTTAATAACTTCAAAGCAAATAAGTTTTCAAGACCTCAGTTTTTTTCCATCATAAAGAATGGAAAGCCAAGCTATTGAGCCTATCTGCAGATTGGGTCATTTATGTCTGCATTATAAATATGTTCATCTTCAATCTCATCAACTGTATATTCACACATAAGCAAACCTTCTTTTTCCAAAATCTCTCATTTCCAAAAATGAAAGGCAAAGAATTGGTTGAAATGTTGCCAATCCCTTTAATGTTTTTATATGACAAACACTTCGCTCTAAAATTGTCACTGAGGCAAAAAATTTAGAGAAATAAATATTTTTTAATGCCTTAATACATGGGCAATGGTTTTTTTAAAATAAAAAAATAGCCAAACAAAACTTAAAAATCCTGGGTATTTAGATGGATAGACAGGTAATATTTTTGGTTGGTGTAATATGTAGCAAGTAACATGTCATTTTGGTTCAGACAATGAACTAGAAAATTTTTACCCTTGAAGCTTAATTTCTCTTTCTTTTATTTTATAAGTTGAAACAACATGGGACTTCAATTTCGATGTAATAAATATACCATAATCTCAGTTTAATTATACAAATTGAATATACATGGGCTATTTTGGAGGAAAAGCTATTAGTTTATTTCCTAGTATACTCTATTTCAATGCCTTTTCAAAATTACCTAAATAAAAAGTTAAAAAGTCTCAAATGTATCTCTTTGCAAATACAGGTGAAAATAAATCTTATGTCTGGGTACATGATATTCCAGCCCATTACTCAGACTTTTCCTTGAGCCCATTCACTCTGTGGAGGAACACTTGATTCCAAGACATCATCTTCAGAAGAATCACAGTTTGAGGCAGAGGTCACAGAACTGTCACATATTTTGCCTAACAGGTAGGTGAAGGGTGCTTGGTTCTCTTTGCACTCTGACTTTCCATCCTGATACTGTAAACCTCCATTTCATTCATTTGTTGTTATTGAAACATGAATAATCAATGACTAACGTGGAAACACCTCTGCTAGAAACTGAATAATCCTAGTAAGTAGAAACAAGTTTTTCTCCTTCCAGTGCAGCTAATGATGTGAGCAGAATGATGAGCATCTCTTACTGTTCAGCTAAAGCACATCCCATAAAACAAGTCACTTGTAAATGAAACAAATAATTCTTTCTGACCAGTAGAGGTAGGTAATTTGTCTAACACATACACATTCACTGACAGTTTTGTTGCTGTATCAAGTAGTACAGCAAATTCAAACTCAGCCAGCAACTACAGTATGACCATATATTGAGAAAACTGCCTCAAGAGTTTCCAACTCACAGCTTATCCAGTCTAATATCCCATTTCTAGAGGTTAGTATTAAAAGCTTTATAGGAAGACATAACCAATGATGCATGAACATATGCCCCCACATTATATTTCCTTCTAAATCTAACAAAGTTGGATATAAACCTTTAGGCATAAGAGTTGATATTTTTTAAATGTTCTACTTTTAACTTTTGCATCTCAGTGTAATCTAGTCATCCATTGAATATGCCCTTTGGGAGACTAGATAAGGATCTTATCAGTCACGAACTCCCTGGCAAATCTGTATTGCGAAAAATAAAACAAACAAACAAAACTAACTCTTGTGTGTTTTGCATTGTTTTCCTTTTATTCTCATACTTCTGTTTACCTCAATAGTCTTAGAAAAGATAGATCTGTAAGAAACTACCATACCGAACTTCCTTTTCCTAAAACTGCTCAATGCCTTTTCATTTTTATTTGTCCCTACCTATGAGATAGAACAATACTTTTCTGAAAACAGGAATCAATTCTAATTCCAAAGTTGTCTTTGAAGTACACTGTCACTACCACTGCATTGAGTATATAACAATATCATATCTTCATAACTCTTACATTGAAACTTATTTTGCTAAAGACTCCTTAATAATATAATCTATAAAGTCTGCAGCTACAGCATATAAATTCAGATGTTTTTTCACAGTCACTGGAGATCTCTGAATGTAGTTCCATAGACATTCAAATATAGTGCATATGGGGTACTCTTATTTGAATTAAAGGCTATCTGAGTTTCAACACATTAACTTTTCTTATGGAACTTTTTTTGCAAAGTACTTTCTAATATGCCTAAGAATCTGGGTATCAGCCACCTCAAACCTGTAGTCAGTCCCAAATAACTGATTATTTTTTGAGAAATATCTCAATTAAAAGAAATTAATTGCGAAGATGTTAATATAGTTTGGTTTTAATCTACACTTTGATAAAAAATCTAGGCTTGCTGAAGAAATCCAGGTAGCTGCCAATGAAGACATCTTGATGTATTGAAGAACTTTTGATTAGGCAGTTAAGTTGAGGAGACTGCTGTTACAACAAAGGCACATCTCTTAGTCATTGGCAGGGGGAGAACACTGATTCTGCCTAAGATGAGAATGGACTGTTTTGAGGACAAAATATCAAATAGATCTAGAGATGGGAATATTTTCAAGAAAAATCTGGCAATAAAGCCCAGCAAGCTTTCCTAAGAAATAAAAGAGTTCAAAGCCTTAACCCTATGGCTAACACCTTGTGAATGAAGAATCTTTGCCACAGGAGAAAATAAAAGTTTGTGAGTGAAATACATATGTCAGGTCAAGTGTAAAGATGACCAAACTGTTGAGTTTCAAGTGGATCAGGAAACTGAAATACAAGGTGTTCAGTGTTATAGTTGCTGCTCTTTAGGTAAAAACAGTAGAACAGAAGATTAATTACTGATATTCCCATGAAAGCAAAATCTGTATATTGGACAACATCCAAACGATGCATAAATAAATATTGGTTTCTTGATCACTGATGTCTAGGAATTAAAATTAATTTCGAGCCTCCCAATAAACTGTCCCCAAAAGAATAAGTTATCAAGCTTTGTCTTTGATTGTAAAATGTCATAAGTGTTAGCAGAGTCTGTAACACATTATTTAATATGTTTTAAGGGCATATGAGACAGAAAATGAAATGCTGCAGGTATACCATGTTCAAAGGGCTTGACCTCATTACACTTAAAATAAATCAAGAGGAATGTCTTTCAGATTATCAGCTGAATTGGTTTTAAGCAACATGAGATGAGAATCATGCCTCTGTTATTAGAAGAGAAACCTTTTTTGCACTACACGGTACTGGAACAAATTCAGAGATTACCACATCTCAGTGCTGTAAGAAAGTGAGAGGTAAATTAGACACTGGTTAAAATAGAATGTCACAGAAGACATAAAATATATCCTGAAGCAGGTAGAAGGAAATAAAATAAGAAATTGATAAAGCAACACAAATGATAGATTATAAGGAAAAAGAAGTCTCAGTAGAGAAAGAAAGTATTGAAAGAGAGGGATGAATATCCTCTCTTAGGTGGATGTGATATAAAATGAATATCAAATTGGCCTGAGGTCAGATCTAAGCATCAAAGCAGATGTTCATTATCCACCCATAGTCTGAAATCCATCATCAAGGGCATCTGATGCAGACTCTCCCTGCTACAACTGATCTGTGATGGTTGTGATTCAATGATTTGCTAGATCCAAGAGCATGGCAGAGCCTTTCGTCTCCATCTCATGTCATGCTGCTTCTTGTCTTTGCACCAAAGGGTGTCACGCCCAAACATCCAACTTCTTACATCTTTTAAATACCAGGAAAGTCCCTGTCCTAGATAAAAAGAATACTAAAATCTTTCCTGTGACTGTATTACCTGGGGTAATGGTGTACTAGGAAAAATCAGAGTACTCTGCTGGTATGATTAGAAAGAGGAGAGTGACTGGGGAGAAGAGATTCTCAAAAATTATATGGAGAGCAGCACTAGAAGATCTACAGTCTTTGGAGAAGAGAGGCAGAGGGGAGGTAAAAGGAAAGCTTTGCTTGTTCTGAATTTTTGAAAATTACTAAATTTTCTTCATATGAGAATCCAGCAGTTACTGATTCATTGACTATACATGCAGAACTCAAAAAAATACAAAGTGCTGAGCTTATGAAATGGAAACAGAGAAAAAGCTAATGACCCCATAGAAGGGTAAATGGGGAAGAAGGTTCAGCAAAGAGACACAGGGAGAAGTTCAAGGACAAGAGGATCAAAGAGTGCTCTTAAAAAATTATAGGAAAGAAAGATTTTGGCAGTGAAATCATTCTTGAGTCATAGAAGAAAGAGTAGATGAATAAGTAAAAGCAATTATATGGAAATAAAATAATAGAATATGATATAGAGCAGACACAAAAGGATAAACAGGAAAATGAAAATTAAAAGAAGCCAAAGTAGTAAAAGAAGGATATGAAAAATAGGGTTCAAATCAACCAAAAGACAGAGATGAAGCCCAACTGCTAAAGAACATCTTTAATTTTTATATGGTATGAGGCTATCAAACTATTTACTCCTTTGAAGATGATAAATCACAAATATCTATATCTATATCTGTATCTATATATATATATATATATATGACCCATAAATTCAGGTTTATGCCATTATGGTAACTATTTCTTTGTGGCATCTACTGTCCATTATGAATAATTTAGCATAGAAGTTACTTTAATTTTACATCAACTTGAAGTTATCTTTGTACTTTGTCTTTAGAACAACAGCAAAATCTACACCAGTGGAGTAAAAATATAGACCTACTGTATGAATTATTTCTTTCCTAATCATTACATCTTGTAACCACTGATATTTTTTTATGTAAATCAAAATATAAACATTTATCTTATTAAAAAAAAGCCATTTGGGCTGCAGATGATCTGCCTATAAAAATGCAAGTGCTATGAAATTCTTTGGGAAACAATTAAGGGATGTACAAATGTAAACAAATAGATCCCAAGATTAGTATTTCATTTGTAACATCTAATCATCATCTAATCAGATGACATAATTAGAATGAATCCTCCTGGCCTTAAAATCTATGCATGTCCAAATACATAATTGACAAACATGCAATCATATGTCTGTGGGGAGTATTTCTTTCTACTCTGTTAAATGGGTAATTTTATATTTTATTGTGTATCATGACTATTGGTATCCCTTCTACATTTCCAGCTTAGCTAATGCAATTAGAATATCCTATTGTTTTCATATTATTAGGCAATTATCCACATTATTTTCTGACAAGCAGTTTCATTGAATAATTATTTATGGTACAAAGAGTGTACATATTTTTAATAAATTTAATTTGGTTTTATTTCATTTGTACTAGTTCCATTCTAGTATTCTATGCCAATTCAACATAGGTAACAAGAAGCATATGTAAATTAAACTACAAAATGTGTAGAAATTCTCTAATTTAGATATAGTCTATCAATTTTATAATTTCTTAAATCTGCAAATTCTGTAATTAACTAAAAGGTTTGCAAAAGTTAGAGAATATAGCAGTCTGTGGCAACAATGTTCTCATCACACTGTACTAATATACACATATATGTGAACACATATCTATAGAACATGTTTAAATAGAGATATATTTGTCACATATATACATATATAGTATCTATAATACTACATTATTATGTATATATGATGTGCAATTGGAGGGGTTTGCAGACATACCCTTTTGTTTATAATGACTCTTGGGAAATTACTGTGGCTATCACAATAATCTGCCCCAGACAATGAAGAACAGAGAGAAATATTTTACCCTTTTATGATAACAGTATATATACACATGTATAGATATATGCACAAGCACACAATGCATGAATATATACTTGGAACTCATAAACACATACTATGTATTATAAAAATAAGTAGGCTACTGGATATGATCATAATTTCCAGTTATCTCATCCTCCTTGCTTTGATAGAACTTAACCAGTCAGCGCTGTGCTCATAATTTATAGTTATATAGCAGATTCCACAGCAAATGGATTGGAAGAAAAGACCAAAATTCAGAATGCTACAATTAGGCTTGATTTAAGCATCTCAGTTTAACAGGGTCGTAGCTCAAAACAACTAAACCATTTAATGAAGCCTGTAGGGAATTCAGTGGATATGGATGCACTGCCAATTGTACTCCTCTATTTCCTGTGCACCACTAAAAATTTTTGCCAGAGAAAAAGCTTTGCCACACAAACTTTCATTCTCATTCTGAAGGAGTTTTCATATGACCCTTAAGTAATATGTGCTAATTAAGAAAATATTTTTAAAACAGGATGTTTCATTTCAAAGTCTACAGAAAACTACCAAAGGGTAATAAAGAATGGAAATGAGAATTCAAATATTTTTTAACAACAAAAGCCTTGTTTGATCACTGAAATAATGTCCAAGTCATAGCTTCAAGCATTACTTCACCTGTGGGAAATATAACAAACATTATTTTGAAAACAGTTAATTTTGTGACAAAAGTAGTTTGTATGAGTTTTGCATAAAATTATTTTTATGCCATACTTATGCATCTGCTTATCTGCTTAAGTGTACTTCAAAGTACACTTTTCAAATTAATCCCCAGCAAAGGACTTGGATTTCCTCTTTTTTTTCTTCAGACCAAGCATCTCATTTGAATATTTTTGTATGTTTCTTTGTTGCATTGTATGCAACAGTACTGTAATATTGCTGCTTTTCTGCAAGAACTAAAGAACCAATGCGTTTTTTCTTATTTTCCTTTTTTTAAAATTAAATACACCTTTGTAGAAAGTGTAATATAGGCATATGCTACATGTCTTGTTTTATCTAATTTGAATAGATTTAATAGTTGCATGAGTATGGATTCAGTCATTTCACCGGTAAATGAGGAGCACTGACACAGGTTGCCCGGAGAGGCTGTAGAGTCTCTGTCCTTGGAGATTCTCAAAACCAGATGGGATGTCCTCCTCTGGCTGAGCAAAAGGGGGTGGACCAAGCAATCTCCAGAGGTGCCTTCCCACCTCAGCCCTTCTGTGATACAACTCTACCACAGCTTTCCTTTTGTGCCAAAAACCCCAAGACTCCCTGGAGCTGCATGCCCACTGAGCACCTTTTGTGTGGCTGTTACAAACACAATCAAGAACCATCTAAAACAATCAGCAAGATGAAAGTAGTAGGAAGAGAAAAGGCAATGAGGGAGAGAGACGCTGATTTTACAGCTGAAATCCTCAACAGAATGTAAATCCAAAGTACTCATATTTTTAAAAATTCTACTGAACTATGCTCATTGTAGCAGGAGCCTGTGCTCAACATCCAGACTCCTGATTTGAGGGTGTGAATACTCAGTCCTCTGTTACTTTAAACAGGGCTTCTTCGCCTTCTGGAGACTGTGCTATCATGCAGACAAAATAAATTCTTTTTTTTTTCAGATGAAGAAATTCCCCTTGTGCCCCCTTTTCTGGGAAGAGAAGGGCTGAATTAGAATACACAGCAGCAAATTAGAGAAGAGGCAGAATAAGTCTCCTGCCCTGCAGCCCACTCTGACATCAACATTAAGTGGATGCTGGGTGTGACAAACAGCAGCATTCCCAAGAGATATAGAGAAGTACATAGACATGGAGACACAGCTAAAAGACTTTTAAATAATAATGTAGTAGTTCAGAGTCCTCAGTGAAAGTGAAAAGCTTCTTTTGCTAGGTGGTGTATGAACTTGTACAAACATGCATCTCCTACTTCAAAGTGTCCTGTTTATGAACTGTACTGCACTTATGACAGCTTCCAGATTTTAAAGGTGTTCTTTCTCCTCTTATCATTTCTCTGCCTTTTTCCGGAATAAACTAGCAGATCTTTGAAGAAGAAAGAATAGTACACCAATAAATCAAGCACCCTGGTAAAAAATCACATTGTCCATAAAACTGTTTTCCCCTTTTCTGATATCTAGGATGGCTACATATATAATACAAAATCACTTATCTTCTTCTTGGCTTCATTTGAATTTAAAGGTAGAAGGAGAGATTTTTCCCACTCTGTTGGGTTTATCTGCCTCTCAGAGTGAGAGTGCTGGAAATGGGCAGGTAATTTAAAATATATCAGAAATAAGTGGCTACGGTTTTCTTAGCAGTTTTCTTGTAAAGATAGTATCTTTACATTAGAACACAGTTCTGTGCACGTGTGTATGTATCCTGAAAAGTAACATTGCAGGTACAGAATGCTGAGTGAAGCTTAGAACGTAAAAAAAGTAGTCCAGATGTGTGATTTAAATCCGTAACAAAATTTGACTGATTGTATAACCATTGCCCACAAATACATGAGATTTGTTGTCCTGGAGAAATAGAGACAGAACACAATTTCCACTTTATTCTCTTAATAAAGAATTCAAGTGTCCTTTTTATTGCTATTGACAGAAAAGTTTCTCCCAGCAGGTAGGTGCCATTACATCTTTCCTGGGGTTTGGCTTAGGTCTTAGTTGCCAGGTGTCTCAAAACTGAAGGATATCCCTGAGAAAGCAATAGGAAATTAGATTCTCTTGGCTTACTTTGTAATTTTTTTCCATCTACAGTAATCCAATGAGTGCTTCAGAAATCTTCCCAAAAGAAAGGACTCCTTTAATAATACGAAGTCATCAGAAAATATTCATTACTCAATTTTTTCCTGAAAAGATCCTTAACAAATTCCATACTCCATTCTTAATTTAATTCAAATTCCTTACTCCACTAAATAGGGAAAGACAGCTTTTCATCACATATATTGATACAGGAGAGCTCTGAAGATTTATTATTTTGGTATTTCAAGTTCTTGTATTAAAGCAATTAGGTAGGACAGACCTCACTGCCACAAGAAGAACCAGAGCAGATTCATAGCCTGTTCCAGCTCATTCTTATTTTAGTGAGTTTCTTTCAGCACTAGAAATAAATTATTTTAGGTATTAAGTTATTTTAAGTGCATTAGTCCTTTAGGTGAATGAAAAATTAAGGTTAATCCCTTACTATGAAAGAGAACATGTAATCTGATCTATGTGGACTGATTGTATTTGAAGATATTTTCACTAGACCTTTGTAGCTCATCTTACAGTATTAGTATAGATACAGTCAGAGGGTTCCAATGGAATCTTTAAATGTTCAGCAAACCAAGACTAGACTACAATACTACAGTACAGAATTTTCAGCTTGTTTAACTACAGTGAGCAAGAGTATAGGATGTATCACTCATTAACATGCATGGGAAAAACCCCAGTTTTGGAGCTGGATATAACAATTTCACAATTTAATCAGATTAATTTTAATGATCTTCACATTTTATAAATTTACCAAAGGTGAACATATGCATATTTTGGTTAGCAGAATTACACCAGAAGAAGGATGCTTTACCTGTTTTTAACATTTATGCTCCAATTATGTATAAAATTTAGATTTTGATCACTATGTGTTAACAAGAATTGTAATTGTTAGCTATCAATATGCCTCATAACTGAACCATTATGTTAATGAAATATACCTCTAGGTCTTGTCACCACCGTTTAAGTTTATTTTTCCAAATGAACAGCCTAGTTGTTTATAAAAACATTAGAAACTAATTAGAATGCATTTAGTATGTGCCCTCCATCCAATTTTTCTTATTACAGCATTAGTGTAATTACTACAGATCTGTCCATGCTTCCTTATGCTGTGAATATGAACATCTGTGTCCTAGAAAACTTGAGATTAAAGCCCTGAACAGGAATGGCCCTTTCATAGGCCTAAGTGACTGATCCTCCCTTAAACTAAGGAGCATTAAGGTACTTTGTCAAGGTAAGGGATGGAGTCCTTCCAAGGGCACACATTTTACAGACCTTTCATTTTGCTGGAGTGGATTAACTGTGAAGAAAAACGTAGTCAGCTGAACTCATTGGGTCTGTGCAATTTTGTGTGAATAAATATTTCCTGTCAAAAAATAAGCACTGATACTTTTTCTTTCACAGCATATAAAGGTGGTGAAATTATTATATCCATTTCCCTGAGCATGCAGTTACAATATTGATTTTCTTGTTTTCCACCAAAGTATTGTTCAGATTTATTATGAAGCAATATTTCCTTTGAAAAAATGTACTACATAAACCAGCAGGTTTTTCCAGTGTGAGCTTTCCACTAAAAATACTGGTTAACACAAAAGCTCTGAAAATAGTGGAGGTGAGGAGCACTTTGTCTGAAGAGAGCTGAGAGCAACATGACAGAAAGCACCGTTATGCTTCCATCTGGCTCTAAATGACATGCCTTTGCTCATTATTTTTTTCTGCACGTGAGCACAACAAATCTGGCAAAACACAGAAAGTATGAACAAAAATATTGTGTAGCCCCAAACATTATGCAGCTCTGAAGAGAAATATCAAATATATATTCACAATAGTAATTTTCCATTAAAGTTGATGCTTTTGGTGCTAAAATATATCTATGCAATTATTAATGTCATTACCTTCTTTATGACTACTATTGAGATATCTATATTGCTATAAATGTCTGTGTCCATACTTTGCTATTCTAGGGGGTGTTGCAGGGCAATACAGGAAATACCTCAATGCTATTTAGCAAATGAAGGCAAAATGAGTGATCCCATATCCATTTTCCAACTCTAAATGTTCAAAGTGCTTAATACTGGCAAGATGGCAATATAGTTTTTCAACAATGAAATATTATAGTTCTTACTTCATAACGGGTGAAGTCCAGGGCACATAACATTCCCCATCCAAAACAGGATATGCAAAGAAATTAGTGAGACATCACATTATAATCAAAGAAATCAAGCTATTGTAAAAAATTACACTTTGTTATTTTAAAAGACAAGGATAGCGTAGACAAACAAGACATAAACACAAGATCATGTGGACAAGGGGAATGAGAGAACTCAACTCCTATAAACTACTGTCATTTATTCTGATCACCTGACCTGAAAATCTGGGGACAGTGATCTTACGTCAGCATTTTGTAGCTTTTGTCTAACACAGGAAGCAAAGAGGAGGCAGATTGGGTTTTTTTACTGTAGCTTCACAGTTCCTTAAAGAGCACCAGAAAAACCCCAAAAACATTCCAGATATTGTCTTCCTCCTTAAATATGGCATCATTCAATAAAGGGAACCATTTAACTGTGTTCTGCTCCTTGCTTTGACAAGCAATGCCGAAAAGATTTCATGCTATGTTAAAATCAGCCCTTAATTCTGAGTCTTCCCCACTTTCGTTTATCATTGCTGCTTTTCATATCAGGAATTGCATTATTCCATTAAAAAAAAAATAGATGTGGAGCCTACTTTTCTCAAAGCCTTTTAGTTGTTTTATTTAAACAACACTGTAGTAGATTACTCCTCTTAGAGCGAGTGTACTTTTGATTTACTTGTATATACTTGCTTGGTCTTCCCTACTAAATTTTCTTTATCTCTTTCTTTTCTGCATTTCAAAGCACAGCAAACAGTACCACTGATCAGCTGTAAATCTACAATGTACAAAAAATATATATACAAGTCACTAAATTTTTAATGCAAAATTCATATGTATCTTGAAATGGTTTTGTACATATATGTATATATATAACTATATTTGTGAGTCTCAAAATTTTCTCTATGTCTTAATTTTATATGATAAAATTCATTATTTTTCCAATGACCTGAGTCACATTTAATTGACACACATGTTTTTCTCTTTCCTTCCAAAAAAGGAAGATAATTCTGTCAGTACTGTTCATTAAAATATATCTGATGAAATCATCTCAAATAGTATTTACGTTATTATTCCATCTTAACTTGATGAAATTAATTTTTAAAATTTATTTATTCAAGGCACTCAGACCTCACCATGGATTATTCATTACCTGAAGTTGAAATAGAACCATCAATTTTTTTTCCTTCTGCTCTGTAACTCAAAGGTCACATGGTTCAAATGGCTTCAAATCTCAATTGGTTTGAGAGGCTTCAATCTGCCTGCAAAGTGAGATCAGGCTTTCTATAGTACAATCTAGAAATAATATTATTTCATAATTATTGTCCATGATGGCAGATCAGATAAGCCTCAAAGTAGTATTTCCATTAAAATTAGTTAAGACACACATTTTTAAAATCATAAGCTTTCAGAATAGTTTTTACTTTTCTCTTTTGTTTCCTTTTTCTTCTCTCAGTCTTCTCTCTTTTTTTTCTTTCTTTATGTCATATTTGCAAGATGAACACAGTAACAAAAATTAAAGAGGAAAGGAAAAAAAACTAAACCTTTGAAAAAAAAGAAGTGTGTTAGCTGATTTTGTTAAACATTGGTTTCATTGGGGGAAGGAGGTTTTTTTTTTTCTCAGTTTTCATTGATAAAACTCTGATTCCTTAAGAACCAATCATTCTTTTAAAATTATTTTAATTTAAAATTGTGCCTATTTGTCTTGTATCTTGGAAGAAATGGTTGTGGATATCCAGATGGAGGCACTTTTAAGAGTGCCTTTGTACACATTGTTGGCAGGCATGAAAGAACATTTATTATTAGAAGCATGGGCACAGCATCTCAGATATAAGAATGTAAGAGTTTATCTGGGGAGAATGCAGGGGAGGACACACATTCTTTTCATCAAATATGAGCAACCTTATACTGAATTACTGTAGTGTGTCTAACTTGTGAACAGAAAACCACATGTACATCAGATGTTCTTGGGGATAAAAGGACATATTTACATACATTTACACATCCATTAAAGGAGAAGCTGCTTCCACATGCTGAGATATTTGATTTGTGTCCTTTAAATTGTTCTTGCCAAACCAGAAAAGTTGTGAGTAGAATAATCAAGGAGTGTTCACTTTACTGTTCTCTTTTCTAGATATAAAGACAAAAAAATTAATTTAATTTTAAAGTGTATTTTTTTTCTATTTTGATTATAATAGCATCCAGATGCCCATTTGAAAGAAAGAACTTCATTTAAAAAGTATTTTTAGAAGGGCTATTTAGGTCCCTGCTGTGGACCAGGACACCTTGCGTTAGACTAGGTTGTTCAGATCTCCACCCAATCTGGCCTTAAACACTTCCAGGGATGCAGCATCCACAACTTCTCTGAGCAACAGGTTCATGTACCTCACCACTCTAACAGTAAAGATTCTTTTCCTAATACCTAATTTAAACCTACATTCTTGCTGCATATAAGAGATTGAATTGGGTAATGTCTTAAGCATTGTTAAGATCACTGAAGTACTTTGCCCATTATGGCAAAACTGTATAAAGAATCTGTGACCTCCAAAGCCCACAGACTCATATGCTGAGGCCAGGTTTGCACACAGTCCTCCTCAGCTGAGGGGGAAGAAAGTGAGTGAGTGAGTGAGTGAATGTGTGATGGTATAGCCCCTGATCAGTTTAAGACAGAGGCAGCAAAGACCCATCTTCACTCACACAAACTGTCTTGGTTGCAAAACCTCCCCCCTGCCCTTTGAAGGCCACATACATATGGGACATTTACATGAGAGACAGTCAAGGAGGTGTCATAAAGCATCCAAGACCCCCAAAGCACCACTCCAACTGATTCCTGAGGCCTTGCATCAGACTGCACGTGATCGAAGTGTTGCAACAGATCCAAGTCTGTTATAAGAGACTGTAATATTTCACACACACACCACAGGGGAGGTATCTGTGTGTTCCCAACTGTCCTGAACATATACTAATCCACTGAACTCTGTGTTTCATGGACCCTCATCACTGAGAAGAGCAGAAGAAGAGGACTAAATGGACTCCATCAGAATCCATGGAGTGGTGATATTTTTCTAATTACTCTACCTCTCTGTCACTCTCCTTCCCTCCTTGATCCCTGTTTTCTATTTCTTTCTTTCTATCTCTCTCTCTCTCTCTCCCCCCCCGCCCCGCCC
>VXBI01010439.1:773080-780580 GCA_013397375.1 Toxostoma redivivum | reverse complement strand
TTGGTTTCTTTTTGTGTGAAATTTAATTATACTTATCTTCAAAAGCCACAAGATTTCCCCCAGAACCAGATTATCAACTTGCTTTTAGATTTTTCTTTGGGTTTTTTTGGTACGTTACCAGAGAAGCAACAAGTTTTACATAACAGACCTATTTCAACTGTTTGTGTAGTTCTAAATCAAATTCAATATACCATAGGAAAAATATCAGAGGTAGAAAAAAAATACAAATGCTAAGATAGCAGAGTTAGATCTCAGGCAAGATGTCTGGCAAGTCCTTACTCAGTCATCCCAGGGAATTTTGTTATGATTGATAGGACTATCAGGCCTGAGGAAAAAAATCAGTGCAACATCACTAGGCATTAATCTTTATAAAAGTCAGAACGTTGTTTCATCAGAGTGCAGACATTTATAGAGTCTACCAGCTTTCTAGTAGAAGCCATAGGTGATTCCTTACAGTTCACAAGATGAATTAACAAACTCAGTTTAACTATGTTAGCTTCAAGTGAGGGCAATTTTGAATGCCAGAATTATTTTCACGTGCAACAATCACTTCTTGCATTCAACAATTCCCAGATAATCAAATGTTTTATTTTATTTAATGTAAACTGAAAACTGGCCTGACCCTTTTGTTCTTCTGAAAACAGCAAACTGTAACATTTCTCTGTGCCTTACCCTAATGATGTACAACATGACCAGAATCAGAAAGCAGCACAGTCATGAGACAGAACAAGAGACAGGGCATGTAGTGTTCTAAATGCCTTTGCAGTTCTGTGAAAGCTTTCTTTAAATAGATATTAGATCAGATGTTAAGTTTCCCTCTTTATTTTTTAGTTTGGGGTTTTTTTTGGTGGTCTGGGTGATGGTTTTTTTGTTTGTTTGTTTGGGTTTTTTTTTTTTTGGTTGGTTGAGTTGTTTTGTTTAAATAAAAAATTGTCTATAATGGTTCTAGTAATTTGGACTCACTTTTGCTTAGAAAGTCCAAAGGAAATAAACAGAGAAATCTATTCAATTTTCTATATAATATCTGTCGTCTCTTCTGACTGAATTGATTTACAGGAAATACAGGCTTTGGATATTTCTTCAGAAAATGTCCTGACTTTTTCAGAGAAAAAGTGGGGTAAAGGATCAGGCTCAACAAATATCTCTAAGGAAGGAAATGGGCACTATAGGAGGATGGACTATGTACTACCCTGGCCCATATGGAGAAAGAAAGTCATGTTATTCATGACTTTCATTTTATTCATGTTATTTCATGTCATGAAATAATGAACTGCCCAACAATTTAGCCTGGATTCTCTTTGGATGTCCTCTGCAGCAGTCCCTGCTGACAGATGGTAAGAGTCCTGGAGTGGTGAGGAGAATACTCTTCATACACAAACTTCTTTTATTCCACACTGCAGATGTCGTGAATGTTTTCTCTTCAAACCAGAAAAACAGAATAATGGGATTTAACAAAACAATTTTCTTGATATCCATTCAATATAGGCCAGCATCAAGACTACACCTTGAAAGAACTTTCCTGATTATAAAAGAGTTTGTAGCAGGGTGTAAGATTAGTTCTGTGTGTTGAACCCTACAAAGGTCTCATTTAGAAGACTGAACAATTTTCTTGTCTGTTTTTAACGAGGAAAGCTAGCAAATTAACCAGGAATTCATGACAAAAATACAGTCAAATATATCTCAGGCTCAACGAAAGCAAAACTCTTAAAAAGGGGACAATATAGAAGTACTGAAACAAAGATAAAAAGGAGATAATATAGAAGTACTGAAACAAAGTTAGAAAAAAAATATGGGGGAAAAAAGGGAAAGAGAACTTTCAAGATAAAACTGAAACTACCGTACCACAGGTGCATTTCTATCTGATTGTTTAAAGTGCATTTTGTGTCTGAGAAAAAGAAGGCTAGGTATCAGAAGAGCCTTGGTAGTCTCAAGAATCACACACAAACACTAACTACCACGGCACATGATTCAAAGATCAAAATCCATACATGATGGTGTCAAATCTTAAATTAAAGGTTATATTCACAATGCAGAAGGAAGCAATAAAACATGATTCTCCTGCTTATAAGTCAAATGTGTCTTTTGCAGTTTCTACTGTATAACATCCAACACAAAACATACACTTTAGCATTACCTACCTCAGGATGCTCAATAGGATCTCGGCTGCTGATTTTCCATATAAGAAATTTCCCATATAGGGTACAGGTAGTCAGAAAAACTGTAGGTATACGATACAAATCATTAAAAATATAATTTTAGAGTTTGCATCTATGCTTGAAATGGTGGATAAAAAAGGAAAATAACAACAAAATTATTAAAAGAGAATTCTAAAAAGCTGAACTAACCTTCTTTTAAAGTTAGGGGAAAAGAAATAGGTTTTAACACTGCTTTGCTTTCAAGAGACTGCAACGCTACTGCCACACACTGTCAAGGTGAAATGGTACTTCAGCAAATGAAGTAAATCATCAGTGAATACAAGTGTCTGAGAAGCTTTTGTTTCTCCCCTCTCCCTGTCTTCTGCTGAAGTAGAAAGAATAACAGAGCAGAAGTACTTTAGGCCAATTTAAGAACTCTATGTGCAATTCTAGAGTAATAATCTCCACGTTTCTGCTCTAGTCGATGCACTAACCATATGCTATTTTCTCTCACTTTGTTTTTAGTGTTTCAGAAACCATTCCTCCCTAGCCTTTTGCCATGAGGCAGACAGGAGTGACTCATATGTTCTGGGATTTAAAAGGCATCTTCTGTAAGCACAGTTAGTGAGTCTCACCTGCCAAAAATAAAGCTCCCTTAAGTTTCTTCAGATGAGTTGTCCAGTCTTCCTTAATACCCTGACTTCAAGCACAGAATTGGGATTTACAAGTGTTTTATCTCTCTTTTGTTTGAAATTCTTTGTTTTGAACTTCTTGAACTTCTGAACTTATGTCAAAGTGAAACAGCTTTGTTGGGCCTGACACCAACTCTACAGAAGGAGGAGAACTAGGAGGAGATCAATGCCATAGCTATAAATGGCACTCAGGATGTGAAGAAGTAAATATATAGTTGTTCACTTTTATTGGCACTGGGAGGAAGTATGTTTTAAAGCTACTGAATACTATGGTCCCTGTACATTTTTTCCATAACTAGGCAATTAGGTAACTGCCCCTTACTGCTAGCTCAGAGGAAAAACACATCAGTTTCCCTTAATGCAGCATCAAGAAAGAGAAAACACTGTGCCTGACCCAGGTTTTTAATGTCCTCTGTCCTGAGCCTTGAAACTCCTTTAAATATGAACAGGAATCTTTCTTATTATGCACTGTTGTGTACCTCTCAAAAATGTGTCAGCTGAGATAGTTGGAATATAGTATCTTCTGGGCACACTGAATTTTACCCTGTGTAAGTTGGCACCCACTTCAGAGTATGCAAATGGCTGTGTGAGAGAAGAAACTTGTAAGCCTGAGTATAGTCTAAAGGGGCCACAAAAGGTCTGACTTGGCAAAGGAGCACAGGAAAGAAAGCCTTTTATAGGATCAAAACTAATAAATGTTTGCAGTGTGAAAAAGGTAAAGTAGCTGGAAGCTCCACTTCAGGACAATGTTGCCACATGTTTATATTTCAGCTAATTTGCTGAAAGACATGCGAAGCCTTATACACCTTTTTCTACACTGGGGAAGAAATTCTATTGTGAACAGAATGTAACATCATTACAATTATTATAGCTATTATTATACACCATGACTTGTGTGGAGGATTCTTTCTAACACTTATTAAGCATCTATTTCTATTAAAGAGTAATATGTTCTTGTACTAGTTCAGGGGAAGAAGTGCAAAGAAATATTATATATAAAAATAGCACCTGGTATTTTTAGGATAAAGACAGTGCAAATTTGTTTCTCTTGCTCACCTGAGATTGTTTTTCCTTCAAAGTTGACCAGGATACTAAGTTCAGCAACAGGAAAAGCTCAGGAACAGTAGGTGTTTCCTTAATTGAACTCTGGTGAGTGCTCACAGTTCACTGCACAAGCAGTTATTTACTCACTTATTTTTCTATTTACTTTTTCTCAAGTAACCTTTCTTTTTTGGAACTTCTAAAGATTATTTTGGCCCAGAAATGTTGTTTCTGTGCAGTGGTTTGTGCAAAGATGCTGCCATACAGAAATCAGCAAATTATAATACTTTACTGCTTTGGCTTAGCATCTTCTGGAAATCCAGAAATGGAAGAGATGCCAGCAGAGGAGAACACTGGCACTGCTTCTCTCTGTGGCAGTCTCATTCCTTTGGACACCACATGGGAAGATGCGACTGTTGAAACATATCTTTTGTGTATGAGAAGTATTTGGTCATGTCTATCCAATTTCTCCTTAACAAAGGGAACAGGTAAGTTGCCTTTCTCTTGGCAGAAGAAAAAGCCCACAGAAGTGGCACATAAGCCCATGCTGGGGCTCAGCATTACTGCATAAGTTACTGATGAATGACTCCACTTCAAAGTCTGAGCATACTGGACCTCATTTTGCTGAGAAAGCCAGCATTTTTTGGTGCCCATCTACATTAATTTGGAATAATATTTTGTGATTTTCTTTGGAAGCTCAGGCATTACCATGCATCATCTCTTTATTTTTAGGATGAATCCAGCTGACCTCAGTATCACTTGGCTGGAAACCTGACATAGCAAAATACATAAACTGCCTTTGTTCAGATTCAGATTTGGATTCAGGTCATGGAATTTTTAAGTTTAAAAGTGTATATCAAGTATGTAATAAAGCATAGAAGTATAAAAGTATTTATCTAATCATTAAAAAGTATAAAATCTAATAATTAGTTAACATTTTGACAATGCCTCCAGTGTGAGAATTAATGCAGTTAAATTGAGTATGCTAACAAAAGTTAACAGAACAATAAACAAAACAAAACAAAACAAAACCCAAAGAAAAATGCAGCTATATGAAGATCCTTCATTCTGTTGTAACATAAAAGACTTAAGGGCTTGGATTGGAAGTGAGAGTACAAAGTAAATTTTTTAATATGCTATTGCAAAACTCACAAACTAGGCTTTTGTGCAGCATTTGAAGAAATATTTATGAAATGTCGAGTATATTCACACAAAAATGTCACAGGACTTCTGAGAACCAATGATACTCCGTATTATTGCCTGACTTTTTGGCTAGCACTTAAACATTCTCAGACCATGTCAATTCCTGTTAGAAAACAAGCATGATCTTATATTTTGAGTGATGAAAGGTGTCACAATGGAAATTAAAGACAACACTTCGAGCATTAACTCTCCAGAGAACATCATTAAATTCTCTGAAAAGAAGAGCAGAGCCAATACCTTTTTCAGATGTACCATAAAACATATTTAAGCTTAGATTTTAATGTCAGCAGCTTCAGAAGCATGAAGTCCAATTAAAGACAACTCTCCAATAATTCCATTTTTGTCTCCCACAGCAAAGACACTTGCTAACACAGCTATGCCTCATTTTCTCAGGTAAAGGACATAGGATGCCTTCACATGTGTTGAACTTCTCCAAGCAGCCTGACTACAGCATCCCAGCATCACATTAAAGAAAGCATCTAAGAAAAAGACCAAAAAAAAAAAACAAAAACAGCTGTGATTTCTTTTACCTCCTTACCCTGTGTGGAATCCTTGCTGAAGTGAGATTTTCCAGACATGTGATACATCTGAGGCCCTGTAAATTTATGGCAGTGTTTTCCAACAATTTCAGTATATATTAATACTTCAAAATTTTGCTAAATGATGTCAGTTTCTTCGCCTAAGATAATCCACCCATATGATTACAATACACACTCATGAAAAAGAAGGCTTTTTGATACAGCATGCATTTTATGCCTATTTAAAATAAGATATTCCCGAGATGACTTGGTATGCATATAAAGATTTTTTGTAAGTGTTTCAATTTTAAGCACACCTTTCCACAGATATTTGCTGATTACTCTTAGATTCACCATGGCCGTTTAAAACAATCCTTAATTTTAGATTATGTTCCTGAGTTTGCACTCTTTTCCTTCCTTGTTAAATTTTTCAGTACATTTTCCTCGCCAGTAGCACTGCTTGCACTAACTGCCATCAATTTCCTTATCCTTAGGGCCTTGCCATGCCCCCTGCTAATTTTTCAACCAGTATGGCCTGATAAGAAAACACTGTTAGCAAAAAGTAGAGCACTGCAGAAGGATGCCACAGACATTAAAATTACAACTTGTAAACAAATCCACAAGACAAGTATTCCTGCCTTTTTTCTGTTTCCTCCTGGTATTTTAGGAAATGAGAAGTCGCAGGAAGACTAGCAGAAATAGTGTTTTAATCACATACTAGACTAGCCATAGTCTGAAATTTGTATTTGTTATCATGATTATTTACACTACAGTCTGAGAACAGAATGGAAACAAAAAAATGTGTTATGTGTCCATTGAAGACTATGTAACCCAGCTCAGATACTTGCAACTCTTTCCTCTCATTTGGTTTACAATTCAGATCTTAATCTCCCAGAGGTAATAAATTGTTTTCTTTTTTTTTTTTCTGACTGCAAAGTGCTGTGGATCAGATCAATACTGCCTGATAATAGTCAAGGAAAATGGTGAAATTTATAAAGCCTTCAGGTATGAATTTAAGCAATTAACATTGTATTAGCAACGTACAAATGTGACTTGAAAAGAATCCCTAAAGATATTCTCTGCTATCAAAAGCTATTTCTTTACTTTTTCTTTTAGCTGTCTGTAATTACCTAAACAAAGAGAGGGGATTGAATGGCTCAGTCCCAAAAGGATAAGTTAGGACACCCTTTCCCTGTAGTAAGGCAAAATGAGAGTACAGTGACATCACTTACACAACCTTCAGAAATGGGAACTCAGCTCTCATCATTGTTGTGGTGACAGCTTACATTTGAAGTAGTCCCAAGACAATTTCTTTTTATCCTTATTCTCAGCTAATCACAGGGAAAAGTTCCTGGATATTAATTTTTAAATGCTGCAATAACTCCATAACAGTAAACATTCATTTTAGAAGGGCACAGGAAATACTTTTTCCTTTCCATATAAAAAGCTGAGTTTCTGGTGGAAAACCACTGAAAGCTCATATACTTTTCTCCAAAAATTGTAATTCTTAAGCTTCAAGTTACTACCACTAACACCTCCTGCTCCTTTCTCTGGACAGGCCCTTGTGATTGCAGCTCCTGCTCAGTGTTTCTGTCCTTTTATTTAGGAAAGCCACACACCAGAAACAGTGAAGTTTTGGTCTTGTACAAGGGTACACTGAGGCATAGCTGACCTCTGTTACACAGATGTCCACATGATTGTATTAGAGTCTAGCTCTGGGATTTTTTTTTCCTCTTTAAGAAAGAAAAATGAAGTTATTTACAGAACTGTTATAATAAAAAAACCAAACAAACAAAAAAACAAACAAACCCCCCCCAAAAAAAAAGCAAACTGAAAAGAAAACAACAAAACCAAACAAACAAGAAAACCAAACAAACAAAAAAAGCCCCCCCCTCAAAAAAAAAAAAAAAA
>VXBI01010439.1:706851-773062 GCA_013397375.1 Toxostoma redivivum | reverse complement strand
AAAAAAACCCCAAAAAAAAAAAAAAAAACAAAAAAAAAAACCACCAAATATAAACAGCATAAGATAAATAAATAGATCCTTTTTTCCCCAGTCCTATACGTCCCAGCCCTAATCAGTTTGGAATCTCCACGGGCTGCAGGGAGATAACCTGCATCACCATGGTCTTCTCCACTGGACTGCAAGGGAATCCCTACTCCAGTACCAGGAGCCCCTCCACTGCTCCTCCTACTTTAGCCTTGGTATCTGCAGGGCTTTTTTGGACATACATTCTCACTCCTTTCTTACAGAGGCTGTGCACTGCTTTCTTCTCTCCTAAATACATTATCACAGAGGCACTGCCACCACCAGCAGTCACTGCCTCAACTATGTCCAGTGGCATGTCCATTCTGGAGCCATTTCAAACTGCCATTGCCCACAACAGGGGCAGCTCCTGGTGTCTTACAAGCCCTGCCCCCATTATTGCCCCACCACATCCCAAAAGACCCTTTCAATGCAAACCAGATATTACATCTCTGAATGAAATAAAAAACAGCTCTTGCCCCATTCTGCATGCTGGCTACGGATTTACACAAAATCATGAGCAGAAAGGGTATCAAAAGTCACCAAATGAGAGCAGAATATCACAGAGGGGCTACCAAACCCCAAGTATTCGGGGAAATACTTTTCGTCGTCCTCTCAAAAACATTCCCGAGATCTCTAAGATGAAAATCTCACAGAATTAAAAAGAAAAAAACATTCATGTTACTCATGCATTTTGCTCTATTGGAAAGTATTCCTTTAGTAAATACAAAATGTTCTGCTTGCCATTTTCCTACTTACTCAACACGATTTGCTTAAAATCTTGCCCATTATATATTTATGCATCTGTCATTTCTTTGTTTCTTCTGCTCCTTTGCCAGTTGTCAGTGTTACATTAAGCTGATGGTGTGGAAATTTCTGGATAATTAGCTTTGGGCAACATCACATTTATTGCTGAGTGATGATGGACATGTAAAGAGGCTTCAAAGATTGAAGGAAGAAACAGAGACATAGTCAGGGTCTCTGCAAAGGAGAGATTTGGATTACACTCCTTGAGGCAAGGAAAGCTGGGCTGCAGGCTGTGAAACTTTCTGATTTAAAAATGGCAAAAATGAGTTGGTGGGTTTGGGCTGCTTGTATCCAGGTTTTCTCTCACAGAGAGGCTTGAATGCATTGGGTGGGACTGGGTTCTTGGTTAGCTTTTATGTCTGGTCACTTAAGACCCGTGTTTTGCAGTGAAATGAACAGCCTTCCAAGGAGTACTTTGTTAGCATTCTTCTTGTTCTTAGTACAGCATATTATAAATTCTCACCAGCATAGGCACAAATCCTCAAATCCACATTCTGTGGATTACACAGCCATAAGATTGGGACACAGTATGGTTTTTTGTGTAAGACTTGTGCTGCTGTTTCACTCTATTAAAACTTTAGAAAAGACTGCAATAGAAACTTTGTTCTTGCTATCCTATAAAATAATTGTGATTAAAATTCTTTCAATGCAAATTTCTTTGCCAATTTTAATAATAACCATAAATAGATTGAATTAGTTGATGTAGCTTTGGGAACTCCCAACTAAAAAAATGAAAAATATTTAATATACTTTTCAGTCAGAAGTGGACATGTGTTAATAATTTTGCCGTCATTTGAAAAATCTGTTGAAAATAAATAGAATATGTGAAACAAATGTCAATTCAGGTAACTGCCTATTTTTATTCTTCTGCTATTTCCCTAAAGTCAGCTGTATAGCAGTACTATCTTTGTTTCTCGGTTTCTGCATTCCTACTGCTTAATCTTCATCTGTAATCATGAAAGCTCCCTTTGTAGCAAGAAAACACATTGTGAAAAATGTAGGGCAATGATTTAAAGGAAAAGACAAAAAAATACTTTAAAAAAGAGCTGTTTTTAACAGAAAAATAAAATAGTTGTTAATAACATAGCTGAAAGACAAAAAATCTCTGGAGAGTATTCAGACACAGTTCAAAACCTTCAAAAAGCAAATCATTCAACTGTGACTGGATGACTTCTATTGATCTAATCTGGGCGTACGTCATAATGATGGAGATGGGTACGGGTTTCACTGTTTGTATTAAATAAAATTGGTCTTCAATTTCTAGAGAAATTTGCACTAAAAGGAAAAAATCTTATGTCTGTGTCCTAGAAAAGGAACAGACTTTCTAACATTTTGATCTCTGTTTTTTTACTGTATGTTGAATTATTTGCACTGTAACATTTTGAACCTGTATCCATTGTTCAGCCATGACCTGCCCAGTGCTTCTATGATTGATCTCCTTATATCTCTAAATTCAGGTCTTCCATAGGCTTTTGAAGACCAAAAGAGAAAGAAAACAGTAAAGCACTGCAGGGTCAGGAGCAGCACTCCAGAGGTCAGTTGCATTTCTCACTTATGTCTATGGTCTGGCATCCCTGAAAACTCAGAGGAGTGTTTTAGCAGTAATATGAATATGAATTTACAGCCAAAAAGATCACCTCCTTGACATCCTCTTTGTAAACTCAGGTGAAAGAGTAATTTCAGTGCCTGCAGAGAGAAGGGCTTCTGTGAGACCATAGCAGTAAGTGCAAATTTTTTGTTTTATTACCACCACGACGTCTGTTCACATACCTGCCTTGGAATCCACCTTTGACCAGGGGCACATTCAGCCTGGTCTAAGTTTAACACTGCTCAGAGGAAATCCCTCTGTTTAGCACATGAAATCTCATTCCAAATGTCTTTGCAAGAGGTACTGAGAGCAGGTTTGAGAATATTTTAAGGGGAGAAAAATTACAAAAGCAAGCTTTAATAGGGCTTGCTAAATATGTTTAATATACAGACATAGCAGTTCTAGATAACTCATCATCCAATATTCATAATGCATAAACTGCTCTGCTTAAGACCCTCTTTTGACTGAACACTCCTTTGAATTGGGAGTGCTGGTTCATACCAGGTCACAGCAGCTCTTATGCTTCTTCCTCCACCCTTCCTGGGTTTAACAGGAACAGACTCTCTCTTTACCTAAACTAGGACTGGTGTCAGAGTGTAAAAACTTATAGCTGAGCCCTGCCTTGCAATTTCATTGTTGTTCCTTAGGAATTCATCCTTGTTCTTGATCTGACAACTCCTGTCAGTAAGGACAAGTTTTCCCCAAGATTTGACATGCTGAAGATCAGCTCACAAGAGGCATACAGATTTTAGTCTTCCAACAGAAATACAGTCAGTCACTTAAAGCATACCCAACAATCTTAAGACATTTTTTTGTCCATTAAAATACACTGAATTCTGAAAAGCAGCTTTTCAAAGGAAATAAAAAAGAAACATGCCTTCACCCCTGTAATTGAGCATGCCAACTTTTAAAGTGTCACAAAAATCAGAGTAAGATCTTCAATGCAGACAAAAATGGTAACTTTTGTTATCTGAAATACACACTTTCTCTATCTGCTAGTCCATCATGAGAATATAAAATAACTGACCCCATAACATGACATCTTTCTTGAGGATTTTTCCCTCCATTTCTAGTATATCTATCTTCTCATACATATCTATAGGATCAAGAGTTTCCAGTCTCATTATGTATGCAATTCAGTGAGAAAACTTGACTTTTCTTTCAATATTTTTCTTGATTAATCAGTCTAGAAAACAGAAGACTCTTAGGCAAAATCAAATTATTTTTGAGGGTTTATGTCTAAGGACTGAGACTATGGAGGTTTTCAGAAATATAGATGGTTTTAGAGAATAATCCTCTACACAAAGGCTTTATAGCATCTCCGTATAAAATCAAATTGAAAGTTCAAAAAAACCCCAAACCAAAACAAAATGAATTCCCTAGTGTAACCTTGAGTTTACTGAATCAGATAAAACAGTACTGTTTAACGATGCTTTGACTAATTGAATGAGAAAGTGGTATCTTCCTTTTCAATTCCAGGACCACTTGATCTACCTCTGTGTATACAGTATATGTTTGATTATCAGCACTAAAATATTTTATTCAAAGGTTAACAACGAATCTTTAAAAAATTCCTGAATAAACTTCACAAGCTTGCCTAAGTATTTTCCCCTCCTATTTTTCATGATCACTCCTTTCCTTGGTTAACGTCTCATTTGCTGCTGACTTTCCATTGTTCACATGTTTTTAAAGATTTTTCTCTCAAGTTGTCTTCCTCAACTATATTTTTAATATTGTCAGAAAAACATGAATCTGTGCTTGTTCACCTTACCACAAACATCTGTCTCTGTAACCCCAGATACCTCATACCTTTGAAGGTCATGGTCTTGTCAGACAGAAGACAAAAAAAAATTGAAAAGCAATACAGCAATAAGTACCTCAGAACAGCCTATTAAAGGATGATTTTTATGTGAGAGATGGATATGCATACTTCTTAATAGGAGAAAATAGATACTTTTAAGTATTATTGTAGAAGTTCTAAACTGTATCCCCAAAATAATATTAATCTTATTTAGGTCTTTCTGATTTTTGGCTAAGGTAAATTACTGTCTGCCCTTATGAACTTGTGGACCTTGGCTCTTTATCCCAGATAACTCTGTCTCACTTTGCTACAGAGCATAAAGTACATGGTTTTAATATTCTTGCTGATCAAACAGAAATGGAGGCAATTCAGAACAGTTAGTAACCTTCGCCTTTTTAACTCTATAGCTTTTCTATTCTGTACATATTACAAGGGAAGATCTGAACAATGCAGCAAACACAAAACTTTTTTCAGATGCATTTACTTCAAGGAAGGTACAGTATTTCCCTGAAAAATTCAATTTAATCTCTTATAATCTGTTTCATAACAGTTACAGAAAAGCTCCTTTCACTGATTTTTTATTTTAATTTTTGGTACAGAGGTAAAAAATTCACTATTACTATGCAGCTAATAATTGACTCTTACTTCTTTTCCTCCATAGCAGTCATCGGCTCTGTTTTCAAGGTTTTCATTTGCCATGTAGTTTTAAAGGTACACGTCTAAGAAACTTTACCATGAGAAAAAATTGCAGTTTTGAAAGGAAATAAACGGCAAAAAATACCAAAACCAAAAACAACAACAACAAACAAAACAAAACAAACAAAAAAAACCCCACAAAAACAAAAAGAAAAAACCTCATGAGAAGCCTATAGGCACTTATTTTTTTTCTCCAAGCAAAAACTTATTCTGCTTCACAACATATCTCACACTACCTGATATGAATCTTTCTACTACGAGGTATCTAATCTTACTTAGAACATAACAGAGCACCAGGAGAAGAGGAAGGAGTTTACTAGAAGTGCTAAACAAACTAAATCACAAACTTCTTTAGGTTGAATTATTCCTTTGCAATTTATTTGAAAATATATACACTTTGTTCAGGCTAAAAGGCTGGCATATATTTTCGCAGTTAAACTTCTGTCTTAAGTCAGAACAATCACAATCACAATTAGAAGCCAGAGCACCTCACTTTTAAACATCCATTGTGTGATGGTTAAATAGGGTTCAGCTTGTAGCAGCAATATAATTTATTAACTGTGATCTAGGCAATCTGCTCAGTTGTTACACTGCTGTAAAAATATTAATTGTGGGCATTGCACAGCAACTGAGCTGGTGCCAGAAACTCATAGTCAGTAACTAGGTGTTGGATCTCAGAAATCTGAGGTTTTTGGGTTTCCTGTGATTCCAGGCACAGACCCTCTGGAAAACACTACACTAGACCTGAAACCTTGGAGAAGATTTGTAAATGTAAATAATAAGTTAGAAATCACAAATATGTAGTGAGTTAGATGTGTGTATTTTCACTGGGTGATAAGTTTTAAATCTGATATTTATACAGTATAGTGGTAGCTATAAGACAAGGTGGAGAATTTTGGGTGGTGTATTTCCTTCTTGTTCATCTTCTTCTCTTCCTTTTCTTCACAGAACTTAGTTACTTTTGGATTGGTCAGTCTAAAGTCACTCTAAGGGTCATGGGAATCTATTATTGGGTTAAAAGTATAAATAATATAGGTGTTAAACTTTTACTGGTCTATTTAGCTTTAAAAGGCCTTGAAGCAAGCTCAGCTTACAGCCATTTTTCCTACTTCTAGCAAGCAGCTAGAAGTGCTGCTATGCTTTCTGTAATTTCTGATAAGATACAATCAACATCCAAGTCCCAACATGAGAAATTGTTTCAAGTGCCTTTCTAATAATCCTGGCTCCAAGAACTGAAACAGACGAGACTGATGACAAGCCACTAATTAGTGGTGCAGTAAGCCCAAACCCAATCTTACTTACTTACTTACTTAGCAACTAGTTAGTACAATAGTAGCATAAAATAACACCACTGATGATATGTTATTTTGCACCAAGTGAAACTGCTGACAGGGTAAAACAGACACAGAACATTCTGACTTAATCCTTATTTCTTGAAAAAGCAATTAATGGACAAAAGGATGAAAAGCCTACTCAGTAGCCTATTAGGTAACAATACAAACCACTCTATAATGCAGAGCATCCAATTACATAATTGATCCTGAGCTGAACTCAGTACATTCATTGTGCCTGTAATTCACCTTTTTCAGTGACAAGAATATATTATTTGAAACTCTGTTTTGGTGTTTTTCCCTCCAAGATGTGTAAAAGTACTTGTCTGGCAGTTCATGTGTCCGAGGTGGAATAAATCTGAGCTCTTTAGTTATCTCGGTTTCAAGGTTGTTTATTATTTTCTTATCTGTAATATTTTCTCTCAGCCCAGCGAGGTCTGTCTTGCAGGGCAGCCATGGCAC
Organism: Toxostoma redivivum; assembly: GCA_013397375.1. Lineage (NCBI taxonomy): Eukaryota > Metazoa > Chordata > Aves > Passeriformes > Mimidae > Toxostoma > Toxostoma redivivum. The sequence continues at coordinate 766,317 of VXBI01010439.1, read as the reverse complement.
ACTCTCTGCCCCTCAGGGCGGTGTTATCTTTTTATACTAAAAACTACGTACATGATGTTTACAATTATTTCCCAATTACTATCATCTATGTTAGACAGTGAACTTCTACTCTAAACCAATCCAAAAGTGCCAACTCCACAATAGAAAATGGAGATGAAGAACAAAGAAAGACCAAACACGTGCTTTTTCCTCCATCTTGTGTTCTAAAATCCGTATTCCCAAAAATCCTACAATCTATATTTTCACTTTATGATAACACTACTTAAATTTCTGTGACTTTTAAGTTTTCTTATAAAGCTGGTAATTTGTTTCAAGGGCTATAATCAATCCCACAGATGTTTTGGGCATCATTCCAGGGTCTCAGAGCCCCCTGACCAGGGTCTCAGCAAGTCTGGACTCCCAAAGGGATGTCTTAGACTCCGACAGAAACGAAATTGCTCTAATGTAAGGATGCAGATTTCCTAAATTCCAATCCAAGGGCATTGAGAAGTACCAGTATATCTTCTAATATGCAGCAAAAGTCACAATGAAATCTTTAATTAATTCATAACTACATAGCTACTTGTCCCCATGACTGCTGCAAACTACCTCTTTTTGCTGGTGCCAAGCTCAGGGTTGGGAGAGTACTCTCATATTTACAAATTTCCATCTTAACTTGCCAGGCAACCATTACTTCTCTTTTCATTCCAGATAAATCTCCAAAATTTTCAGCCAAAATTCTGAAACTTTTCATGCATAGATTGATCTGAATTCTGATCTCTGTCTTTTTGTTGTTGTTGCTGTTGTTGTTTTCATCTGTTTTTCCTCCCAGAAGTGCTTGGCTCACGGCTTGAAAACCTAGAGTCTATAAATGGCCTTGAAAAACAATCATCAGCAAACTGCTTTGGCTTTTTCCATGTAGGGTGACAGGTCACTTAAATTGTGGAGCATTAGCTAGTCTTCGTCTCTAGATGATTAAAGCATTTAGATAACTATAAAGAAGGAATCATGGGTAGAGAGAGATGAATATCCACAGAGCTTGTGAAAAGATAAGCCTGTTTCCACTGTTGGAAGCAAAGGCCTATTTATTTGCATGGCAGCCCACAGTGAGGGCAAGGGCTGACCTTCTGTTCCCTGAATGATGTTAAATAATGACCTCTTGTACTGCTACTTCATGCAGGTGGGATTTTCAGCTTTTCTATGCTGCTAACTTTTCACCAATCCTCCACACTTCCCTCTAAATTTGTACTGCTTTTTACACTGGGTCAAAATATGTCTAACTACACAACTCTTCCTCTTTGAGAAGTTGCATAAGTCTTGGGATTATGGAGTCTAGGTCCAGCTAAAGGCTTTATAGATGACTGATACTGAAAGAAGACATCACTTTGTAGCATATAATCAAATTCTCTTATTTTCTAGAATAGTAAGGTATAGTATTAAATGTATAGAAATTCCTGTTGTCTGAAAACCAGTTACTGGTTCTATTTCTTTATAATATTCACCTAACAAAAATTCCAAAGAAAATTCAGATGGATCTCTCAGTTTAAGGTTATACAAGTCCTTGCTGGAATATTGGGTAGTCAATTTATATAAATAATAAATTTTTATTATTTAATATCTTCTACTGCAAATATAATAATTGAACATTAGTTACAATTATTTATACCTTAACCATGGAGAAGGATTTTTTGCAAAAAAACACTTTATGAAGGAAACACATGAAGAAAGCATATTTTCTCTGGCAAAATGGGATCATTTAGCCTGAGGAATAGAATAGACTTCATCAGAGTAGTCTCCTTATGTCTGATCGTTGTTATTTGGTTTGGGCCCCTTTACTCAATGCATATTACTTGTCTTTTACAATCAGAGATTTCTATTTCTTCCTCTTCAATCTGAGGTTACTGATGCATTTGAGTTGTCTGTTAACAGATGCCACTTCATGACAGTGTTGTCTGAACCTCAAAATTGGCAGTAAGTCCTTTCCTTTCTTCTCAGGGACTCAGAGAAACCTCAGAAAACAGTGGTTGGACCTCCACGGTTCAGCTCCAGCAGACCTTGGCCCTGAGACCAGCAAGCATGACAGAAATGGAGACGAGTGCATTTAACCTTGATGGCACCCTTCCCCACAGCCTGAACAATCCCTTGCCCAAGGCACTGCTCCCCACAGCCTCCCTGTCCAGCAGCACGCATCCCATGGGACAAGAGTCCCTTTATCACTGGACTTCCAGCCTCCAGATACACACCAACACTGGATCCCAACTGGGAACAAATATCTCGGTGTCCTTTTGCTCATGTAGTAGCTATTTCTCTCCCACCTGGAGTGCAGATTATCATTGAAAAACCAATCAATACTTGCTTACAGCAGGGGTTTCTCCTCTCCATCAGCTAGCACGGATTTCTATGAAAACAGTCCATTGCGCTCAGTGTCACACTAGCAGAGAATCCCTCTGGACTCTCGGTTTGTTACTAGAGTTGAGGAAGACCCCCTCCCCTGCCTTCAGCATCACCTTTCTGGGATAGTTCCTCTTATCTGTGATTTATGCTATTCCTTCCGGTCAGGTGGAACTAAAGGCGAATGTGCTGGGACATCATTCACCAAGCAAAATAACATTTATAATTTAATGGGGATAAATACCCAAACTGTCAAAACTTACTCAGAAAAGTCCTGTTACACTTCTTTAGGTGGGTGAGATGAATTTTAGCATCTGGGGAATATTCCAGTGAAAAGGAATGACAGTTTCTATTGCATTATATTTTAGAAAACTTTAGTTGCTCCTCCAGCCCCTCTCCAGCTAGTGGTACTGCCCTCTGCAGATTCCTCCGCCTGAGACCTAAATGCAGGCAGCTTTCACTTTTCTTACAGCAGGAGAGGGGTTTATAGTGAACTTCAGTGACTACTGGGAGAAAAATTAAGTATTTTACCTTGACAAGCTAAACACCCTGACAGGTGCAGTTTTAAAGATATCATTTGGTAGGCACGTACCAAGGATAAATTCCACCCTGCTTGCCTTTAGTAATGCTTTACTTCAGACTCCTTGCTTACATTGCTGCAGGACAATCTGTGTCTGTTTGATCCACTATTTTCATCTGTGAATAAGTAACTGATATTTTCTGGGAGTCATACACTTGGCAAGTATACATATATATATATATATGCCAAATACACTCTTTTTTTATATCTAAAACCACCTTCTCATCATATTCTGTAACACATTTTATATAAAACCTTTGTAACAGCTGATCCTTTTTTCTTTGTTTAAAAAAGATTAACAAGCAACAATTCCAAACACAGAAAAGTATATTCCCAGCAAAAAAGACTAAGCATGTGGTTGAATACTGTCCCAGCCAGTGCTTTTATGAGCACAGACCACCATTCCAGGGATTCTAGGAAGCCTAAACAATATAACAGCAGAGTCTTTGTTCTTTCTTCCTAAGCACATGAAAAACACCAAGGTCTTGCCTCTCTCCCATTCCACAGGCTATGGCCAAATAGTCTGCTGAAGAGAAGCCAGGCTTCAGGGTAAGACTGCATTATTGCCATCAGATCCAGCTTGCTTTCATTGTATTTGCTTTCATATTGTTTGATTAGTGGCTGCAGAAGGGAAAGAAGTGGGAGAAATATAGCTATTTTTGCACTCTAGTGCAGAGATGGGCAAAGCCACTTGTTCCTCTCATTTTATCTCTTTCATTCCTTATCACATCAATCCCAATTCTCACAGATTCTCATCGTAGTGAATTGCACCTCATCCACGAGCCAGCAGTGTGTCCTTATGGCCAAAAAGGCCAGTGGTATCCTGGGGTGAATTAGCAAAAGTATTGCCAGCAAATCAAGGAAGGTGATCCTGCCCCTCTCCTCAGCCCTGGTGAGGCCGCATTTGGAGTGTTGTAGACTCTTCAGCACAGAAGAGACATGGATCTTCTGGAGCAGATCCAGCAGAGGGCTAGAGAGTTCATGTTCCATGAGACTGGAACATCTCCCTTATGAGGGAGCTGGGCCTGTTCAGCCTCGAGAAGAGATGACTGAGAAAGGACCTCATCCATGTCTATCAGTATCCAAAGGGAGGGTGCCCAAGAGGATAAAGCCAGGCTCTTCTTGGTGGGGCTGAACAAAAGAACAAGAGGCAACAGGCAGAAACTGATGCACAGGAAGTTCTACCTGAATATAAGAAAAGCTTCTTTACTGTATGAGCAAACACACACTGAACAAGTTTTCAGGGGAGGTTGTGGAATCTCCCTCACTGGAGATGTTCAAGCACCATCTGGACACAACACTGCAGCAGGTGCTCTAGGATGACCCTCCTTGAGCAGGGAGGTTGGACCAGATGAGCCCCTGTGGCCCCTTCCAATCTGACCCATTCTGAATGATATTGTGATTCAATCTGCAACTATTCCCATTGATACTAATAAACCATTTTAGAGAAGTTAGAAACCACTTAGAAACCATTTTATTGAAGTTAAGAAGGGCGGAAAGAAAAAGAACTGCAGCAGGTAGATGTTAATCTTGGGTTTTGAGCAGAAAGCACTCTGATATTTTATTAATAATCAGTGAGGTGCAAGAATTGTATGCAAGAGAATAGGTTTTCAAGATTGGGAGAATATTGATTTGCAAGATTTTGTTCCTCTGGCAGGTGATTAAAAAAATAAACAGAAGATGTCCTCAAATAATCTTACAGGCCTGGTTATGTAATAGCACCAATTATGGAGGGGGTTTTACAGAAAGGAATTCAGGTACAAAAACTGTGAATTTTCTTCTTACATTTCTTTAAATTATTTCTTTCTATGAACGACAGATGAAATATTCGCAAACCCATATCCTTCCAAAAATGGATATAGGGGCATCCTTTAGAGGGGAAAATGGGTAATATTCCCAGAGAAGCTGCCAGCTATCATTGAAGCCACCCACAAGCTGTCAACATGCTGCTAGCAATTTTTTCTTCAAACTAATTAACACCTTAGTCAAGATGTATTCGCCTTTGTCTCTTGACTTACCTGACATTTTTTTTATGATTTAAGTCAGAAGTTTGAAGAAATTCTGCAATGAAAAACTATATGTGCAGGATGATCACCATGTAGAACAGGACCATTCTCTCCCAAGAAAGGCATTAATTTTTCCCACAGCTAAATTTATGGAGGAAACAATGGCAACCACATGAATCTGAATCTTGTTTAGATTCTCTGTTTCAGTGCTGCCTTCTCACTACATTTTCAGATGAAACTGTTCATGCCTAAAATGTTGCAGCTACTATTATTTCCTCAGATAGAGTGTGAAGTGTATTTTTGTGTAAAATTACATAGTTACTGAAGGATGTTCATTCTACCATTGGTCCTTTTCTGACAAATACTATTCATAAAGGATTTATGACTACTACTTAGAATAATATCTCTAGAGTAAAGCATTGCAAGGGTCCAAGGCCAAAAGCCCTCCACTTGACTCTGGCTGGATTTTCTTAAGAGAATCTACCAACTCCTCTTAGCTGCTTTTGAGGTCAGAAGACTAAAACTTACAGAGGTAGGGTTTGAAAATTCAGCTCTGATAGATAACACATGTAACATCTTCCTGGGCCTTCTCCTTTAGAATATACAATGAGAGAGCTGTCAGACCTAGATAATGTAGCAAATATGTGAAGTCTTGTAGTTGTCCAGTTTTAGAGATTTTAAAAATGGTGTCATTTAAACCTTGTTTGAATAGCAGCAATGCAAGGGGGAAGAGAATAAATTCCATCTATTTTTTTGTTCATTGAGTAAGCAATAGTTGCTGCTTTCTGCAATGGATAGAGAGAAGTCAGTAAAAAGCAGACAAACCTCTCACTGTGTCAGAAAATTGCATATCTCAACAAGTCTCAATAGCAAAATGGATAAAGATAAGACTAAGAGAACCGGAAAGATTACTCCTCATACATCTTGAGTCTTCACATGGATGTTTGGCCAGTTCACTTCAGTTCTCCCCAGCTTGTGCTTCAGTGTGCTTCAGAAGTGGGAAAGCTGCAGCCATTCACCAGCCTGAGGAAAACAAAGTATATTTCCCCGAAAGAGTGCACTTCACAAGCTTCAGGAGGTACTGCTGAGGCTGTATTCCACACTTGCTTGACAGTGATATGGTCTCCAGCACTACATCTATCAAACATTAATGAACTCATCTTCACAAACCCTTTGCAAGGCAGGGAATCATTATCTCCCTTTTACAGATGGAGAACTGAGCCACACCAAGTTGTGAGTGATTTGCCTAGAGGAAATCTGTAGCCAAGCCAGAAACTGGAACCAGACCTTTCAAATTTCAGAGCATCATTTTCAGAGGATGCAGTTTCAGTCTGATATGCTGGCAGTTTTTGGATTTGCAACAGAATATTTCTGTAGATTTTTTTTGTTCCTTTTTTTTAACTGGATCCTGCCTGCATTAGAACAGTCTTCCCCTAGTTCCATAACACTTCCTGGTGTCTATATAAATGAAAAGGGTATAGCAGAGAAAAACATTTGGAATTTCACTCTTGCTTACAATTTTTGAGTCCTGTCATGATTGTATGTCTAGTTTGGAGCCATTAGTCATTTGTTATCATTATCATTATTTCTAACACAATAGCTGAATGTGAAATTCTGTTTTGATAAAATCTCTGCATCTCTTTTTATGACAAGACAGTTTATCATACAGGTAAAAGAAGAGTATGGGTTATCCACTGACAGTTACCCTGAAATCAGTCCATGGTAAACTGGAATACTTGAAAAAGAACAGCAAAATAAGTAACAAAGGTCATAAAAATGCATCTATTTTAATAGATAAGGCAGTAAAATTTCACACTTACCTTTGATATTTAGGATGAAACAGTAAAGACATTCCTATAAGTCCAATAGCACATACAAAACCCAAAGGCTACAATTCCAATTAATTCAATCACTCTGTCTGTGCTTACTGCTGCTGCTTTTCAGCTACCACTGCTAAGTTATGTGCATTTCAAATGAATATTTCATTTTCCAAACTGGTTGTTGGCACAAGGTATGCAATAACTATTAGCAATATTACTGAATATGAGACAGTTAAAAAGGTAGCAGCCTTAGCAAAACACATCTTGATGGCAGAAAAAGGAAAAGAAACTTCAGCGAAGAATTGCTGTCAAATGAGTGATACCTCTAAATTTAATTTTATTTGAAAGATTAAAGGAAGATTGCAGTATAAAGTACTCAATGGATACCATCTGAAGTTGTCTTAGTAGTAATATTATCTTAAAATCAGAATCTCATGTTGTATACATATTAAAATCTGTATAATCAGGCTACAAATCAAGAAAAGGATAAAAAATTAAAATCAAAATGATCTAGACATTCTGTCCTGCTACTCAGCTTCTGCTATGGTTGCTACTTTTCAGAAAAAAGTAAAAAATTTTCCTTCCTTCCAGGAAGGAGGAAAGAAATCAGTCTATTGCCAATTAGAAGTATGACTAAATAGGCAGAATCAACACAGTCATTGGTTTAGGATTGACATAAGTGAAGCAACCAGTCCCCTGAAATCTCTAATGCGAAATATATACTGGGTTGACTACAATTAGTAAAATTAGTAATATAAAGTAATATTGAATTTCCTCAAATTATATATAGCTTTAGCCTATATACTATCTATAACCACCTAAGTTCAAAGATTCTTTTTTATTATGTGTATTTCATACAGTTTCATAAGCCTTAAAAATGACTCTAATATTTGATACATAAATATGCGTATGATTCTCTTAAAGCTACAGGTCTTGGATTTGTATAAGATTGGGTTCAAAAAGGAATTTTCATTGTATCAATATTTTAATGAAAATCTAGTACATGTATGGGCAAATTTTAAATTCTCAAATTAATATACTATGTACCTGCTACAGATGGCAAGCTAATAGATGTGCATCCTGGCAATAGTCCAGGAGAGAGGCACAGCAACTATAGCTAGAATTTTGGAAAATCAAATGGCCCCTGACCTTGACTATCCAATCGTCCACTCAAATTTCCTTTCAATAATAGTTTGAGCCTATTCTCAACAAAACCATCTGTAATTATAAGGTTTCTCAGTTTAACTGATTATCAGCTTCTCAGAATTTACAGATTTTGACTAAGGAAAACATCCTAATATTTGCAATATGTGTAAATGCTCACTTCAAATTATACAATATGAAGGAATGTATATCACCTCCAATGAAATTTCAGTCACATTTAAATGACATTGGATACAATGAGCAATGCAGGAACAAATGCTTCTGTTATTCTCAACACATTGTTAAGAAGCACTGACAATCTGCTTTATTTACATATGGCATTTCTTTAATGTATTTTTCATTCTCTTGATTCACTGGCAGGAACTTGGCCTGGAGTTATGATATTTTGCATATATAAATGCTGAGGAAATTATTTTTTTAATACTTCTTTCTGAATGTTTCTGTGTCAAAAATATGGGACTATTCACCATGTTTTCAACAGCAAGCTCATTGTAGATGTCATTCAAAGTAACAAAACTGCTTTCTTGTTTTACTGTCTAACAATTGTATCTCCAGTGTTTCCTCCTATAGATGACATTAAAAGATTATATTCTGCAAGGAAATCAATGGAAAACAAATATATCTTCTATGTGTGAGCATTACACGATCTAATAGAGAAATATTACTAATATGCAAAAAATAAGCAGTCAAAAGTTGAGAAAACCAGGATTAAGGATATATATTTAATATCAAATTATGTATCGAAGTATATTTAATATCAAATTAGTTCTTTTTTTCTTGCAGAAAATATTAATTACAGTGATTAATTAGACTATCACACAATGACACACAAAGTTTTGCTTTGCACTGCCATGCATAAGAGGACAAGTGCAAAATCATTATATAGACTTAATTAAAATTCAGGATAAATTTGTGAGTTAATTTAACCAGAAACTAAATTTAGTAATCCAAATCTTCACTGAAATATTCTGATTTGAATATACAAAGGGCATATGTTATTTGTAAATCATGATAAAACATGAATTTTACTCCCAAATTTTAGCATTTGTCAAGCTTATCGACTCATTGAAAGCACAGACATAAAGACAGTCAAATAGAGCATTTGGTCTGAAAATCACCAGCTCCTGCACCACTTTTCTTTCTTCATATGTGTAGGAGGTGGAATTAGAAGACTGAAGGGAGAAAGGGAGGAGAGCTGGATACTTTTTTATTTAATTGGTATTAGCTATCAAAGCGGCCTGTAATGCTCTGATCTCTATAAAGGCAAGATTTACCATCTGGACACGCAGTGAAGGCTACGAAAAATGGATCCAGCCCTTCTGTCTTTCTGAAATGTGAAGCAATCATGATGGTATAAGATGTAAGTGGGCCCAAAATCACAAAATATAAATTCACCATTTTCTCACCTGCTGTCTGAATTGAAGAATTCTGAAGGCTGGGTTTGTGTTCGCTATTCATAGATATGAAAACATTATTAAAGGATATTTCTGCTATGTTGAAGTCATGTCCTTCTGGGTCTCTAAAGCAAGTATTTGGCAAGGTCTAAATCAAGTAATTAATTTAAATCAAAATGTTATCTAAATGGAATCAAGCACAGAAATATGAGCCAGAACTCCGGACTACATCATTGATACCTGTTAGGCATAGGATGTGTTAGCTTTTCCTTGAATGAAAATCAGTGTTTTGGCTTTTCCTTGAATGAAAATCAGTGCTTTGGCTTTTTTTGCATTGGCATTGGGCTCGTTTTAAAAAGAGAGTCGAGCACGTGAATGAGCCCATGCAAAATGGTAATTTGAAGTTATTAGACCTTGTTTTGCATGTTTCTATGTTTGTTGGTCTGGACTAATTAAACTGCTCCCTCTTTCACCAAGTCAAAGTGTTTGACAAATGTTACAGAAGACTTCTAAATGCAAAAGATTCTGGAGAATTTTAATTATTAGTAATTTTCGAGCAAATATTTTAGACAAATTGAAGAGCTCTGAAAAATCCTCTTTTCTCACACATTCATGTTTTCTGAGCCATATAATCAGTTGCAAAACCAAGTGATTGACCACTCTGGAATAATTTCAGAATGTGGACTGAATTAATTGTAGAGATGAAAATAAATAAAAGAAAAAATGAGAGATGTTACTGAAAGTAACAGAATAGGGGGGAAACACTGAAGAATAGGGAATGCTTTGCTTCAGAAGCTTTTTTGATGTAACGTATTAAGCAAAAAAATACTACATTGCATACATTACATGCATTTGGAAACATCCAGAACCACAGGAAAAATGTGCCTGCAAAAGAGTCATTACTTACATCACAGTAACCATTCTTGTATCATCCAGCACTTAAAACTGTCTAAACCCTTATGTCCTGTCTTCCCCAGGCCCTGATATATTACATATATATTCAGATATCAACTTCCCTTCAGCCTGGAGAAAGAATGCTTTGGGGAAATCTCATTGTGGCCTTCCAGTACTTTAAGTACTTCCAGTACTTTATGAAAAGGAGGGCAAAGGACTTTTATACAGGCAAATAGTGACAGGAAAGGGGGCAATGGTTTTAAACTGAAAGAGGACATGTTTAGTTTCGACGTCAGGAAGAAATTCTTTACTCGAGGAGTGGTGAGGCACCGGAACTGGTTGCCCAGAAAAGTTGTAGATGCTCCACCTGTGAAAGTATTCAAGACCTGGAAGGGGCCCTGAGCAACCTCGACTAGTCACTGGCACCCCTTTCCATGGAAGAGGGGTTGGAACTAGATGATCTTTAAGGTCCTTCCAGCCCTAAACATTTTATGATTTTATTATGCTATGATTCTAAGGTAAAGTAAGTTTCAGCTGATGCTTGTGAACTATGGATTCCTGTACTCTGAAATCTTAGAATCTTTAGGGTTTGAAAAGACCCATCAAGTCCAACAAACAACATAAGTACCATATTCACCATCAAACCATGTCCTCAAATGCCACAGCCACATGTGTTTCGTATACTTCCAGGGATGGTGACTCCATCACTTCCCTGGGCAGTCTGTTCCAATGCTGTACAACCATTTTTGTAAAAAAAAAAAATAAATTCCTACTATCCATTCTAAACCTGTCCTGGTACAATCTAAGGCACTTTCCCTCATCTTATCACTTGTTACCTGGGAAAAGAGACTGACACCCCCCTGGCTACAGTCTCCTTTCAGGGAGTTGTAGGGAGCCATAAGGTCACCCTCTGAGCCTCTTTTTCTTCAGGCTAAAAAAACCCTGATTCCTCAGTCACTTCTCATCAGACCAGTGCTCCACATCCTTCCCCAGCTCCGCTGCCCCTCTCTGGACTCACTCCAGCACCTCAATGTCCTTCTTGCAGTGAGGGGCCCAAAGCTGGGCACGGGATTTGAGATGCAGTCTCATCAACTATTCCAATTAATACAGTGAAAAGTATTTCCCCTTAAGTACATGCCTGTGCTGGTTTTGTCTTGACCCTGCAGACACAGAAGTGGTGTGAGTCTACCCTCATCAGATGGTTCTATATTTTAAACACAACTTGTGACATGTGGTCAGAAGGTCAAGTAAGATTTATTGACAAATTTTTACTATATTTTCAATATGACTGTGTTTTATCTTTAATTTTCTAAAGTTGGAACTGAGATTCACTGAAATTAATAGTTTCTCAGTGCAGTGTCTATTATTATTATTACCCTTTAGAGTATCAGAGTTTGAAATACTGCACTACTCTGCCTGCAGCACACACCCCATCACTCTCAGTCCTGCTGATCCTTGGGTTGCACAGCTCTCCCAGCTTGGCAGGGCAGTGCCCTGCTTTGGACTGACCCACCTCCATTGTCCTCACTGCTGCTTTTGTAAAGCACACTTCCAACATTATCTGGGGATTTTTATGTCTCCTCAGGTTTCCTTTACTTTATTCCACATTTCTTATCTTTTTTTTTTTTTCACTCTCCTTTCACAGACATAGAAATGCCCTAACTCTTTTCACTTTCCCATTTGCCTCAGAGATCCAGCTGCTCCCCTGATCCCCCTGGCACACTCTTTTCTCTTTCTCTTCTCTATGTATGGATGCATTAAGAGACATACCAGGCTCCAAATGTAAAACAGGACTACACTGTGATAATCTTTAATCACTATCACTACACTGTGATAATCTCTCACAGACAAACAGGCTACATATTAGAAACAAGGAAGCCAATTGACACATATTTAGAAATCTGATACCTATTTCTCTCATTCATTGATGTGCTAGTTGTTCACTCTGAAGGTCTTGCTCCAAGGACTGTTCCACAGTGGTCATAGATTTTATAACAAGAACAGCTTACCTTACCACAGGTTAACCCATTCTGCATCCCTGCACTGAATACCTTCCAGTCTTTATCTCATCATAGGCTATTTTTCACTGTTTTTAATAATCCATACTAGCACAGATCCAGTTTATCTATAGCTGTCATTCCACTTTCTCATACCTGTAAATTTGCTCTAGTTTCTTCTCCTGGAGACTTTATTTTCCGGTTTCATTTTAGGCACTTTCCAATACAGTTCACAATTATCAAAAGCCTTTTTTTTTTTCTTCAAATCTGCATGGACTCCTCTTCACCAAACCACAGAACCTGATCAGCTTCATCCATCTGGACCTGTCAGCTGTCTTAGTACTACCAGACACACTCTTTCTTAAAATAATATTCTCTGTTAGTGCCCATGACACCATCTACTGATTTTCATCCCCTTCTCTCTCCAACTGTTTCTTTGGCACAGTCTTTAGAATTCCTCCTCTGTCTTGCCATCATTTTCATTGACAGTTTCTGTTTTTCCAACTCTTCTATTTCTATAATTTAATTTTGTAATGTCCAACTACAAAAAGAACCACAAAAACCAAGACCAAAAACAAACCACAAACAACAACAACAAAAAAAAAAGACTCCAGAATCCCACTCTAATTCTATCTCCAACATATGATCTTGGACTTTTATCTCTTTATCATTGCAAAAACAGACCTCTGTGTTGGCCCCATCAAATTTTGTACTGAAGGAAGTTCTTGAATTTGACAATCACCAACATAAAACTACAGAAAAATTAGTGTATATATCTATGAGAAATAGGCCAGCTAGGCTTCCTTTTTGCAGAGTAGTTTAAATCAAACAGTTTAGAAAGTAATTTATGTCTGGTTGCAACACATATTGATGACTGCCAGTAGAAGGAGGTGGGAAAACAATCAGCTGCATCCTGTGCAGAATATTTTGAACTTCTGAGTGATCTCAAGCCATTTATTCTGTTAGTAATCAGAGTCATGGGATGCTGTGAATTTAGACAGGGCAGTTCAGGAGGTTGCTGGCCCATCTGTCCACAGTGTGTTCCTGCCAAGCACTCCTGCCATAACAGTGGCAGGAAAAATGAAAATTTGTAAGCAGTTTCCATGTGATTTTTAACCACAAGCAAGGCTGGAATCATAACAGTACAACAGGTTGAACTGCAGTGAGCAAGGCACACTAACAAATCTGCTTCTGCCTTACTATCCAAAATATCCCTAACAGGTGGTGAGGAGGAAAGTGAGCTACTAGGGGGAAAGGACTGTTTTAAGCCAGAGTAGCTTTTTGCCTTCCTGAACTTCCTGAGTCAGAATATCACAGTTTCTTCCTTTCACACTCTTTTCTGCTACCCTCAAGGTATCAGTGTGGCTACCTGGGTCAGTGCCAAGACAAGCATATCAAAAGAGGACCCCACACGAATGGTTTTACAGAATTTTTCACTGCCTGGTGTCCACCAAGGGGAGGAAAGAATCTATACTCAAATACCTCGCTTAGTGATACACAGCACTGTGAGTCTATTCTGTGTTCTCTGACCCAAGACAACCCAGGCAAATCTGCACCCTGGCCAATGTACCAGGAACAGGATGCTCTGTTGCCAGCCCTCCCAACACCCACAGAGACACCACTAGACTATTAGTACATAAACTAATTATTGAAGATGTATCTTTCCCACAGCTTAAAAATGGCAATGACTGGTACACAGTGCTAATTAAACCTAATTTCTTCATGTGTTTGCAGGCATTAGTGCTCAATGCTGAAGAATCCATTATTTATCTGCTAAAACAGTCCTCCTGTTCTTGGCACTGAGTAGCACCAGATGAAAGGTTAATTTTTGCATGTTTAAAGTTTGGTGAGGGCAGTGTAAGCATGGAAATTAATTTCAGCGAGGCAGAAAAACAATAGGAAATGCACCTGCATAGCAATGTCCTTTACTCTTTTGACTAATAAGAATTCATCATTTTATGAAATGAAATTCATGGTTGGAGTCATTCCTGATAGGTTATGTGAAAAAAGCTCATCTGCAAGCCCATAAAGAAGCATAGAGGCACAACTGTCAAAAAGTCCCTGGACTGTTTTGTTAAGCATTTTGTTATGCAGCAAGCTCTTTCCTGCCCCCCCAACACAGTAGTTCAGCTTGGTAGAAATATCTTGTGCTTCTTGAGTGCTGATGAGAGACACAGATTTCCCAGAGAAGGATGCAAGAGCCTGAGACAGACCAGTGAGCCAGTAGAAGGAAAATAGGAGGGTTCTGCTTCAGATCCTGCATCTCCTACAAGAGACACGGGTTGATCCCTCGGAAGCCTTTGGGCTGGGACTTCCAAGAGTGTGAAGACTGATCATAAACTCAGAGAAAAAAAATTCTCTGAGTGAAGGATGGCTATGTTTAGGTATTTGCTAACCTGGCTAGTCCTTCATTTAAGCCAGTGGAATAAATCGATCACTCAGCATGGACAAAGTGAAGTGTCAAGAGCACTAAATGTGGGCAACTGATAAATGATGTGTTGGAAGAAGGAGGCCACTCCTGTGGAGAACAAGGCCAGCAACGTGGCTGTAAAGGGGAGCTTAAAGTTGGTGCTGGTTTTGAACTATATTTGCCAAACATGTGTCATTTTGAGAAATTGAAGTGTGCTGTTTATTCTCAGCATTCCTCTTTGGTTCATTTCCATTGCATCATATGGTAATAATTTCATATTGCAGAGTTCCTCAAAGAGATCACACAGTTCAAATTATGAATTTGAAAGCAGAAAGCTGACACTGAAATCTGTTTGCTGCATTTGCTGGAACTTAAAGAACTTTACAGGATTGCTTCAGTTTTTCAGATTTTTTTCTAGCTAGGAAAATGAAGCATTTAAGTGCCAATGCAAAGGAAAACATTTTGAAGTTCAAGGGCTTTTCCCCTGCAGCCCAGTGCCATTTGTACTAAAGAGATAATTGTCACTAGGAATGCATAAAACTCACTCAGTGGAGAAATCGAACATACTTAAAAGACAACATTAAGAAAAACCTGACCAACTGTGTTTGCATAACAAATGCTTGGCATCCATTTTACTTGCAAATAATCTAATGTGTGATGCCTTTAAAATGTTGAAAGGAATTTCTTATACAACTATCTGGTACAAGACAGTAACATAAAATACATGATTATTATTAAAAAACACTGAGGAATCAAATAATCCAACAGTCAAGTAGCTCTGCTATGCCTGCATTTCTTGTTGGGAGACACAAGACACGGCATGTGAGCTTTGACTTCTTTCAGGTATCAAATATTCTCTTTGCAACAATTAAGCTTCTCTATTACCAAAGTATACAAGTTTTGATATATTACAACTAATTTTTTTCCCCACAAAGCATCCTGAATGCTCCTTTCATCTTTGCCTAGAAACTGTTGAATAATATAATGCTATTTCTGTGGGACAGGACTATTAATGGATTTTCTTAGTACATTATAAAGATTTTGAATTGTGGATGTGAGTCTGCAGAATTTAACATAAATGAGATTTATTAAAGAAAATTAATAATCCTAAAGAGAAATTTAAAAAGAAAGGCAAGTAGAGTAATTTACTCCCATATATGAATGGCATTTTTATGACTTTTTTAAATTTAGGAAGCAACATATGAATCATTAGTTTTTCTACATAACAAGCATTAAAGTGTTACTTAAATAACATTGATATTGTTGGCTGATTTTGTTCAGACAAGAATACTGCAGCTTCTTGTCAGTCTGTGCAAAAACTTACATATTTTATGTCAAGAGTAATTTTCTAGAGAGTTAGTTTCCAAATTAGCTTTTAATTCTTCCTTTGGGAAATGCCTTTCTGAGCTCTTTTTAAATGAAATGAAGACTAATGAAGATAAGGAGAGGAATTTAAGTCCAAATATACTAAAATACTTCAGTAGCTAAATTCTGAGGAATTAGTGCATCGTGTCATTCTTCTTTCCATTGACATTAGCAGTCAAACCGTCTGGATGACTTAGCATTTAAAAAAATCAAATAAATTAATGCAAAAGCCCATAAACTAATCCAAAAACAACTTTATGATCCCTCATACAGACAGTCAGACATGAGGTGAAAGACCACCATTAAAATTTTGATAAGTATTATACAGTCATGCATTAGGTTGGACAAGAATGAAACGAACACCCTAAGGAAATGCATTATTACCAATGTTGAAGGCTATATGACAGAGTTATGAAGCTTTCTTCTTTCCTTTCATATTTGCATCAATAACTCAGATTAAGATGCCATGCCCTGATGCAGTCCCAGCAATATATCAAAATGCTGTCTTTATGTGTAAGAACTTATTTCCATATTTGGCAGAAACTCTCAGTAATATTCTTGTCTGCAGCTTCAGATCTCAGTACAGTAGTGCCACGAGATTTAAGTTGCAGAATTTAAACTTCCATCTTTGTACATAGATCTTGAACAAAAGTTTACTTCATCCTTAAATTGTCATAGTTCTGACTGTAGTATGCATTCAAAAGGATATGCTAGATGGTTCTCTAAAGCAGCAGAGGTGAGTGAATCCTGGGAGCTGATCCAGTCCAACAAGTTCCCAGAATTGTCCCCACCTCTGAGAGTTACTGAGGCACACAAGTCTGAGTAACTGATTTATGAAGAGCTGGAGGAGTCCCCTATTTAATGAAAATGAGGAATAGTGAAAGGTGACTACAGGAGGGAAGGAGGTCTCATACTTGAGAAATGTGTAAGAGGAGGAACAAATTAAAAAAGGTTTCCCCATGCAGCTTCTAAGCCTTGTCCATCTTTTTCTAAAATTTGATAGGAAGCACAAAAAGTAATGTGGCCATTAAAACATTGACTCACCTCACCTGTCCCTCACAACATTTTCAGCTACCCATATTGCTCCCACTCATTTCTCTCAGCTGTCCTGTCTCACTGCTTTACAGATAGCAAACTGAAAGGAGTCCAAAACAGGAAAATTAAATAGCATCTATATTTCTGCAGAACTTTAAGGTACCTCTGACTGCTGACAAAACAGTTTTGCATGAGGAACAGCAAAATAAAGCAAGCTAGTGCATTTTCTTCTTTTCCTATAATCCTTGTGAAATAGAGAAATTATTTTTGAATTTCAAACAAAAAAAATAAAAAAGATGGATTGCTTTCATACTCATTTTAAGAGGGCAAGGACATAAAAAAGTATTGACATGGATTGAAGCCACAAAACTTTACAGAAACTTGCTGTCAAATGAAGAAAAATTGCCTTACTTGGCATAAGATAAACAAATTTCTAACAAAGAGAAAATTCACAATAAAAATCTAGGAGACATTAAGAAATACCAATAGTTCTTTTAATATCCTTGCTTGGTTTTCCTCCACTTTTCTTCTGGCTTAAGTCTGTTTAATTTAAGCTACTGAATAATCACCTTATTTTCTTTGTACTGTTGAGGAAAACAGCTGAGATTTTCCCTCCCTAGCTGATGTATTCCCAAACTTTCTGACCCCTCATATGTTCTTCTTACAGAAAAAAAATCATCATCTGTAAAGAATGAGCCTCTAACAAGGTTACGGCCAAAATCAGACTTGAAAATTTTGCTGGCAGAGCGAAAATTAAGTATTTCTGACCTTCAGGCTGCCTGCCATGAAAAGTCTAGCAATACTTTTATTAAGCATCAGATATGCCCTATCAGAAATGTCATTTGTTCTGTGAGAGATGTTTCTATTAGTCCTTTAAATTGATACCAAATAGTGTGTTGACTGAAAAGTAATTTTTTAGTGCAAAACATTAATTACTCTAAGTTTCATATTGTCCTTCAGGTTCTTGATAGAGCATTGTAATACTGTGGGTCTAATTTTTGTTTCCTTCTAGCTGACTAGAACATGAATTTAAAGTACCTTCTAGCTACATAAAAGGGTGTTTTACTTCACAAGTACACATTTATAAGAGTAGTAGTTAATTAAATATCTGAAAGACTTTTTTTCCCCCTTGCCTGTTCTGCATAAACTTCTTCATCAGGCAAGTACATTCTTTAAACAACTCTGTACTGGTAGAATTATTTATGCATTTTAACTTTTTCAAGCAGTATAAAGCAGTTAAATACCCTTAAAAGCTTTAACATTAAAATTTTTTCAGTAAGTTCTAAATTTGCTTTCAGCATTCTTTTATTCTTAGGATTGACTTTAACAATAGAAAATCTAGCTTGGTCCCAGATTCTTGTCACAAGCAGAAATATATTATAAAATTAGTTGGAATAGCAGACATGGGTGTGCTTTATATATTTTAAATTTTTGGGTTTATTATATTTTAAATTTTGGGTTTTGTCCACTTGACTACTATGCCATACAGTAACTGCAAACTGAAGTGTCATAATTTCATTAAGGTTTGATTTTTTGCCTATAATGGCTTCACTTTCTTCTTGGGTTATTTATTAATAAATGTTTCAATGTCTACCCTCTTCAGGGATAATGTAGACATAGAAACTGCTACAGCTGAGTTTCAAACACAGAATCAAATTTAGGCTTTCAGAAGAGAAGAATGTGTTCCAGGTCAGGTCTGATCTAGATTTAAATCTATTGCAAGTCACAACGAGAACATTTCTCTTTAAAAATAGTGACTTTTTAACTGAATGTGTTTCAAATAAACGGTACTTTAGATACAAGGAAGTGAGAAAGTATTTATTTTCTTCTTTTTAAAGACTTTGCAAATTCCAAGTGGAAAATCTAACTTTTTTTTAGCAAATATGATTAAAAATGTAGGGGAAAGAAAGGAAATGTAGGGAAAGAAAAAATTATTAAATAAATAATAGACCTTCTTTCTCCTACTTTTCTATGTCCCCAGTGCAGTTATTTCATAAGATCTGCACCTACACAATCATCTTTCCACTTTGGCCCTACTTCCCCAGTTTATTCTTGACAGTGTTGGAGAAGACAAAACATCAAAAACTTTCACAAAGGTTAAGAGGTACACCTGCTTCTGTGATTCAAAAACCACAGGTTCAGCAGTCAAAGATGGAAACTACATCAGCCTTAGAGAACTCTTCTTGTTTTTCCCATTTTGGCTTTTAGACAGCTCCTATTTTTTTCTTCCAGGATTTTCTCATATATAGGATATGCATCAAATGTCTCTGACAGGAAAAGAAATTATTCAGGCTCATTCAGATTACCACATAACAGCTGAAGAGTGAACCTGTTCAGAGGAATGTTTGCAAAGACAGCTTACTGCTGGATAACAAATTCCAAATGTTTCATATACCATGTTCTAAAGCAACAATGACGGTCCACAAATTCAGTGAAGTCATTGTCTAGTCAAACAAAACCATATTCAGATTTGTTGTAACTATTTGCAAGAATATGACACGCCTTTTGGTTGCAGTTTCATACTGAGAAATCCAGTAAACAGCATGGTGTCTTCCAACCAGCAAAGTGTTTCCACTTTAAAATTACAAATCAAAGTTCCAGCTTAAAAGAGGGACATGTCTATTAGATATGCTTCTCACATAATGAAATGGCACTTCTTTGAATAAATGAATTTCTAAAAGTGTCAGTGGCATCTATCAGTCAGACAGGTTGGTTGGTTAAATATTCATAGGAACTTTGCAGTAATACTTAAACTCCTTAAGCCTTTTGCATTTTCAGTAGGTCAGCTACTCCATTCAGATTTGCTGGCAGCACCAACTGATTTCTTCCTAAAAGGGGGCTACAGGAAATGGCAATAAATCATGCCATTGGTAAGTTTTCATTATTCATCTTAAACATTGCAAATTTTCACTTTTCCCTAAAACACGTAATGAATTAATTACTAAGTCTGGTAACCTTGCAGAGTGTATATTTGCCGTATTTTGGCTTCTACACTAATTCACTCAAGTAGTCTCAGATACATCTATTTCAGACCATAAAATAACAGTAATAATTGAGTTTATTATGATTAAAATTACAATACACCAAAAAGTCTGGATCTTAGTAGAAAAATAACTTCTAAGATTTTAATGAAAAATCTTAATAGTCATGTTTTTTTATAAATATTTTAACTCCTCAGAAAGCCCTATGCCATCCTGCTGGAACCCAAATGATTTTATTATTATATAGCTATATGAATAGGTGGGCATTAGAATAGAAAATACAGAAGGCTGAATAGTTCATTCTAAAAGTGGACCTGAAAGACATTGATGATTAAGATAGACTTGCATTGGAAAACTGTGTCTTGTTAAATATGTTCAACAGTTTATATGAGGAAGTCTGGTTTTAATTTGCTTATAATGTCTCCATAATTTGCTTATAGGTTTGACCTTCATGTGATGGAGTCTGAATTTGTCTGAAAACTTTCAGCATAAAAAAACCCACACAGAAAAAAAACACCATGGCAAATGTGTTTTGTGTTATCTTAAAAATTGAAACATAACAGTTCTGATATTCACTTCATTTACAATTTAAAATGTAGCCTATTCAAACTTGTCACAAGAGTTGTTTGACATTGCAGGTATGTGTGCTGTTTTTCCTCCTGTTCCAATAGGCTTTTCAAATTAAGGAAAAGTTCAGATCCCTAAGGATTCAGGTTACTGTACAGTCAGGAGATGAGTCTCATGTCCGCACCTGACATCATTTCTTTACACTCTTGCTAGCCATGACTAGTAAATTAAACATGTTCCTAATAATTTTCTGCAAATGAATGTATTCCACAGAAGTGCAGAACAGATGAGAAAAACTCATTTAGACAGCCAGACATTGCCCTTGAATTAATAGAAGGAATTACATCTGATTAAACTTTTGTATCACTTCTTTGGCCATGATGGAGTCTCTCCAAGACAGCTTCCACTCTGGCACCCCAAAAGGAGGTCAGTTGGCCAACAGAAAGAATCTGGGGTGTACAAGACTCAAAATGTTCTCAAAACACTTTTGTCCTGCCTTCTTACACTCCAAGCCCACTCAGAGAGTGTTTTAAAGGGGCTTAAGTACTTTGACACCACTGGGTGGAGCACAGAAGACAACAAAGCTCTAGGAGGTTGAATTTCAGACTTTTACTTGCAAACTTTGGAGAGTAAAGTTCTTGGCAAATTTTCAAAAAATTAACATCCATTTGAGCAAGGCACTTCACAAAGCACTGACTTAGCAAACTCAAACTCATCCAGCTGCAAGTTACATAGATTTTAAGAAAAGAAAGTTAAGAGAAGAAAGAGAAAGAGAGGGGAAGGGGAAGTGGAAGGGGAAGGGGAAGGGGAAGGGAGAAAACTTTTCCTTCCTCCAGCTTCAAGCACTGCCTCTGAGGAAGCCAGATTCCTGTCTTGCTGTCAGACAAACTAGACTGTCACCTAAAATTCCATGCAGCCATGATCCTATTATTTTCCCCTGCTAAGAGTTTTCTAAAACCTTTCGGCGTAATAATGACTTCATGCATAACAGCACCACTGATATCAGTGTTGTAGTCTGGACATCTCTTATAATTGTGTGTAAATCTAGGAGACAAGTATGCAAGACATAGCCTCTGACATAAAACTAAAGAATTTCTAAGCATCCCTATATCTAAATAAGTGAATCTCCTTTGCTTTTCTGAAACCTTCAAGAAAGATGACTTTCAAGGTAGAAACGCTTTGCACATTGGCAATGGAATGATGAACAGCCTCATAAAACAAAAAGAAAAAAATCCACCTGAAAACATACACCACACTTTACTTGCTATTTTATCTCTTCTGCTTTGAGAGAGTTTTGGCTGGCTGCAATTTGCTTTCTCCTCGTGTCCTGCAAGGGACAGCAGATTTGTAGAAGAACTGATTAGGCAGACAGAGATGCTTCTCTTGTTCCTCTCATTTTTCTCTGCCACCTCAAGTGAAGCAGGTGTCACTTTCAGTGGCAGTGCTCTCACTGCTGGCTATGGCCCTAATGATTAATTCTTTTGCAAAAGTCCCTTGTGTTTCTAACCCATTCCCACAGGACCTATTCAACCACACTTGTCCTACTTTGCAGCATTTTGCAGAACCTAAAGCATTAATCCCGAAATCTATAATGTTTTTTTCTTGTATTATAGTAATAATTTAAAAAAAACTAGAGATAAGAGAAAACTCTTAATTCAGAAGGAGAAAAGAATAGTAGCTGTAACTGTCAAGAGACCCAATTTCTTTCTCCAGTTTCTGACAGTTAAAGTCACCATTGGGGTCTCTGGAATATAATAGAGGACTCATTTCAGAAAGCACATTATGATTTTCTGTAGACCTGAGCAACCATACCTTTCGATGCCAGTGGGACATAAAATTTATTTGCAAGAAAGATGTGTAATGCAGCTTACTTTCACATTGCTTTCTGTCTTTAAGATGTAACTTCCTCCTTCTGGCTCCATGGACCCATCAATCATTCTGCATTCTGGAAAATAGAAACAAACGTCTTACATGAGCTGCCTTTAGGGATGTATGAATGCCAATATGTCTCTGAATAACCCTCTGTATAGTGGTCAAATGCTGTATTTGCTGTCAGATGCCCTTCCAGTTGCATTTGTTCATGATACAACATGACTGGAGTTAACATGAGAAATTTCAGTCAAGCACCATGCATCCTTTAAGATTTGAAGGAATATTTCTCACATCAGCTTCTGAGGTTCATTAGCATCAATTCCTTTGCCTCCATGATGGTTGGAGGGCACCTGAGACAATATTTATAGGGAGTAATAGGGAGTATCTTTCATCAACTGAAAAAGTGGATAAAGCTTCAGGCATTGCTCTATTAATCAATATTCTGCCAGCTCTCCCATTCAGCTATGGCTTTACCTCACCATCTTTTTTTGAGTCTGAAATTGCTTTTCCCTACACAACACTTCAGTTCTATACCCATGAGTATTTGGAATAAGGATGGTCCTTTTACAGTTATCATCCATGTTTGCAATGGAAATATATTTGCAATATGTATTCATACATACTATTATCTTCACAAGTTCTGCCTGTAGAGTAAGAGATCTACACACAATTGATTACTTGGAAATGTTTACACTAGAGTGATCTTCAAACAAACTAACCAGGGCTTAAAAATAATACAAATAAATCCTGTTTACTGTTACACTATATCCTCTAATTTGGTGCCAGAAGAAGAGAAGGCAGAACTTTTAAAGACAGCCCTCAGTGGTGTGATGAGGTAAATCATTCACTGGGGACTGTGTTTCTCATTAATTACAAAAATTACTCAGAATGCAAGTTATTCCCCAAAACAGGGAAGCAATTACTTATTCACATTTGCTCACTCTCTTCTGTGAGTAGATGCA
The DNA here is from genome assembly GCA_013397375.1 of Toxostoma redivivum. Taxonomy (NCBI): domain Eukaryota; kingdom Metazoa; phylum Chordata; class Aves; order Passeriformes; family Mimidae; genus Toxostoma; species Toxostoma redivivum. The sequence goes on along the minus strand of VXBI01010439.1, from coordinate 742,900 downwards.
CCTAAACAGCAGAATTTTTCTTCCATAAATATAGATGCTTGAAAATTGGATGTTCGCGTTTACCAATTATAGAAGCAGAGAATAGTTTGAGTTGGACCTTTAAATGTCACCTAGTCCAACATCTGCTGAAATCATCAGGAGCGTCTTCAGCTAGGAGAGAGACACAGCAACCCGTCTCAAGGCAGGTCCCAGAGCAGGCTACAGGAACTGCCGAGTAGAAATATAATTATCCCTCTCCTGGGGCTACGTGCAGGTTAATTGGAGTCGAAATCAGGGCAGAATGAGGCTGGATGACGATGTCTTTGTTCATTTCTGTGTCTCCAGAAATGCTTTGACTGTACAGAAGGAGAGCAGTGAGCATATTCCTGCCCACAGGGACATGCAATCAAACTGCAGAATTGGTTTCAATAATTGTCTGTAAGAATACAAACAGCTTAGCTCTGTCACCCACTCAAAACTGCAGAGAAAAAAAATCTCTGCAGATTCACAGAATGTTCTTAATTTCTATTAAAAATCTTCCCATAATCACTTAATCAAACAAGAGGCTACATATACATAAAATTGAAGCTCATGAATTAAAGAAAAAAAAAAAAAAGACAACAAAACAAAACAAAAAAGTACCCTGTCTCTGCTTGGAAAATTTAGTCAGGAATTGTACTCTACATCTGTAAATTGCATTTCTAGTTGTTTTTTTAAAGTCTGTAGTCTTCTGAATTTTTTTTTAATTTTTCAATCATTATTTATTCTAGAAGATTTGGGAAAGGATTTGCTTTTTTCTGCTTGTTTATCACCTGTGTGCTGTCCAGTCCATTTATCAGTCTTTGCATATGCTTTTCCATCATCTTCAAGAAATATGAGTGATACCACGCCCCAAACTCCCATTTCTGGTGCCCCACTAAAGAAAATCTCTAAAGGTCAAGTAATGAATTAACCATGAAAACCGTTATATGAAAACCATCCACACAATGTGCAGCCCTTCATCCACTAAATACTTATAAAATCAGACTGCTTGCTTTGTTCTAACAATTCATTTTTGAGGTGCTAATGTTGATGCTTCCAATATTGATAATACTAAAATAAGTGAGATATTTAAATGTGGTAATTTTATTTTGTCAGTACAGTTTCTTTTCAATGTTTGCATCTTACCTCTAGAACTCCCTCCAGATACTATTTTATGAAACAACAATTCTGTTAATCATCTACATAATTTTAGCATTTTAAGAACAGACAGGCCAAGACTGAAAATATTAAATATAGCAGCAAAATAACTTCTAAAAAGTCTAGCTTTTCAGGGCTTCCAAGTAAGTCCTATCACAACTGATAAAAGAAATAAAAAATGTTATTCAGAACTTCAGATCCTTCTAAATACAGAAAATATAAATGTTCTGTTTACCACCATATATTGTTGAGTGAAAAGAATGAAACAACTTCTGTCTTTTCCTCTTTTTGGTAGCTAGGATGTTAATAATGGAAAAAAAATTCTTATTTGCTACAGCAAAATTTCTCAATTATGAATCCCTTGAACAAACTTTGGATAGATAATTCCCCTAACTGAAGGCTCAAAACCATGTTCAAGATAGGGTTCCAGAGAAAACATGAATTCAGATATAAAATATTCCACATCCGGTTTTGAGACTTTTTTTCCCCAGCTTACCTGTAAGCTGTGATGAAGAAAATATGCAAACTTCTTTCAACTTTCTCATGCAACTTTTATATGAAAAAATTTGAATAATACAGAAATTGTCCAGTCTTGTGAGATTCAGTGATGATGAATTATTCCCAGGAAGATAGTATCCTTTGAGAGAGTGTCACTGTTAGAACTGCATAGTAATACCATTTTTAAAGGTAGACAAAAACTATTCAAGCGTGGTTGGGCTCTATGTTAAATAAATTTATTCCCTTTACAGGAATAAGAGGCAATTAAAAGTTATGAGTAAAGATAGGTGAACAGGTTTGAATTCATCAAATCCCCGTATAGGCTTATTTTCTGTATTTCATGTAGAAGTACAGAAATCTTAACTTCAACTAAGGGGCAAGCATATGATTTAAATATGGGGGACACCCCGTGCGAAAATGACAACATTTTTTGCTTTGCAAAGCACTTCGTATGAGTCTGCATTTCCACTTTAAATAAATAAATAAATAAATAAATAAATAAATAAATAAATAAATAAATAAATAGCTGGATTTAAACACATTCTCAAAGTTAAGTCCTTGCTTGACTGCTTCCCTGAATTAAAGCCAAACTGAAGGATATTTAAAAAAAACTAATAAAGACAGTAAAGGAGGAAACAGAATTATTTGAAATCTATCTAACATGCATTCCTGGGGATTTTGTGAAGCCTCAATTTAATATCTGTGTATTTCTGACACCAATATAGTAACACCACAAAATAAATCTGTAAAAACTCAGAAAATTAAAGTTTAAGGCATAAAGCTAGCATGTGAACAATAGCTTCCTTCATACACCAGAAAGCCAAATCTGACTTAGATGGGCTAGAAAAATCAGAATATAATGAGGAAAAAGTTGAATAGGAGTTTTCATAAAAGGCATTAGAAAGAGAGGTTATATACCAGTGATGCTGTAATTCATGAAATGGAGCATTTCTCTTTGTTTTATGGAACAATTAATCTAATGAAGAAGCACATGTCTGTGTGGTTAGTGAGGGCTGATTTAAAGACCTGTATCATTTCGTGTTAGTTTGTGTAATCCTGGTTATGTGGCATAATTCATAATTTTAAATATTCTTTTGACAGCTAGAACATGTGCTATAATTTGAAATTATGCCTGTCCAATCTGCAAAATTTGAAGCAGATGGAAGCAGCATCTATCTTCACTTAATTTCTGATACCAGCTTAAATGGAAAAATTTTTTCTCTCAAAGGAATTTCTCACAGCAGGCCAGACATGACAGTCAGCAGGCTCCATAATTAAAGTTGTAGAATTCCTTTCACTTCCATCCCCATTGGATTTCCTTATGCCTGACCTCATGTAGCAGAATTTCACAAATCCTATTTCTTCTGAAATATCAGAGCATGTGTTAGAAAGGTACAACATCTGCTATCAGCCATGAAAGTTGGAGGGGGGTTGTTTGACTTGGAAAGAGAACAAACAAACACACTTCTTCAAAAGAGTGTTTGCAGTCTTGCAAATGCCTTGCAATCTGAGGCTTAAGGTAGAATTTGGAAAGCCTGGTAGGATCTTTTAATGCTTCCTCAGAAATCAACACAGAGTATCTGTGTTTCTTGGTGCATATCATAAACTTAGTTCTGTCAATTATTTATTCTGCATTGTACTAGGAGTTAAGAACACAGTTGGCTTTATTCAAGGTACAACCCCACCCCCAAACATAGCACCTTCAAGATGGTGGTAGACATAGTAGTGAGACCAAAAATGCAGAAGGAAAACAGTCAGCAGGTTGTGAAAATTAGTATATCAACAGGCCACAGAAAAGTAATGATACTTTTTCCTCTTTCTAGCAGAATAAGAAAAAATTTTGGACTCATCATATTTCCAAGTGCAGATCCAGCAATTCTGGTTGTACCCCTGCTGTATTGCTGACTGTCACATGGCATTAACCTTACCACAATCCCCTCTGAGTTGGGAAAAACCTTTCTGATTTCAGCCAAAGAGATGCTATTTTTAATGCAGATGCAAACATTTTCATCTAAAACTGTTAGTTATGCTTGCACATTTTGGACTACTGCATGAGGAGCCCTTTGGAGGCACAAGGCACAGGGTTCTGCCTGAGGCAGAGGCTCAGAGCCTGGCCAATGCCTTGGTGCACAGAGATAGTCAACAGCATCCATGGCCACCTTCTCTTGACAGAGACATGGCTCAAAATACTCCACAAGTGGAAAAACTGCTACATCAAGAACAAAAAAACCCCACACTCCACAGCTGTACCCTTTTCCCACTCCCCAAGAGACACAGGGAAGTGTGGACTGCATGGGAAAGCAAGCTACGGCTGAGACTGAGACCCTAAGGGTTTGTCTTAACCTGAGGCTAAAGGCACAGACACAGACACAAAATTAGTTTGTCTAAGCTTGGTAAGTTACCTCTGTGTGCAAAATCCAGTGTTACAATCAGTTCCAGTACTAGTGCCTTTACCCAGCTGAGAAAAGCTCGTTTTACTCCAGGAAACTACTGCTAAACATGACACAAAACCCCAAGCATAAGGGAGCACACCACACTTTGATTTTAATAGATATCAACCCCATATTAAGAGAGGAAAAAAGCTAGCTTTGACTACAGCATAGTTCTATCAATAATAAAAGACCACTCCATCCTGATAACAAATTATAGTAGATAATAATACACCCTAGAGCAAATTTTGTCTTGTGTCTTCAAATTTTCTGATACTGTACGCTGTATTTTAACAAGTTCATGCATATAAATGGTCTCATTCAAGAGATTTATAAGGAAGACTAACAGTTTACAATTATTTTAAACAGCATAAGAAACACCTTCCTTGCCCCATACTTTCACCAAAATCTTGATAAAATTTTTCTTGCCACAAACATAATCTTATATCTACATTGTTTGTAATCAAAACAGCTTGAAGGACATCTCTCTCTCTCTGCAAATAAATTAACTATCTCCTTGTGCACGTCAGAGTAATTATTAGCATGAAATAAATACTGTTCTGTTCTCTTGATTTTAGGGAAAACTGAATGAATTAATTTCAATAATCTACTTGTGAGATACAGTAGGGAAGTTGGGAAAAAAACTTTGAATAGCAATAAAGACTTTTCTTGAGCTCCCTGAATAGATATCATACCTCCAAAACAGGACAGGTTTCTGTGATGCATGCCACAAGAGTTTGACTTTTTTGTAGTTTCTCATTCTGTAAGAGAATTTACAAGAGAAACAGAAGTCCTCTTCGATTTTCTTCACTGTTTTTGTGATTTATGCCCATTCCCTTTCAAAGTCTTCCTTTGTTGAAAGAGAGGAGTGACCACTCTTAAGATCTACCGAGAGACCATCTGTCCACCCCTCCTCTTGGACAGTGTAGCTCTTCCTTCTCACCTTTCCCCTGCAGGTAATGCAACTTGAAGAAAAGGGTGTCAGTGAGATAGAAAATCAAGAGGTTTTAAAGACTCCAAGGATGATGAAAGAAAGTTTGCTTTCCTATTGTAAAAAAGCAAAGGTGCTCTTTGGAAGGAGCTTGGGCCTGGAAGAAAGGCTCAATTTAAAAGTTTCATGTTGCAGCCCATGCTTTCTCATGTGTTTTGGTATCAGTGTCTGTAAAAGAGTCAGTATTTTGTATACCAGCAATTTTTCTGACTGCATGTCCCATACTGTGATATAAAAATACTTCAATATGTACATAGTCATTATTTCTTTTTCTTACTGCTACTTTTCAGTTGATTTTGCAATAAAGCAAGGTGAGCAGAGCCAAGATCAACCTTAGCTCAGCATACTAAGAACTTCAATACTTCTTTTCCTCACCATATGTTACTGCAATCCAAGGATAGAAAGTACAAACTTAAAGAATTTTCCTCAAATGAAAAAATTGTAAATTGCCTCATAAAAACAACAGCTTCCCCAGATCTCTCATGCTCTGCCTAAGGAAAATTATACAAAGTCATTGCAGCAAATGTAAGACAGTAAAAATTACTCCACATGCCCAGTTCCTCTCCTTTAACTTGTGTTTCAGTTCTGTAGCTGAACCTGGTACCCAACAGACCCAGCACAGATAAGCTGTTCCAAGAGTGGTGGCAGGGTTGAAAAAAAGAGGAGGGATTTATTAAGTAAATAAACTCTGTAAATATTGCTCCTCTTTGGGAGCGCTTGTAAAATTCCATGGACACCAGACAGAGAAGGTAGGTAGGTAGGTAGGTAGGTGGGTAGGTAGGTAGGTAGAGGAAAGACTTGGAATTAGAAATGAAAACACAACAGTTTTCTTGGCCTTGTGGTGGAACAGGAGACAAAAAGTAAGAATAGTTCCACTGAACTACTTGGAGAGAAAAAATTCTCCTATGCTCCAATATTTCCCCATTTCATTAGGGAAATATTGTTCTACTGTTCTATTGTTCGTTGTTCTATTTCTCTGGAAATTAAAACTACTACCTAGTAATTGGATGGTAAGACAGAAAAGAAGGTAGATATGACTATGGCAATGAAGAGCACAGCTATAGCAAAACAACTTCAGCATCATTTTGACATAAAACAGTAACTATCTTCCTTTAGTTATGAGGTTAAAAATTAGTCATCCCTTGATATAATTGTACAAGAGAAAACAGTATTTTTACTTCCGTTTCAATTACTTTTACAATATATGATTATTTGCTGAGACCATCAAGCATTTCATAGGGATTAAAAATGATTAATAAATGCATCCAGACTAAAACAGATTTAAAGCATGGAGCTAAATAATTCATCATACTTGATTTCCAGGTGACTTACATAAATTGATTTAAAAGAGCCTCAAAATGAAAAGATGTAACAAAAAGTTAGTTAATCTGACTTTTATAGATATTGGACAGTATCAGAATGGGATTACATCCTCATACACAACTGTGACTATGTGAATATACATTCTCCTACATACAGTGAGCTGGAATTTTAATGCTTTTTGGCCCCTGGACAAGCAGCAGAACTTATGAAATCAGGTAAAATAGATGTAGCAGAGGAAAAGAACAAATATTAATTTTGCAGTGTTTTTACTTTTAAATTATGAAGGTCTTTGCTGTTAGGCATTCTTAATTCATTATTTCCACCATATTCTGAAATTACTATATGCTTACAGGTGTACATCTAGAAGATCTCAGAAGGTATGTTTGCATGATTCACAGAAATGGCCCAGGGAGTTCATGTGAGGTTTAAGAATGACTTGAAGTAAAAGCACTTTCTTTTCTTACCCTCACTGCAGCCATTAGCCTGGTGTGCTTTTTTACTTCAGTGTAAACCTTTTTTTATTCAATCCACTACCACTTGGACTGTATATGAAATTTGCTATAAGTCTGACAAACTTTTGCAATGGGAGCTACCTATTTCACTTTTGGCAAAAAATTTCTTTAGTCAGATTCTCTCTAAAGCACTCATGGACCAAGACATCCCTAGACTGCCACCAAAGGACTCAGCCATTTAGTGCCTGGAAGGCTGCCAGCCACTTTTGAAACTATTTAAGCTAGCGAAATAATGCCTAGGCTTTCTTCCTCTTAAAATATTTTATATATTTAATAAATACATAAATAGTGTGATATATATGCTTTCAATCATGCTCTCTGGATGAAGTAAAAAATTGTTTCAGCAGGGAATTTTAGAGGAAAGTGACAAACACTTCTGGGGAGAAAATAGAACCATACTTAAATTTATGTGCTAACCGGGTTTTACAGACAATTTATAATGTCTAATCAGAACTTGGCATACTGAAAGAAATAAAAACTTTAAATCCTTCCATTCATCCATTTAAATTAAACATAGAAGCCCTTCTAGGGCTTACAGAAATTAAAAACCTCACCTGAATTCATGTTACTGCAACAGGACTTGGGAGATTGATTTTCAAGGAAATGGGATTGGCCATTGTCACTTCTAAATGTCAGCTCTGCTTGTCAAAGCACGGATGAAAACCAGAAAATAAATAAAAATATGTAGTAAGTATCTCTATCACAGTTTTTTATTTAGTCATTTTGGATTTTTTTTTAGGCTTCACTTAAAAACTGTGGAAATAAAACAGACTGAATTCCTGCAAGCAAAACAAGAGGTGAGTAATAATGCACCATGAATGCATGAAGGTACTCCTCAGTTTAGCTCTTTCCTCCATTCACAATGTGACAGCATCAAAAATAGTTTCATTTAGTTATCTTTTAGATCTTTACAATATGGATTGATCACAACATCCTGAACTTCACCGAGCTGCACAGGTTTAGAGACAGTAAAGTCACTTGTACAATTGCACTTTCCTCTCTTTGCTTTACAGACTAGAGAGACCTATTATACTTCTTTCCCACAGTTAATGGACATTACATTACAGTGCCAGGCTGATTATCCAGTCTGGCTCCTGGGTCTCTTTTTCACACATGGGGCCTCCTTTTCCTCCCTGACAGACTGGCCTTGAGCAAGGTGTGCAGGTGCTGTCTGGATACCCAGGGAGGAAAGTGCTGGGCAATTTCAGGAAATTTGTTTTGAAATCCATTGTCTGGAAAGGTTTTCTCTAGAAACTGCAGAAGCTGAATGCTTGTGAGAAACAAACCCAAAATTAAAGTGAAGGTGGATGAACAGAATTCATTGTAATCTAGTAGCTGTGCAAGTATTTTGGCAACATTCACTCTGTCAATCATCATGCCATCTGAAAAAAACCCAAGCCAATTATATAACCTTCAAAGAAGGAAAGCATGTTTGAGAGTCCATACTAGCTTCAGAGGCTAATATTACATGATATTTCCATTTATGCTATGATATTCAATTCATATCCATTAACTTCCTTAGCCTCTGAAGTATATAATTTAGTAGGATCAGTTTGGAGTGTTTGAATCCACATGGATGACCATTTTGCCCTGCCAAGCAGCTGTTGGTTTAGACAGCTTCCAGGTGCGAATAGCACAAGCTGAACATGGTTACCAGTAGCTGGCTGTGCTGCCCAGTTTGCTTGTTTCTATAACATTGCAGTTTCACAGCAAGAAAAAAATCTCAAATACCTATTTGCATGACTTTCTGCTCTTGAATGAAGTTTTTAGGTTAATTATTGATTATCTTGGGGAGGTATTAGTGCTATTCATTGAAATAGAATCATAAGCTTATGACGACTGTGCACCAAGAAAACTGATCTGCTGACCCCTCAGCCTCTCGAATTCTTTTTTGGCTTTTTCCCTGCGACATGTGTAAAAGTTCTTGTCTGGCAGTTCGAGTGCCCAAGGTGGAATAAATCAGAGCTCTTTGTTTTCGGTCTCAAAGTTGTTTATTATTTCCTTATCTGTAATATTTCTCTCAGCCCAGAGAGGTCTGTCTTGCAGGGCAGCCATGGCACACTCTCTGCCCCTTCAGGGCAGTGTTATCTTTTTATACTAAAAACTACGTACATGATGTTTACAATTATTTCCCAATTACTATCATCTATGTTAGACAGTGAAATTTTACTCTAAACCAATCCAAAAGTGCCAGCTCCACAATAGAAAATGGAGATGAAGAAGGAGAAGAAAGAAGGACCAAACATGTGCTTTTTCCTCCATCTTATGTTCTAAAATCCCCATTCCCAAAAATCCTAAACTCTATATTTTCACTTTATGATAACACTACTTAAACTTCTGTGACTTCTAAGTTTTCATATAAAACTGGTAATTTTTCCAAGGGCTATAATCAAACCCACAGGTGTTTTGGGCATCATTCCAGGGTCTCAGAGCCCCCTGACCAGGGTCTCAGCAAGTCTGGACTCCCAAAGGGATGTCCCAGACTCCGACACAGCCAAATGGCTTAGGGTTTTTATCTGCCTTTTCCTCTGTTCTGGAACACAGGTGTGGGTCTTTGCCCCAGTCCAAAGCACTAATGTGCTGAGAAATGAACTGAATTTGCACTGTGGCAAAATTTAAGATGGTATATCTCACAAAGAATCCCACCTTGACAATATCTCTCACAGCTCTTCTAGAAAGGGCGCAGATAATGAAGGTTTAATTTAGCTCCTGCACCTTCTACAGGTCGTAAAACTCCGTGCAAAAAGACTTCTATACTCCTTATATCATTATAACCTGACATAATACAGCAGGAGAACTAACAGTTTTGGAAGTCACTGTAATTATGATGGAGGTTTGGATTGTAGTGTCAGGGAGTCTTGAAGATTTCTGATTGTCCATGGAATAGGTACAGCATTATGTAGAGATTTGCTTCTCCTCTTAAGTTATAAAGAGTCCCTGAAGCTAGGACAAGTGAATGAGAAGGGGGAAGGATAAAAAAAAACCTGTTTCCTTATCAGTACTTTCTCTCCTTATTCCAGAAGAAAGTTACTTCCAGAGAAATAAAAATGAATACATTATAGGGTGAACATTATGAGGTTCACCTGTTATGTGGCAACAGAGAGGCAGCCAGTGCATGCACTGACATCTGCTGTCCCAGCCCTTCCTCAGGTAACATCCATCAGGAGACAAAGCACAAGAGTTTAGCTTGCTGCAGCACCCCATGCGCCACAGACAGGCTCGACACTGTGCCTGACAGGGTGAAATCCAGGTGGCCACCAACCAGATGGTCAGCTTGGCCATCACAGATTACCAGCCCTCTGTTCAGCCAACACTAATTAATTACTAGGTCTCCTAGTTCAGTAGAACCTACCATAAGTTGGCAAGTGTTTTTGCTACATGAACTATTAAGTGAACTGAGGAAAAAACCCGCAGCAGGAAAAAGGAAGTAATGCCCCATAACATTTAGTCCTGCAGTATATCAAGTGCTCTCTCTTTCTGAAAGAGATTGATGCTCTCCATTTAATCATCTCTCTTGAGAACTGCAACCCTTTTGTTCTGCAGGAGATCTCATAAGCTGCTCTCCCCAAGTAAAATGTTCCCCTTGATATTTCTCTGAAATGTGTAAAAGAACAAGCACACTACAACTAATTTTTACCAGGGCTTTGTGTAACGCCCTCCTCACCTTAACTATGGAAAACCAAAAGAAAACAGAAAGCAAAACCCAAAATAAATGGTGACCTCTTAGGCAAGACTTTTTGCATACACTGGTATTAGGATAATGAGTCATAAAATGTCAACAACAGCATACACAAATTGTATACAGCAAAAGGCAATGTTTGTTTATTTGCATGCATTACATACTAATACCAGCAGTAACTCCGGTCTGCTCAGTAAAAACAAGCACCAGATTTTTACAAAGCCAATTAATGAGTCACTGATCATCACAGAGCTAGAAGCAAGATCAGTTGCCCTTTGATGCCTGTTGACTGCTGTCAAGACATTAATTCATATAACTTAAATGTTGACAAATCCAGCAGTCGCACCATCAACCTTACAGCAGAACTTCTGAAAGCAATTTCTTAAGTTTTTGTTTATTTTCCAAAGAATTGTTTCATTACAGCCCTCTCTCACAGAGAGTAATTTTCAGCCTTTAATGATTTCTAAGCATCAGGCAGTCCTTTCATGTCTGGAATTTGTCTGTTACTGATCTGATCTCAAGCCTCACTAGGTCATCTCACCCTCTGTTTTCAATAATCAGTGAGAAAAAAACAAAAAATAAAACAAGTGATTTCATATTCTTGTCTGCATGCCTATACAAATATCAACCCATATCAGTATCTTTGCTATCCTAGTGTCAACTACGAGACAACCAGATTTTCTCTATTTTCCATCTTTACAGGGCCTGTTTAAGAGTGTGACTATTTCCTAATTGTTCATGGTAGGACTCATTTAACCAGGATGGTACTGAGTACATCATAAAACTGGGGCTATGAATTTTTCAGGTGTAGAGAAAGGGGGACTCTTAAGCATGTAATTCCTGTAAATCTAAGAACTAAACAAAAAGATCCAACTAACTGAAAAAAAAATCATAAAATCTCTTTTATTACTCAGGTATCTGATACAGAAGATGACAATACTGCCCTGAGTAATAGTGTTATCTAAAGTTCCTGTTCTGGGGATTTGTCTTGCACCAGTTCTAGGCTCTTCTGCTCACCTGGACCTAATACAGTTACTATCCATTGTATTTTTTCTGCAAAATTTGGCAATGTTGTCTTTGTTGGGTCTTCCCTGTGTAGAGAGAAGTTAATATCAAAGGGATGACAATTTAAGAAGTAATTGCAGGCAGACTTTTGCATGATGATTGAAACCACACTTTATTTCTGTTTCAGCAGGGCTTTGAATCCCAAGCAGAGGCCAACAGCTGGCACAGGGCAGATGACCAGAAGGCTTGATGAGCCATGCACACACACAGTCCTCGGGCCTGTATGCCAGCTAAAGAGGCTAAAGCTCTTGACTGACCTCAGTTGGAAGACACTTCTCAGTCACATCTGCTGACCAACCTCTCTGAGACAATCAGTCCATAATTTGTTTTTCGTCAAAATGACTTAGGTTGCTTTAAGCAGTCTAAACACAGCATGTCTGCAAGTGAAATCATTTGAATTGGAGCAAACTGAGGCAAGCACACAAGAATCACTACTGGCAAGTGAGGTGACAGAGATTTCTGAAGAGAAAACCTAAGACCAATAATATTGCCACAAGTTTTAATTTATATAATCAGTTGTAAATTACCACAAATAATTACTGTGGTCAGAGAGACATCTAGTGAATTAGCTTGGAGAATTATTTTCTCACAAGTTTGAGTTTTGCCCTGTTCTCAGGGTGATAAGGAGAAAGTTCCCAAGGTGATAACATGGTCAAAAACAGGTTGGAATTTGGAAAAACAAGTTGGAAAAATAAGAAGGAATTCACAACAAGGACAGACACCTGGTGTTTTTCTCGTGGGACACATCCTGGGAGATGTTTATCCCTGTGGACCAATGAACTACGGTTCTGTTCCGTGCATCGGAACATGCTTTAAATATGGACTCTCGGTTCAATAAAATCGGCTTCTTTTCCCAAAAGGAGTCCGTGTGCTTTGCTGTTCCTTGTGTCTCTCCTTCCTTTTATTTAGGTTCGATACCACAAATTACAAATTACCTTTAAGTTTAAGGGGGGCAGGAGACTGAAGCTGTGACTGGGGTGACACCTTCACCTCAACATGTCACAGAAATCAGTACTTTCAAAGCAGCTAATCCTTTCCCAGCCACATTTTCAGTACCCATTAAAAACTAGCACAGCACTTTTATATCTGAATTGCCCNTCACTTTCAGGAAATAAAAACTTGTGATGAGTGTTTATATAACTTTTTGTTTAACTTATGTCAGTGTTTTTCAATGTTTGTCAGCACTATTGCTAGAATAAACAGCAAGTTGGGACAAACTGGCAAGTCTGTGTATTCTGCTTTTTTTTGCTGAAGTGTGGTGCTGCCTATCATAAATCTGTTTCACTGAAAATTAGGGCAGTCTCCTCGCTTCTGGAACACAGTGAAGGAGGAGAATTATGATGGCCAAAAAATAACTATGATGTGACAGGTGTTATCATTGCCAGGGGTAAACTGGTTCGGGAAAGGCTAATTTCTGTTGCAGTTGTTACTGCAGAGATTTGAGTTGCAACTTAGATGACCAGAGCTTTGCCACAGTATTGTGCATTTGCTGACAAATGACTTTGTGCAAAAAAGGTGTTCTGCTTCCTGGGTGATATTTCAGGTGACATTTATTGGTTAGTAATAACACAATGCATATATATATATATATATATATTCTAATATAGAAAAAATTTGCATTAATATTTTGTTTACCTGTAGTCTTCAGACATTTTTCAGTAATGACTGACAGCTACTCTAACATAGCTCTAACAGAGCAATCAACAAATGTTTTCTTCTGCCCAGAAAGCATCCAACTTAATTGCACATGCTTCACTTGGTCACCATCCATTTCAGGCACCTCTGCTCTTCTCTCCTCCCTCTTTCCTACCGTTTCAGTTACCATCTCACTTTGCCATCATCTCTGCCCTTTCTTTCCAGCTGTGTCTGGGTTTCTCCTCTTCCTGGGGGCTCAGGACACCATATACCTTTTCCCAAGCAGCAACCTTCTTCTGCGAGGCAAGATTTCAGCTGTGGTGGTGCTGGACACCTTCTCCCTGTTTGTTTCCATTTGCTCCTGCCTGTCCCTACATTTCCCAAAGGAAGGAAACAGCTCCCTTTCCTGGTGGCTGACACTACAGTTTCCAAAATGCTGTGGAAAGACAGCTATTTAAAAGGGCTGCTAGTATGTAATGGATTTAAGAATGTAACTCCTCAGAACCACTTTGAAAATCCTGCCATGGGATGGCCCCATGCCTTCAAGAGCAATACAAGGCTGTTTGACCTGAGCTCTGCCTCAGCCTTACAGTGGCATGACCTCTTGCACAACCCTCACTTTATAGATCATGCTTAGTCATTTAAGAAAAGGTAAACTCAAAAGCTGAAGAGAGTCTGTAAAATACTTCAAACAAACTGCTTCCCCAGTTTCTATTAGCAAAGCAAAAGCCAAGTAAATATTTAAAGATCTTAAATTTATTGAAACAGAGAAACACACAGCCTGCTGGGAGAACCAGCACACTCCAGTGTGGTTGTGCTGCCAGCCATACAATGGCTTGTCCATGGAGCAGCTGGATCCAGCCCTGGCTCTGCACAGAAAAGACATAAATTGTGAAGGAGCCCAAGCATAACTGAAAACAGTGAGATTTGCTTGCACTGCTTCCACATTAAATAAACTGTGCTTTTAAACCCAGGAGCTAAGTTTGGGGACCCTTACCATTTGAACATTACCAGATGGGAAGCAACACAGACACTCATTCTAGCAGGCAAGAAGTCTTTCTTAGCTCAGGGGTCTCTTGATATTGTGGGCATGCCTCCACAGAGTTTCTGATAAGTTACTGCCCAAAATAATTATTTCTTTACCGTTTTTTGCTTAGGATACCAGACCACATCACTGCTCAGCCACAGCTCTTCCTCTACTGGGCCCTGGCACACAAAGAGATGGGGTCATAGATCCTTTTTCCCCACAGAAATAAGACTCTTGAATCCTACCCAGGTCTAGCACAGCACATCAATGACTCAAATTAACTGTCCACAGCAAACAGTGCCTGAGACATCTGGCCACTGAGACCAGCAAGTGCAATTAGCTCCTTTTTTTCTCATTTATCCTCTCTGGAGACCATCAACATATTCATAGAGGAGGCAAGTGGCACTTCCTGCCTTCCAAGAGTTTTTCAAGATCCTACCTCTGTTACACCTGCTGCCAATCTATAGAGAAAAGAATTATTTTCACAATTAATATTGCTGTGAAAATCAAGCGGAAATAAAAGAGGAAAATTAAAATATTAATTACAGCAATTGCCAATAAAAAACTAAGAAAATATGTCTGCTTTCTCTGAAGAATCCCATTTCTTTACTTTAAAGCTCCTTGATGCATATTTTCCCCAATATCAGACACATTTTTCAACAAAACAAAGAATATTACCTATTGCTCTCAACCTTAATCTAGGGATCTGGACTCAAAATCACAGACATTTGATAAAATATATTTTGTTGGTTTAAATACATTCTGTATCACTTAATAACACAAAATTCTTGTAAGTTTCTTCCCTTTAATTATGTGTACCAAACACCCATCCCAATCACCTCGTCAAGTTTCAATAACTTAACAAGTTTCACATCTCAGTCTTTATGCATCTTAGGAAGATACACATAATGCGTGGTCTTTCATGGTGTCTCTGCTATCAGAAAGAGCATAGCTGGGATCTCAGTTTGCTCAGATGTGCCCAGATTTTGTATTTGTAAAGATGTCTTTGATCACCTTTTCCCTTGGTCATCATGTAAAAGATTGTTTGTGGATGCACAAGAAAGGCAATCCAAAGCACAGGGCATCTTCAAAAATCTTTAAGTATTTGCTTTCCTGAGACAGACAGGCTAGAAGAGCCAGGTGGGGTGGTATTCTCATGAATAGGATAAAATAAGGCCTATGCCAGAACTTCAATGTCCAGAGAGCAATCTTACATAAAGATTATGATTAGCCCAATTACTTGCAATTAATCACAGAGTGTTGCAATAGTGTTTCTGCTCACAGAGATTGAATCTCAAGCCAGATAAAATAATGGGCACACTTCACCAGATTAAGACCAGACAGTCCTTACTTGTGGGTGCTTTAGGCTGTTCTCCAGTTAAAACCCTTTTACATCCAGCATTCAGCAGTGAGATTTAGGGATGGATTATATCTAAATCATTATTTTGATAAAGATAAATTAATAAATGTCTTATTGAGCCATTCAACACAGCTCCTGTGTGGTCTTGCATTAGAAAGAGGAGACTGTTATAGTGGTATCCTGATCTGTTGTATGGTATTCCCAGAAAACGAGATGTTCAAACAAGTTTACTTCTCCTAAAATGCTACAGATAAATCCAAAATTTCAAATGTCAATGAAGAAAATGCAATCAAGGAAAGGGGAAACAGTTCTTCAGAAAAACCTTTCACCAAAGGTACTAAATGAGGTGGGGCAGCCTTTGCGTAAAATTTATTCAATACAAAAAACTGTTCCTTCAAAACCCACTCATATTATTTTTATTCATATTTATGTTTTGTGTGACCTTTCTTTTGTCATTAAACAGTGCAAAAAACCAGCCTTTAATAGAGACAGCCCAAGTATGAGCTGATATATAGCTGAGTGCCTCCAAAGATAGCTGCTTCCTTGAGCTCCTGACACCAGTGCAAATTTTCAACATGCATCTGTCAGAAAAAAATTAGAAATTCAGACACAATACAATCTTCAAGAAATGCACTGGCATGTATTTAATCTGAGGTTATTTTGCCCACGATGTGTTTTCATAGACATGCGTACAAAAGAAATTTTGCCATATTGCCCTAAGAGTAAAATAAATCTGGGCTGTTCTTCCTCATTTATATGATTAGTTATTGGCACTCAGTAACATTTAGTTGTTTAACCTGTCTGAAAAATGAAGAAGCCTTTTCTTACCCTACCTGTCTGCATGAGCACAGCCCCTGATTGCATCATATTTATTCCAAACTATATTCTATCACATACCTTCTAAGCTTTTCCAAAATCTGGCTTGAGTTTCTGACACAAAAGACAACTGTGAAACTTATAAAAAAAGAAAACAAAATAAACATGCTTTCTTTCTTTCTGGTTTTTTTTCAGTATCTGTCAATGTTTTTGGCAGGTTAGTAGATACTAAAATTAGTGTCACTTCAATTTTTGCTGCTTGTTTCTGGCATGCTTGTTTTAAAACTTTGTGAAAGTCCTTTTCATCAGATAGAAAACAGTTCTGAGATTAGCAGAAAAAGTAGTAGAAGAATGAACAAAAATCTGAACCTGATTTGTCTTCATTGTGTTACAAAGTAGCTAATATTTTTTCTTATTTTGTCACTATTTTCTCTTCCAGTGTTTATAAAATCTTTATCTATCTAGCTTTCAAAAAAGGCCTTTTTTTAAAATGAGTGAGACTAAAGTGGATTGAAATTCACTGTGTAAATTCACTGTGCAAATTCACTATGCAAATGTAAACTATGAAACACCTTTTTAGTAAAAAGGTTCAAAACTGTAGAAATGTGTGTTATCTTGTCATGTTATATTCTCTGGGAATTAGTTATTGTCAAGTCATAACATTTGTGCAGCTTCCACAGTTCATAGAATTTAGTGCATTGGGCTGTCTTTGTACATAACTATCAGAAAAGAATTATTAAGCAAAAGGAAATTAAAATAACTTCTAATACAAAGGCTGCCTTCTAGTTTAAATGTTCTCCTTTGATGTAATTTTGTTTTTCATTTGCTTTACCCACTGCTGTATCATAGTAAATAATGCAATTATGTTCTGAAGCTTGGAAACTCATACAGGCCAGACACTGTACCCAAATAAATGGTTCTGCTGAACTGCTCCTCCATTAAAAACAATACCATAAGCCTTTTGTTTGCTGTAGATTTTAACAATATCATTGTACAAATCCTGTTGGCTTAAAGGCAATTATTTGATATTTTATTTGATATTTGATATGATTATTGGATTATTTGGACTTGGCCAGTCCAAATTATAGTATAATTTAAATGTAGCCTAGTTTTTATACTAGGATACAAATTCTGTAAGGGCTTGCAAATGCAGCCCAGCTCACAAAGAGGGGAAGGTAAAACTCTACAGCATAGAGTATGATAAGCTACCATGGTAACACAGGGAAAAAAATCTGTAAAAAACTGTTTTGAGTCCTTGAATATCTAAGATCCAATAATCTAAAAACATTAGTGCGTTTTCAGTACCTCATATTTTTAAATTAAATTATTTATCTTATTTTCATTTTAGTTTTAAAATTTGAGTTGAAATCAAATATTTAAACTTTCAGTATTGATAATTATAAACCAAATAATTAGGATGAAGCTTGGAGAAGGTCCGTATAGGTTGAACATTTGGCTAAATCTACCTGATGGTAAGCTCTCTGAAACTGTGGAAATTCTCTGAATCTCTGGAATATTTTTCCAATTTGAAATGAATCCAGGTCTGCCTTATGGCATACTTTAACTAAATAAGATAGTATGAAGTCTATTCTGAAGCTTTCCAAGTAGTGAATGACTGAATATATAGGTCATGAAAAAAGTACTTGGCCGAGATTTATGGTGTCTAATCTTTTTTATAGCCTTGTTTTTGCAGTGAACATATCATTAAAAAAATTACTTTAGCCTGTACACAAGATTCAGCTTCTGATTAGAGTGTTTTTTATATTCACAGAAGTAAAAAAGTAATTATCCCAAATAAATAATAGTTATTACATTTGAAGTTTGTATTTTCTAGAACAGGATTATTCCTTCTGCTCATTTTGGGCAGTTCTCTGTAAGTCAGTTATAGAAAGTTCCAATAATTTTCCTGGGGAACAGTGTAGCTGGTTGCACATGTCTTACAGTGGAGAATTTGGGGGTTTAAGGGCCACATACTACAACAAAGTGCTCCCAATTTCTTTTGCTCATGTGTGTGAAGAAACAGGGAGATTTACAGATGATGATGCATCTGGTAGATTTGCACTGAAAAAAACCAGCAGAATATTCCCTTAAAGCAATCTCTGAGCTGCAGTTGTAGAGGTAGGACTCAGTAATTACATTTAATCTAATTCAGACTGGTTTATGAGTCAATTACTCACAAATCTAGCAATGAGAAATTGTGGAGATGTGAAAGAAAATTCCACAAATCTGTGAGTTTTTTCTCTGATTATGGAATATAGAGGATCAAAGTACTAAACTGATACAAATTATCATAACTTTATTGAAATTATTGTCTTATGCTCATTGCATCATTTAAGACTGAGGAAGCTGGCAATGCATTGGAAGCAGCTGTTTACAGAAAAAGCATAATTTTAATCATATGTTTTCAACACATAAATCAGAACACTTCCTCTTGGTTATATGGAACACAAATCAAGTTACTGGAACATACAGTATGGTGTTACTGAGAACAATTTAAACAAGGTTCATTTTCTTGACAGTTTCAATATAATTGTTCCAGTTTATAGAGGCAAGAAAATGTTTGCCAAAATCTCAGTTCCTGTAGTGCCTGTGACACTGTCAACACTCAGCATTCATTGGGATGGCCCTGCTTGTTTCTTCTACATTTAGTGAGTGTTTAGTTGAGTCCATTTCTATTGCACTGTGTGGTTAAGCAGAACATACTGAAACTCACTTCCTATGGTCTTCTAAGAAGGCAGGTGCACACTTTAGCGGTGATTGTAGACAACAGGAGTCTGATACCCAAGGGGTGAGTCCTTAATTCAGATGCTGGCTCAGATTTTTCATTTCTGAAATGATTTTGTCCTCTCAGGGTTGCCCTAAAGGAGAAATCTGAGGGAAGCCCTGCATATCACAGGGAATACTCATTACCAGTCTAACTGTTGATACTGAAAACTTGACTTTTTGCCCTTCTGTGGATGGGCCTAAAGAAATGCTCATTTAGCTCCATCCTTTAGCTAGCAATGTATTTTCCAAAGGAATACAGTCTCCCTTGCCCTTTACAACAGTGACAAGTATAAATAAACACATATTTCAGCAGACATTTTACTCCCCCTTTAGGATCACTATAGCTCAGACTACATGCCAACCTTACATCAACCAAATTTCAAATTTCCAGTCCAGGAGATCTGTATTTCAGCACTTGCTCTTTGCATAGACAGGATCTAGAATATCAAACCTTTGCATACAATAAAAAATTCCAATACTTTTGTTTCAAATATGCAGACAATTTTCGTTTCAAAACTGCTGAGCAAAAGAAAGCTTCCAATTCAGTCTAGGGCAGATGCACAGGATTTCATTTTAAGTTTGTTAAATTGCAATGGTTTTCAGGAGATGAAGCACAAGCCAGCTCATCAAACTCTCACTCCATTTCTATGCTCATCTTAGGGCATATAGCATGAAATTGCTCAGGGGGGAATTCTTCATGGTGTTCTGGGCTGTATAGTCCCCTGAGCAGTTCAGCTCACAGGGAAGAATGCACTCCCAAACAACACCTTGGGAATTGCTAGGAAATACCATTTAATTTAAGCATTTCCAATTAGCTAACCAATTCAAAGTTTTTGGAGCTGGGTTGAAACAAAACAGGCCTTTTTATTTTCTCAGTGTAAAGGCCTAGACTTCATCAAAAGAGCAGTGTCTTTATTTTTAAGAGATAGTATAACAATCTTTACTTTCTTCCTACCTATAGTTGGATATTCAGTTTCATTATGGGGAATAGAAGCCTGCTATACATTTAAAGACTAACATATTTCAAAATTGCCCTTTATTTTCTCATTTGTCATCTTAAAAAGTGCAATGAAAAAGCAATGTAAGTTAAGCATTCAACTTCATACAGAAGTGTTCATACAAATGTCCTAGAAAAAATCGGCTTCTGTAATGAAGAGCTCATTCACTTCCATTAACCATATTTTTAGAGTACAATCCTATTTTTTTCACCATTTTAATGACTATTGTTATTTTGCCTCTGAACCTACCCATCATTTCCTGTGCTGTGAGCAAGAACAAGGGGAAGGCTTAAGTCTGAGGGCACTACTCCAGTTAGCGAGAGGTCCACAAACAACCAGTCAGTCCCCAAACTCCAAGCTGCACTTGAAAGTTTTGACTGCTCTAGGAAGGGCTTTTTGACTAGATAAAAAGCAATTCAGTTTTTTGTTGTTGTTATTATTGTTCCATTTTAATTTCTCCTGTATTGTCCTTTACCATCTTTGGTGCAAGTATCTGTACTACCTCACCTCTGTTTAGATACAGACTACTTGGTGTCAAGTTTGTTCTTTGTCATAACATGTTGCTGTTGTGGTTTCTGAGTCTCCCTTTTCACCAGGTTCAGCAAATCCTTCCCACGGGGAAAAACTGAAATTACAGGAAGTTTCTAACACTTCCCATGGAACATTATTGAGCTTGAAGAGGAAAAGATATTTTCCACTCATTCTGACAGGCAGAAGCACTGTAGATACTTTCAGGGTTAATGCATTAAAATTAATATGAAGCATCCAGCTCTATCTCAAGAAACATTCATAGTCTCTAATAAACCATTACTTGCTCCTGAATCAGGTGATTCACCTTACAAATTTAGCATTCTGTGAGAATGAAAAATTAGGACTATGTGCCAGTTTTCAGACTGAGTCAGAAGGAAAGTAGATATCTCAAAACACCTAATGCAACTTAATAATACATTACCTAAAAACTTGGGTTTCCAGATCAGACCTGTCTTTTCACAATACTGGTCCTCTCTAGATCTAGCTTCAACAGATGACGTTTGGAAGGAAAATTTCACTGTTTGTTCTCACCCTAGAACACACATTGCAAGATGTATAGCAATACCAACATCCTTTAATCATTTAGGCAGTGCTATTTGTGATCTTGAAGCTCTTCAAATTATGTGTGGATTTGATATTCTGTTTTTTCAGCTGAAGACATTGCAGTAAAACTTAAACTTCACCTGTTAACAACAGAACTACATTTATGGCCCAGGTCTTTTAACTTCCTCTGGTGCAAATTCTTACTCCCTGTCATTTCCTGCCCACAGTCATACAAATGTGTTATTTTAAAGAACTTGTTTGTTTAGCAAATGTTATTTTTTATGAAATTGCTAAAAGTACTTCTACATTTTAATTATTTCTAGCTTATATCTACATGCATTGCCAGGTAGTTAAGACAGTTGCAACAGTTAATTTTTATACTGAACAAAAATAACTTTTGTTCTGTTTCACTTTTCAATTTCTTACATTTGAAAGAAGAAAATTACAGAAGTTTTCTCCAAATCCCTCATGCTTCTGAAAATAAACTATTTTGGATGACATTTCAAATTATAAAAGAAGTTACAAAATTGATGAATGTTCTTGCAGTTATTGCCAGATTTTCTGGTATAAAAATTTTAAAAAAGACAGAATCTTTGCACAGATTCAGTATTTTTGTCTCTATTTAGATTACAGTGGGTGTAATAATAATAAATCAAAGTGATAAAAACACAAAAGTAGGGCACAGCAATAAAATGAGGACAACACAAGAAGAACACAGCAATTTTTTAAATGGCTCTGAATTAAAATTTGGATTTCTATTACCCTATCAAACATATCTGCACATGTTTCATTAACAGTAAAATGTAATCTGATGGCTTTACATTACGAAAAATATTGATTTATACCAATAGTTTTGATCTTCTACTCACTGCATTGTATTCCTCAGCTACTCCCCTTAGATATGCCCAGTGAAGTTAGCAGGACTAATGTAGGTGTACTGTCACTTCCCCAGGGTGTTGTGTTACCATATGGTAAATTAATATATTTATGAAAATAACTCTGTAAGCTGCACAAGAGAACATACATTCCTATATTGAATGTCTTCTCAACCTCCTAATTGTCTTTGACAGTAAAGCAGCAGCAGATGTGTTTTTCTGTGTGATTAGCTTCTCAATTATTTCAAAAAGATCAATAAAACCAGCTCTGGGCTCCAAATATACCAAATTGGCTCTGGGCTCCAAATATACCTTCCTGAGCATCAGTGAAGCTTGCTTTGGTTTAGATCACCCTGCATCTCACTTTAGGTTCTGTCCAATACATAACCAGCAGATCAGAGTCCCTTGGTAGATAGGAAAAATTACCATACTATAAAATATATTGGAGTAAAACACAGTAGGAGGAGCTGGGATGATCACAGGGTGGATTTGTTATGGCTGGAAAGGGCATGGGTGTAACAGAAAGCAGCATGGGAAGGAGGCCCTGCAAACCGCATGTTCCTCCTTATTGTGAATAATCACCACAATTTGTGCCTTCTGACAATGAAGGCACAGCCAAGGGCTCCCACCTTCTCCAAGCACCTACAGCCCTATCCCCAGCCCTGCCCCTGACATCCCTTCCTGTCAAAGAGCTCCAAACAAAGAGCTTCAAAAGCCACTTGAGACACTGGCCCTTACCCCCTCTCTGATCCCTTCCTTTGGGTTTGTTCTGTACTTAGTCTTCAGCATATATTTCATAATGCACAGGGTGCTGAATTTGTTACGAAAGAATTACAAAGGTTTATTATACTTCCCTCTGTCTTTAACGCTTTTGAAAAACTGAGTGCACGTCTGCTTTTAAGAATGGCTCAAGAATTTCAAAAGATGTATCAAAAGCTCTTTATACACTTTAACTGCCTATTGTTGTCACACAGACAGTACCTTTCATGAGATGGCCACAAAGTACTTCCTGAAAGGAGGAAAAATTCTATAGTCACTGTTAAAAGGAGAGCAATTTCAATTTCTTTCCTGTGTGTTTTGTTCTGGTTTGTCAGCGAGGCAAAAACTTACGGCGTACAACTGCAACACAATAGTATGCACGAACTTTGCTTCAGTAAAAGCACTAGAATGTGAAGCCCAGAATGAAAACAGGAACTAATATAAAGTGTGTTAACAGGTAAGATATGGCATCAAAACATCTGTTAGGTTCAGGAAATTGCAATTGATAAAAATTACAGTGGAAGTCCCATAAAATTATCACAACTCTCTACATAGTCATAAATAACAGCTCATGAAGCAGAGCTTATTATATAAGCAAACATTATTATTAATACATAGAATTACACAGTATCACAGACAGCCAGATTAAAAATTACCTTCTTTGGCTCAGGGATATGCAGCCAAACTTCGTGTACCATGTACAGCGGTGGATTTGCTGCACATGAAAAGCCTACAGGGCTTTTCTGCAAATAGTCAGAACACTCCAGTAAATCAGGGCACCCGCCTTATTATCAACCCTGGTCGGGATTCCTGCATATCCATCATAAACTAGATTACTATGCAATAAATGGGGTACCATAAAAAGCAGGAAGTCTGGCATATATACTAAAATATTACTTAAGGGTATATATAGAGTACTGAAAGCAGACATCATGAGTGTTAAGAAAATGACAGAAATTACTTAGCTGCTAATCAAACACATTCACTAAATAATAGACTTGTCCATCTGCTGCAAAGCCCATTAACAGAGGAAATTAATGGCTAGAAGAATTGAAAGTATTCAGTCTAAAGCACTAAAGGGGAAAATCTATAATCTTCGCTCCAGGCAAATGCTACCCATTCTGATTTTTAAACTGCTGATACAGTCACTTATATGGAAAATAATGGAAAATAAAAACTGAACAGAAAAAACAAGGAAGCAGAATATGATGCACTGTGCATCTCATGTTGTCTATTATAAAGTAAAAGCTGTACCAATATTCTTAGATAATTTTGAAGTTCCTCTTGATTAGGTGTACCCATTACAACTTGATAAAACATCATTCTTGACTAAACAAGTCCTGAATTGTGAATTCTACAAAATTCCATTAATTTTATTTCTCAAATATGCTTCTAGGCAATGTGTCCTTTTTACCTCACTTTTTTGCCTTTATAGCCTCTAACTACTTCACACCAAGTAGGAAACAAATATCTTTGTCTGCAGACATTACAAGTCACCTTTATATATATTATCATTTAAGCCATTCCACTGAATTAGTCTCAAGTTTTCTCGTGTGCTGAATTATTATCTAAAGAGCACTGGGAGAACTTTGCAGCAGCAGGTATTAAGCAGATGTAGACTGGCAGAGCTCCCCACCATGATTCATCTCAGCTGAATCTCTCTTCATGTGTTCTTAAAATAGACTCAAAAATCCAAAAACACATTTTGAATGCATTCTTAAAATGTAACTCCACTTTTGATCCCATTGAAGTAGAAGCTTATCTGATCCTCCTGAATCTGCATAACAAGTTTCCTCATTAAGCTTCCAGTTCTGAAAACATCATCAGTGTTATCATTAGGAGCACAGCCTTTCTCACAGTACTTAGGAACTTGCTTTGCTAAAATCAGGAAGGGAGGTACTATGAAAATGGAAAATAACACAAAATAGGGAAAGTGACTCATAATATATTGAGTTCTTAAAAGGTCTTAGATAAAATGATAATAATAATAAACTTCACTTTCCAACAAGAGAACCAAACCTTTTCTTTAGCCTCAGACTGAATTTATTTCATGTCAACTGGCTTCTGACTCACTGAAACATGCTTCATCTGCTCTAATATGTAATGCCTGATGAATTTGCAATGCTATGGAAACATATACCTCCCTGTAGAATTTTCCAGAGCTATTAGAGTAAAAATATTAGTCAAAGGAGTATTCAGTCTTCCTTTATTTTCTTTTTTTATCATATGCGGCAATGGACATCTCATTTGAACTCAAGTGGTATGAATTAAAGTCTACTTGATTGCCTTGTTTTCATGGACAACTATGTTAGAAGGATCAATCAATAGAGTCTTCAATGTTTTTGACAGATATGTTAGCAAGGCTAAAGACATGAAGAAAGCAGGTAGCTAGCTATCACAAAAATATAGTTAAATAGAGACATTTCAAATACATAATTTCATCCAAGGTTGGTTTTTCATTTGTTTTGTTTTGGTTTCATTTTTCTTAACTAGTCACTTGCAGTACTTTGTTGGGGTGTTACAAGATTTCCTGTGGTGTTTATTCTAACTGAAATGGAGATCTCTCGCATGAATACCTTGTGTCCATATCCCGAGAAAAATCTAGATCAACCTGTTATGGGAAATAGCCAATGAACTGAAGCCAGCACCTGAGGTGAATGCTCTCTCTTCTGTCACTGCTGCTACTTGTATCTGTGCCTTCACAGTGAGGTAAGACCCAAGCAGCCAGTCTTGGATCAGTAGTTTCCAGATTTCTTTTCTCAAATCTCCCCCATGGGAAGAAACTTTACTCCTTATCTACCATGTTATTTGTTCTTTCTAACAACGCAATGACCTAACTTTCACAAATTATTAAGGAGTTCAGAAGTCTTCTTTGTTTGTTTGTTTGTTTGTTTGTTTGTGTGTTTGTTTGTTTTCTGAGTAATTGCAACTTACTACTCTTATGGAACATTAAATAGATAGCAGATCATATAAATACAAGCAAAACTTTTAGCACAGGCCATTGCCTGGGTCTAAAGGAACTAATGGAAGATATAAATATCTATGTGAGTGCCCTGAGGATTCAGGAGTTGTGAATTCATGCTTGGAAGTACATAGACATTGCCTTCTCATCTGGCAAGGATGAATCCACAGTTGCTTAGGCACAGCCAGAAGGAAACAGGAGGTACAAGAACACATATTTGAATTCCTATCCTTCTCTCTCAGAAGGGGTCCTGACTCAAAACCAGATATCACATGCAAGGGAAAGAGCCATGAAATTCCAAGGCTCTGCTGACCCCTCTGCAGCCCTGCATGGTGCCAAATGAGCTTCACCCACTGATGCTCTCAGGGAAGAAAAGGTTTTTTATGATGTTACACAGCCACCAGAGAAGAGCCAGGTGACAACAAGAGCTGAGTCTGCAACACCAACTACAACAGCACCTGGGTCAGCAACAAGGGCTCCTAGACACCACTGTAACACACACCAAAATCTGCACTCCAGCAACTTGAATCTCAGCACAAAGCCAAAATGTGGCCATGGATTTTCTCATGGCAAACTCAGCTGTATCTTTCAGAGCAGTGTAGAATATACACTAATCTGGAAAACAGCAAAATGAAGGAATCACAAAAATGCCTGCACTTCTCACATTTCTCTGAAAAATTCCATCAATAATTTTGCAGCCTAAGCCTTAAGGATTTGCTGCTGGCTAAGAAAGAAAACATTCTAGGGTAAGGTGATGACGATAAAGGGAAAAGATCCTAAGTGGGAGAGAAAAAAATGCATTTAGAAACTACAAACAACTTTAAACTTGTGTCTTTTGGATGAGAGACATTCCTCTCCTGAGTCTCAAAGTTTTTAGGGGTTAGAGCCAGGACATGAAAAATATATTCTCTCCTCTCTTCCAGTTCTCATCTGTGAGTCATCACAAGAAATCTGCAGATCATTTCCACTTAAAAAGATGACCTTCAAGTTTTGGGACAGATCCTCTGAAGAATCCAGATCCTAAGGGTTCTGCAACAAATGACTATAAACACTTCAAAAGGGATATGCAAGGAAGGAGAAGTGGCAGATTAGCCCTGTATGTTAGAAAGCTGGAGCTTTATAGAGAGGATGATGAAGTTCAGTGTTTACAGATAAAAGAGGAGGAAGGTCAATAAGGCAGATGTCATGGTAAGAGCCTGTTACAGACCATCCAACCAGGTGAACAGGCAGATGAAATGCTCTCTAGGAGGCTGCAATATGTCTCACAATTGTCATTCCTTTTTCTCACGAGGGACTTACCAGATGTGTGCTGGAAACAGCACACAGCAGAGAGGAAACAGTCTAGGGCATTCCTGGAGTGAGTGAAAGATAACATCCTGACACAACCAGTGAGTGAGGCAACTAGGAAAGGTGTCCCACTGGACCTTTGCTTGTGAAGAGAGAAGGATGGGCAGGTGATGGGAGAGTTGGAGGCTGTCTTGGGCACAGCTACCATGAAATGAAAAGAGATTCTTGGAAAAGTATGAAGAGTCAGCAGAACTGATCACTTGGACTTCTGTAGGGCAGGCTTTGGCCTGTGTAAGAAACTGGCTGACAGAGTCCCTTGCCCCCAAGTTGCACTGCAGGAGGTTTAGATTGGATATTAGGAATATTTTCTTCACCAAAAGAGTTGTCAAGCATTGAAACAGGCTGCCCAGGGAAGTGGTTGAATCATCATCTCTGGAGGTATTTAAAAGATGTGTAGGTGTGGCACCTGGGGACCTGGTTCAGTTCTGGACTTGTCATTGCTGGCTCAGTGCTTGTAAATTATGATCTTTAGAATCTTTTCCAAGTGAAACAGCCCTATGATGTGAGGAGATGAGATGGTGACAATATCTGCCACATTGTTTGCACAACTCACTTCACAGTCACAATCCAGAGTTCAGTTTGTCTTCCACTTCTGTAGTCTCAGAAGGAAGAGGAAGATGGACCATACAGAGAGCCCAGATTGCAACAGACTTCCCAGGTTCCTCTTACCCTTCCTCTCCATAGAAGTGCAAATAATTTTCAGTGATCAATAACCTTCTAACTTTACTTCGGTAGCTTTATTAATGCTATAAATAGTATAAGTACTTTCTTTTTTAATACAGTGAGCAGTCTTTAGATATAAGTACTATTTCTAAAGTAGATTATTAAAGAGAGTGGAAAAGTACTAACAAGTAACTGAAATCTGTAATAAAATAGTAATTGTTACAAATTTTCATACATAAACTAACCCATACTAATGAAAGATTGATTCCATATGCTTGTTTTCAAAGGCACAGGCTTTGTTTAAAGCAGAATAAGGAACAGAAGAAAATCAGCTGTTCTCACTATGGCATCACATTTACTTTGCAAAATAGATGCAAAATTCCTTATCGATCAAAAAAAAATTAAAAATAAAAAGGGTTACGTAACATATTCTGAGTAGTAATAAAAATGGCCATTTATTATATTTCACTTTTCATCAAGAGGTTTCAGGGTCAGCCTTGCTTTTCCAGAAGAGAAAATGAGGCACAAAAGGTGGAGTGACTGCCCAGAGTGATCCATCAGGCCGACACAGATTTGGAAATAAATCCAAGTTTCCTGAATCCCAGCCCAGTGTTCTGTCCATAGCAGTAAATGACTGGATATTTTTGCTGCCAAAGGACACCTTTACCCAATCATTCACATGTCTCTGAAATGCAAGACCCTGAGGAAAACACTGGTATTTACGGTTCTGTGGTCTCTGCAGTGTCTGACACTCCAAGTACTTGTAAAGACATTTCTAATGCAAATTAATTATGACCAAGAGAGAAATGGCTGACCTTCATAATTAGTTGTAACAAAATTTGCCACTCAGATGCTTTCCTACATATTAATATGGTTTTGAAGTTTTCACTTGAGTCTCGCTCTCATGAGGCTTAGTTGTCTAGCTATTCTTTCATAGGCAACATTTTAATTCAATAATACTTTACGTGCAAAAACAGATTTGACAAATGAAACATCTGTGTGAAATATATAAATTAAATTGCACATGGAGAAGGCAAATCTGGGACTCTCTGGAAAGGGATTGTAACAGCAGTATGATTTTGAATATAGCACTGATGAAACTTTTGGAAAAATATCCTTCCTTTCTTCAGGAAAAGATAACTTGCAGGCAGATATCTATTCACTTTTAAAGTCTAGAGACTCCATTTCTTTACAGAGTAATTACTAGATAACAAAAGTATAGTCACTGCCTGGACCATTAAAGGCAAAAGTGACTGAAATAATCTGGAGGGAACCAAGAGCTTGTTTAGAGCAGGGATATTAAGCAGCAGTAATTAAGCAACACAGTGGGAGTGGGAGTCCCAAGAGAAAACATGTTACAATGACAATTTTTATTACACATCTCAATTACTTCTTACTATACACTTTAGCTTTCTGCAGCAGAAATCTACCACTATTTCAGACCTTCAGAAATCTGAAGCACTCCACAGATGTCCTGAGCCTCTTCTCTGGTCCTCAGACCAGGTGGCACATATCTACCCTGGAATGGTGAACTTGCCCTGGAAAGAGGATGGCCATACCCAAACTGCCCAGAATTAATAGTTTGTCCTATATTAATTCTCAAACTCTTCCAAGAATTACCTGGAAGACTTCTTATGCACCATGGCTGTGCATGGGACTTTTGAACAGTTTATCTGTGCAGGCACCCTAATTCTGTGCCTCTGGCTTTACCCAGGCACAATCTAGCAGATAAAACAGAGCCAATAATGACCTCCTAGCAAAAAAAAAAAGATGCTTGTCAGGTGTGATGGACAAACAAAGGATGAACAAAGGATGAACAAAGAAGAATGGCACATGGAGAGGGAAGATATGGACAAAGTTCTTAACTGGGAAAGCACAGAGCTAACAGTGTTGTAGATAAATGTGAGCAATGTGGGATGAAAGAAGAGAGAAGGCTGAAACAGTCAAATTACAGAAGACTGAAGGATAGAGCTAGTAGAAGGTATGGAGCAGTATCTGTGTTTTAAAGCTACTAGGAAGAGGAAACTGAAGTTCAGATCAGCCCTGGGCAAGGGCTTGGTTGAAGACAATTCAGAGATCCAAGAAATGTGGTGCTGTTCTCCGTGAGCAGAAAGGAAGTAGCAGGGAGAGCTAAGGAGACCAGGTACTCTTGATACATCACTAAACTGGATCACTAGAAAGTAGAGGCAAGCACACATCCTGAAATTCATTTGTCTAGACTTAGATACCTGAATGCCTGGATATTCAGAATAGAGTCTCCCAGACATTGCCAGCTGGGAAGGAAGCCTGCAGTTTATCTTCCAGATCATCCAGGATGAACATCCAACAGTCAGAAAAGAGTCACAGGGGTTGAAAGAGAAGCAGTGTAAAAGTGTCTGGATGGAAAATCACCCCAGTAAGACATAGCAAACTGATCATCCCTGTCCTACTGATGTGCTGGCAAATCTACAGCTTCAATGCATCCAAGCTCAAGAGTCAATAGCAGGTGCTAAATTCATTCAAGATGCCCTCTTGGCCAGGCATTTGTGGTTAGAGGTGCTGCAGTCCTGCAAGACCAAGATCACAGAAGCTACCAGGAACCCCAAAAAGTCTATGAGAAATGGGTTGAGAGTCCCTCCACTAAATCATCATCTAAAGGACCGTAGAGGAATGCCACAATGTCCGTTATAGTAGTCTAGCCAGCAGGATCTGGCAACCAGAAAAGAACCTGGGAAGCTATTCTGTCCTTTATTGGGGCAGTCAAACCAGAAAAAACATATAGACCACAGCAAATGGTCTCTCTTTCAAACAGTGCTTTTACACTCAGATATGATTTGCATGCTTTATTCATCTAGAAAACTGAATTTTCCGAGGCATACAGCTCTTACATCTAAATGAGCGAGTTCATTAATGTCAGCATCTTGGTACATAATCACTGCATAACAACTGGGGTTTCTGACGAGTCAGGGACCATTTCAGCCTCTCTGTTTTGAATGTCTCAAAGATACTGGCACATTCAAAACATTCTGGTTGGTTTCAAGGGCAAAGAATGGGTTCTGGTACTGTTCAGCATTCTATTGCAGATGTATCCATTCTGGGATGAATAACAGTTTTGCTACTAGCAGCTTTGCTGTTTCTTAACAGAAGTCTAAAGTAGGCAAACTTCATATTGGTGGCTAAGGTTGTGATTTTTAAGTGTGATGTGGGTAGTAGTATGATATATTCAGTTGGCCAACAGCTGATATGTTGCAGTTCTGTGAATACTGTAATGCATACATAAATATTTAGGGGAAAAAAAACATTATAACATTTAGCTTTCCCTGGAAAATTATGGTACAATTTAGTGTCTGTTTTACTCTGTTTCCCCATACCGACTGACAGTCACATGGACAGGCAGCACACTGGGGATTTCATTTGTCAAGAATGTTCCTAAGAAAAATGATCTTAAGGACTGAGAAACTCCTGGAAGATTTTTATGCACTGAGGTGCCAAAAGAAAACAGGAGATTTGAAAACTAAATCCTGGAAGTGTTTGTGCTGGCAGCCAGCATATGACTCAAAGTTTGCTGTTATCTTTTCTCTCAACATGAAGACACAGTCCTGTAAGGACTTAAAGAGCACAGCTGCCCACCTCAAACACTCTTAAGGCCAGAAGAGCTTTGCAGTAAGCCAAGAACAGAATGGAGCAAGAGGATGACACTAACTCAAGGCCTGGCAGAGGTGAGATGTGGTTAGTACATCCTGTGTAATGCATCCTTACAAAGATTCCCCCATGGCAAACTGTGTAAAGAAGCAACTGCTCTTGGGCATGTCACCAGTCAAAGAAAGGTCACTGCAAATTATGGGACAGAGGGCATCTGTGAGCACCACTGAAGCTTGCCCCCCAAATATGACTTACAATTTGGACTTACAAGTTGAGCCACCACAATGGGAACTTGAGATAAAGGTGGTACTATTTGTCCAGATGTTATCTCAGGCCTAGGAGGAGGTTAACAAAGATGGGGAAAAAGGATGCAGATGCACCTCCCACCAGTCAGATCCCAACAAGCCTTCATGCTCTACTAAACTAGAAATGCCTACCAGGGCACTGTAATACTTCCTTCTAATATATGCACCCTTTTATATAGTTGTTGACCAACTACAGCCACCAGTAATGATAGGAGTAGCTGTGGCCTGTTACATCTAAATGAATATATTTAGAGGTATTTTGATAAATATTGATAAAAATCCTGATGGTGACAAAGTTTCTGAGGCTGGAGTGTGCTGCAGCATATATGTACATCTAAGAGTTACAATTTTGCTCCTGCTTATCAAAGCTTTAAGCCTTGAAAGGCTTTGCTGTCTGCTAGCTGTTTTCCACACTATTCTGTATCAGTCGTTCTGCTAGAGAGGAACAGACACTCTGTCCTTTCATGGACAACTCTGCTCTGCTTTGAAGTGTTTCACAGTCTCTACTTACTTTCTGAAAAAAAAAAAAANAAAAAAAAAAAAAGTCT
This sequence comes from Toxostoma redivivum, assembly GCA_013397375.1. Lineage (NCBI taxonomy): Eukaryota > Metazoa > Chordata > Aves > Passeriformes > Mimidae > Toxostoma > Toxostoma redivivum. The sequence goes on along the minus strand of VXBI01010439.1, from coordinate 710,489 downwards.
GATTTAAAAAACCTGATACACATTCCAATGCCACTGATCGCACTAGTATTTCTTTGTGCTTATAAACATCTGCAGCTAAAAAGTTGGAGATTGACCTAAACTTCTCTTCAAAAACCGGGAAAAATCAGGATTAACCTGAGTCTTACAATAAATTATGCATAACTCATTACCCTTTAGGAAAATAAGGGGACTTGGATCAAAGCACTCATATGATATATTTTGGTCTAAGAAAAGCCCTATTATTTATACTGAAATAATGATAATAAAGAAGCTTTCAGGTGGCTAAGGAGGGATTTTTATGACTCCAAGTCTTACTTATAATAATTATTATTTATTACCACTTTAAAAAGCTTTTACACCATTGCCATGCCTGATTTTTCTCAGAGATCAACAAAACCATAAATATTTTCTTCCCTTTAATGTACATTTGGGATGAAGTTCCTCTGAGGATGCAGATACTATCTCAGCATGCTTACACTCCCTGACCCTATTCCTTCCAATCCCTAGGTGTCTCATTGCATATGCACAGGACCTTGTCTGTGGAAGAATTCCAATGCTGCAGAGTGCTTTGGTGACACAGAAATATAGGAGTGTATTAGGGAGAGGAGGAAGGCAAGTTAGAAAATGGGCTGTAGTGTTTTGACCTGGATACAACAAGCACCTACACATGAAATGAAACAGAAGTCCTGAGGAAGTACTGTAGTCTGATTTCAAGTTTGGGTGGGTTTCAACCTCTCCATCCCAGGAAGTTACAAACCAAAAGATTGTCCCTAATTTACATAGGGAGGGCTAGTTAAGCCTCTTCGTACTTAAAAGAATAAACCAATGTTAATATTTACTGCCACTTCATGGTTTAACAAGTACTTAAACTCTTACCCATGTTTCTACAGACATAATTTTCTGCTTCAGTGGTATTTGTTTCTCTGGAGTGGAAGGATGGTCCAGCTTTCTCTCCTGTGCTACACCTCATATGACCAGCCTGAAGACTGATTCGAATGTACAGAATTAAAATATTCTGGTCCAAATCCATTCCCTAAGAGTCAATTGAGATAGCACAGAGATATAGGGTGAATACCTGCTCACCAGATGGCAGATCTTTTTCTTACTATCTGCATTCAAAAGATAACCTCAGTTAAGGATACTTCTATCTACCAATTGTATGGCCATTCACAGATCAAAGGCAGCTCTGCTATTAGCCACAACATAACAGACAGAGCTTTCTATACATTAAATTAATTTTCTGCTCGAAACACGAAACAAATCAAAAGCAGTGTCAGAACAGGTCAATGACTCCATACTAAGACAACAAAAAACCATAATGACTAATAGAAGGGAGAGAATAAACCCCTCTAAATTAAAAAACTATTTTATCTTCTCTCTGACTCATTGATATCTTGTTTTCAGGTTATCTATTTGCATTTATGACAAGAAATTAGAAAATTGTGAGAATTAACTGGAAAAATAGGCCTGCAAAGGACCAAGTGAGTCACCATGCTTTGTCTTCCATAATAAAAACTTATTTTGTCATGGTTTTTGAGTCCATAAAATTCCAGGAGGATAGCCATTCCTCCCCCATACACCCAAGGATGATGGTATTGATATCCACAGCATGTGAGTCAAGCCCTCAGTGACTGCAGTGCGCTGTGGAAGGAGAGACTGAGAGGCTGGACCAGGGGCTGCTGCTGGCTGTGGATCCACAAGAGCACAGCTCTCGAGGCTGCAAAGTGAGATGAGGCATCACCACCTCCTTAGCATCATGCTGCCTCCAGACAGGGATAAAAAATAAAGAAAGCTGATAGAACAAATCTTATGTGTTCCTGTGCACAGAAAATTACTGCCACCACTGGCAGAAAGTCGCAATCAATAGTGTTCTTAAACTGAAGCAAGCATTTCAGCACTGCTCATTGGGATGGATTTTGCATGAAGTATGAGCTATAGTGATTACCACACTATCATGCCAAGCTACAGAGCCAAAGCTTAAAAAAAACCCCAAAACCACCACCAACATACATCACCAAAAAGACAAATGAAAAAGCCCCAAACTAACACACAAAAATCCTCCAAAAACACACACATACACACACACAACAAGCAAACAAACAAAAAAACAAACCAACAAACAAAGCAAACAAACAAACAGAACCACCACCAACAACAACAAAACCAAGGAACTCTGAAAAATTCCAGGTATTTCACAGGTATTTCTCAGTGCTGGGCAACTCCTTGTTTTCTTCCTTCTTTTTTGCAGCAGTTTCTATGGCACCTTGTTTTGCAGAAATCTGAGATATTGTTCAGAAGTCAAGCATCTTTCTTGACTGGGAACAGGTTGGAACATATAAATTATTAAGAGGTAAACAGAAATGTAAAGATGATATTCAGACATGAAGGTGAGCCCCTGGGGATGCAGTACAAGATGGGAGAACAAAGAAAAGCCATGAACTTCTCACTACCTTGCTGGTGTCTCCTGGGTTTTCCCACAGTTGCTGGAGAGCCCCAGGTAACTCCAGGGGTACACTGAAAGTATTTAGAGTTCCTACAGTGAATTTCTCTTCCATATCCTGCATACTTGGAGAGAACAATCATTCCAGAGAGAGAATATTTTCTCCTAAATTAAAAAAAAAATCAGAAGTAAAACACTCTAGCCTGAAGATCTATGAGCATACCCTAGCCCCATATGGCTGGAGTGCCTCACCTTACTGCTGGGAAACTGCCATAGATCCCTGAACTCAAAAATTACTCCAGGGGCAATCCTGCAGAGTTAGAGATACATTTACAGCATAGGCTACACAAAACATTAAGAGTTAGAAACTTGCTTTTATTTCTGTTTAAGAGGTTTCTGCATGAAGATTTTGAGGGGGAAGTCCTTTGGTTTTGAATGAGTGGAATTAAGCAGGGCCACAAATCCCTACCCCAGCTCATTTTTAACGATATGCTAAATCCAGTTCTTGTTCATTCTGCAATGCCAGCTTTAACTGAGAAGGATTACAGGTGGATGGCAGCTGTTGGCTGAGTTCATACTGCAGAATATAATAACAGTATCCACTCATATCCTAATTAATTCCCATTTATACAGTGTTCTCATTCCCAGAACTTTCAAAATAATAGCATACACATAGTTCCCCTTTAATCTGTGAAAAATTCCCTGAAAGGTATACAACAGAAATATGCAAATATGGCAGGCAATACAATAACACCACTGAGTGAAAACAAATAAATTATCGTAGTCTTTAGCAAATCCTCTTACTTGGACAAATCCTATTCTTTCAGACAAAGAAAATGTCTCCATTTTTTTTTAATACAGAACTATCTCTGAAAACGAAATGCCTCTGCAGGCATAAGCACAGGATTTCCTTTTAGTAATCACAACTGAATTTATTAGAGCATTTTCTATTCCACCACATGTCCCAATATACCTCCTGGCTGTTTTGCAAGCACCTGAGGGCTGGAGAGAGAGTCACACTTTCAAGTCTATAAATTGCTTTTTCTTTCAACTCAACTGGGTTATGATTGGCTTGAACAGAAAATTGCCCAGTAAAGAAAATGGAATAATAATTAAAAAAATACCCTTAGCAGACTCAGAGGATGAAGAAGAGACAGCAAAGAAAAGGTCCTTTCTAATAATAAAGCCCTGGGTTAAA
>VXBI01010439.1:617198-706825 GCA_013397375.1 Toxostoma redivivum | reverse complement strand
TTTAAAAAAAAAACCCCGGGGTAAAAAAAAAAAAAAAAAAAAAAAAGTTGTTTTCACCAGCTAAGACTGCACATAATTTCTGTCTCGAGGCAAAGCCAAGGGGATCTGTTTTTTTCACCAGGCTTTCCTAAGGGCTGAAGCTTGGGATGCTTCAAGGACAGATCCAAAGCAAGATAAAGCAGAGAGCACACAGAACCTGGGGATATGCCTCTTTTATTAGGACTAAGTGATAAACTGTATCCAGGCTCCCATTTATTGTGATGTCCTGAGCAGAAATAGGAGCAGTACACTATGGAAAAGAACTGGTTGTAAATGCCAGATTTCCAGAGAGCACTGGACTTGCTCTGCCTGCCCCAGCCCAGCTAAGCTGTGTCTGCACTGACAATTCAGTTGCTCTCAGGAGGTGTCTGACACCACTTCTGCCACCAGCAGATAACCAAACAGGTAAAAAGAGCTGAATCATTCCCAAATAACCAATTTCCCCTTCCTCCTCCCAGGCAGCAATCCACGTAAAACCGGGATAAGGATAGAAGGCAATGAGGCTAAGTAAAGCTTAATTACCATTTTCATTCCCAGCTTTCAAAATATATGCATCTAAAGCCTGTAACACATGGTAGAATTTTTTCAACCATGGATTTTATACTTCCCAAGGACTTTTGCTGCTAATTCAGTTTACTCTTAAGCACACACACCTAGAAAAGACACACATCTAAATTCTGTTGAAATTATTGGAGGGTTTTTCACTACTTCTTGACCTATTTTGCTCATGTTTAGACTTATTTGATCATCCACCCTTTGCAAATGCTGCAAAGACATACCATACCATAATACCAGCAGCAGGATATAGCCTTGCACTTTTCTGCAGGCTTTGCCATGACTTTAAATGTCAAAAAACTTGAACAACATGTTATACAATGAACTCGTGACAGGTGAAGAATTATGAAAGAAGGAAGTTTGTACACTTTGGACCTGTCTTAGAATGTTTATTTCAGATTCTTGAGCCCATTTTGGACTGGGAGAAACTCCAGCACTGGTCTCTGTGTCATCTGTTTGTGTCAATGATGGGTAAGAGGCTGCAAAACTGTACAGATCTCTCTCCCTTACCAGTGACTTTCATCACAAATGTTTGGTTTTATACAAATAATATTGCTTCTAACTCGTTATAAAAAACCTGTATGACAACAAACAAAACAGAAAGTGAGTTGGAAAATTACAGAGCTGGTTTTTTTTTTCCAAGAAGCCTATTCTGGCTGCTGGGATTTTTTAAGACCTGAATTAAGACCTAAAATTAACAAAAAACAAAACTTGCGTATATCTAGCTTTTGAAACTTTGTTTACGAGGAAATAGAAAGAAATGTGACAGTTCTGCCATATTTTCTGGTGCTATAGATCTGAAAGTCAAAAAACAACTTCTTTTCTTGCATTGTTATGGCAAAATGTTTCACTAAGACTTCATCAACCAAGCTGACATGTATATCAGAAGAACTAAGAAAGTAAGACATAGTTCAGGTCCCGAGTGAGCTAATCTGCTAGGTCAAGCATCAGACCTACTTCCTATGTTTTTCAAATATCTAAAAATGAGTCTATAAATTCATATATATATGTATATAAATGTAACTTCACTAGAAGGTATAAGATGATCTTAAGCAACAGTATCTATCAAAAATTTACTATTTATGAAAAAATAAAAATAAATACTACTATAAAGAGAAATGTGGTGGGAAACAGGTGGTTTGTGTGTTGAAGATCATCATAGGTAGAGGACCATACATAGATATATTTGTACAAAATGTATCAGACTGGCAGCATGTTCAACATACCTTGGTGAGTCTGACCATGGCAAGGCCAGAGCACGAGTCCCAGAGGGCTGCAGTGACAGCAAGCAGGAGGTGAGGAAGGGCAGAGTCTGGCAGGGCAGGAGCTGGCAGGCAGCAAACCAGTGCTGCTGGCAAAGACATTTACAGGCAAGGCAGGCAATTGGCATTAGGTGAACACTGAGGAACAGTGTTGCATTGTTTTGGATGCCTTCTTTGCAATATTTGCTTTTTCTTGACAAAACTTTTGGGACTTGATGATTCCTTCTTAGCAGTAATGGGTTATTTTTTTTTTCTCCCTTGAGCAATGTGTTTCAATACTTGGTTAATTCGATTTTTTCCTACTTTGCATAGTGCACACTGAAGATAAAAAATGACAGAAGAAATATTGCCTCTAAAAAGAAAACAGAAAGAAGAGAGAAAGGAAAGATGTGCAAAAAGAAAAGAGACAGTGTCATCGCCAGCATTGAAAATGAATGACATCTGAAAAATCTATTTATATCTTGTTGTTTAAGGGTTTAAATTATCTTCAGTAATTTCAAACCAACAGTATACACATTTTGGTGAGAAACTCATACTTTAAAAATTATTTTATCCTACATTTTAAAAAATGCTCAGAAGGGAGCATACATTTTATGAAATATATGGCTGTGCCTTTCACTTTCCAAGTCAAAGAGAAAAATGCTCAGAATCTTCCAGTAGTGAGATCAGTGTAGCTTTACTTGTTTCAGTACTGTCAAAACCTGACAGCAAAATAAAAATGTGTTCGATATTAATACTAATAAATCTAGGTAGAAAACTCTGAAAAGAACATAAATTTTTTTTTCCTTTATATTCTTGACCACTGCACTCAACCTCACATTGTTTAGAAGTAATCTCTTTCATTATGTTAAATTTTTTGCCATTTTGGATACATTCTATTTTTCCGGGCTTAGGAACAAGGCTCAAAAAGAGAGGGAGAAAGAATTTTAACTTTGATCTTACTTTTCACAGTACCATACTTTTTGCCTCATATATCATGCACTCTTTTCTTCATGTCCTCTGAAGATTTTCTGAAGTCTAGAGACCTTTTGGTTTTATTTAGCATTTTTATTCTCACATGTAGTAAACCTCTAAATTGAACTGAGCCAGCTTTTTTGGCAAAGACTTAATTCACAGATCATAAATATATTCAGTGGTAGAATTTTTGCTTAAGTTAATCTTGCCCTTCAAAAAACTATTATTTTGCTTTGTACAGTCAATTCTAAACCAAGTTAGCTAGTTTAAATGAAAGCAGAAAAATAAAATATTCACATATTTTAATTAAGGTTGATAGATTCAGATTTACTTGAAATACCCAAAAAGCTTAAATATGATACAGCTGACCCATATCTAGTTAAACATAGTTGAGATTTTTGTAGAAACACCTAATTACAAGATAATATCTTTATAGGAGAGAGTTTAGTGCAATACAAGGAGCATTATTATAAGTGAATATAGAAAATTAACAAATTTGAACTGTGCAGTATGTAAAGAAAAATATTTTTGCTAACAAGTATTAGTAACTTTCACAGAATTTACTTGACTGTTTCCCATCAAACACTAGTGGCTAAAGGAGGAATTCAGGTTTGCATACAGAAGGAATTCTTTCTGGCTTTCAGTCAAAAAACAAAGTTGCACAATGTTTTTGGTCAACCATGTGTTTCTCTGATAACATATCCTTTCTTCTCATTCAATCCTCTTTCACTCTGATGGAAGTCTTGAAAAGCTTTTCCGCCTGGTCTTTTTTTACTGGAAATCCCAACCACTACAGCCACAATTAATCCATGTGGCAAAGAACATCTATGCAATAAGTATCTGGTATTGCAGAACTCCAGAAGAGATGCTGTAAGCAACAGAGGCAGTCTTGCATGAGCTGTTCTTTCCCAAACAAAGAAAACCCTACCGTATATATAAAAAGTCTCATTCCTCAGACAAACTCTCTATTGCCTTTTCCAAGTCTGCAGCATTTGACTTCAGTGCCTACTCTTATTTTTTATTAGCATGACAAATTTTCTATGTCCCTAACATCTTCTTCCTTTTCCTTCAGGAAATATGTGGAATATGGGAAAAAAAAAAAAAAAACAAAAAACAAAAGCAACAACAACAATAAGCACATCATCAAGAACCTAAGGAAAAAGAAAAGGGTCAAAGAAGAAATTGCACAGGAGATTTTCCAGCAGGGGGAAAAAAAAAAGACATTCTATCCATCAGAAATTTTAAAAGAAGCCAAATCACTAGCATCCTTTACCAAACAATACTTTGTTTGTTTATAGAAGCACACAGTAATAGAAATTGTATTTCCAGATGTTCACACAGGAAATTCTAATTGTTTTTTAAATAAAGAAGTCTATTTGGGCAACAGAAACCAAACAGAGTTTGATTCCAAAATAGAAACACCTTACCTTTGTAACAATGCCAAAAAAAATGTTTGCACTTTTTTATTTGAGGTCTTTTAGGAAATAAGGGGCACCTGCCATTTGCCCCAAGGATTGTGTAGAATTTAACAGCTGCCAGACTGCACAAGTAACAGAAAATTTCCTGCTAGCATATGTTTTATATTTGCAATGTCACTGTTACTTTGCACATCTGGCCAATGTCAAAAATGTCTCTTTCTAATATCCCTTGAAAACTAACCATCTGTGATGCAATATGTAAAGCATCTGTAAAATGACCAAACTTCATTAAACAAGAATGGTAAGGAATTTTGTGATACATGCATGAATTTATCAATAGAGAGAACAGGACACATGCCAGCTTCTTCAAGGGGAATGGACAAAAGTACAATGAAAAAAACCAAAACAAACGAACAAAAAAACCAAAAAAACAAACGAACAAAAAAAAAACCCTCAAAACAAACCCACAAAGGAGCTAAACAGAATATTACTGGAGCTTGCAAAGTATCAGTAAAATCTAAGCAACAGATATTCCATATTCCCCAATATTCCTTAGTTTGCAGTTGAGATGACCTGTTCCAGTGGACAGGTCCCCAATCCAAATCTCCTAAATGCTTCAGTAGGAATATGGTACAGCACCATGTGAAATAATCCAAGGTTTACTTCCCTGTCACCATAATCTTGGGTATACCAGCATAAGTGCATTTCTTTCTGATCCTGTGAAAATTAGCTGAGTTTAAAATAGAATGTTCTACCACTCCAAGTGCTTAAATTACCTGTGTTATTCTCACAGACCCCTAAACTCTTAAATTCATTCACCTGTACGGTACTTTGAGTTAATTTTTAATCTTTGGTAAATTATTTCTTGATAATAAGTGGATTCACAATTTGAAAATTTTATGGCTAATAGTTAAATTTGTGTACTATAGCAGAAATATCGTACAAGATATCCTTATGCAATTCCCTCTATTTACAAAAATTTACAAAGGGAAGGCATATCATTCTGTTGATGCCAGTGTGTCACATTCTTTGAGAACAAAATACACTATTATTTACACAAAACATTAGCAGCATCAAAGCCAGAATTAGTCAAGGATAGACCTTCTATTTCACAGTTGAAAACAGAAAGATAAAGTCTAATCTGGGATATTCATCCTAGATCAGTCATTGACTACCCTTATAAATGTAGGTGCTATTGATTTTTCTAGCAGATCCATCCTCTACGGCAGCCCTTCAGTCCAGTAACCATAGAATCATAGAATTGTTAAGGCTAAAAGACCTCCAAGATCATCAAGGCCAACCATTAACCCAGGACTGTCAAGTCAAATACTAAACCATGTCCTTATTGTCACTAAATGTCACTATGTCACCAAACCATATAATGCAGGTCATGCCTCAGGCTCTGCCCAGGGTTTGCTGGGGCTTATCCCTAAAGTTTTCTGCTTGTCTCACCTGTCTGTCAGGTTCTGCCTGTGGCTTCACTGCTGCTTGGCTTAGCTGTAAAAGCCATTCTTGTATGAGAATAGCACCTACCAAGCTCACCATACAGAGTACAGAGTGACCTGGACTTTCAGAGCAATGAAGAAATAATAGGATATAAAAACCTGTAAGGAAAACATAACATTTACCTCCAGCAGATCCTAGAATGAAGACAAGGAAAGTATTTGCTTTAACACCATCTTCCTCTTGGCAAAGGACTCAGGATGCTAATTTCCCACTGTACTCCTCCAAAGAAACTCCACCATCCCCCTTAGAACAAAAACGGCAGTGCTATGAGGAACATAACATCTGGAAAAGGGTTAAATACCACAAAATATGCACAACAACATAATATGCATTTTAACTTACATTTTATTGTTCAGACCTTTTCTGTGCAGTAACATTATTTTTTTTCTCATTCAGATCTGCATTAACAATAGTTATTTCATTAGAATATTTAGGTTCCAGTTATATAAATTCTTAGCCTTATGTGTAAGAACTCTTTTACTTTTTTGAATGTAGAAGCAGGCACAAGAGGTTTTCCAACTCAGATAGACCTTAATTGAAATTCACTTTTTTTACATCTGTGGGCTTTGCATCTGTTGGGTTGCATTAAACAACCATTTTCAACACAGTGATCAGCTGGAACTAGAAACTTATTTCCAGCTAATTCGAATATGGTATTACAGAAATCTCAAACTAAAATAAGTAAACAAATCAAATGGTTCAAAGAAATGCAGTTGAATAGTGTGACTCAGCCAGCCTCAAACTTCACAGCTTAAGCCTTCACTCCAGGTACTTAAAGTCATTTATGAGCTTCTGGTTATCCACCTCAAGCAGAGCAAGTATGGCTAGGCTGAATCACTTAGCTAACTGTTAAAATTATTATTTTTATTGATAGGCTGTGTGCTGGCATGAAAAAGCACAATGCTCTTAACATTACAGCTTATTGGAAAGCGTTTGCATTGATTAAAATAAAATCAACTTTCTCTGAAGTGAACATAAACCAATAACTTTCCCCATCAGCTTTTCAGTCTCCTTCAGATAAATCCTGAACTTTGTTTGTATACCATAATTGAATTGAAGACAAGTCCCTTTTTCCTATCAAAACATATATCTCCTGGGAGCAATCAAAGAGCAATTGATTACAAAGATTAGTGTTATTTTATCCACTACATGACATGACTTCTTACACAAACTCATTGACCAACACCTGAGGTCAATACAAGCTTTCTTCTTCCTCTCTCTGTGATTTGCAAGAGAGATTAGCAAGGCAAGATTCCCATAGAAATTGGTGGGTAAAATAGCAGGCAGAATGCAGTTGCACACTTCCTTAATAATAATCCTTATTTTAAAAACCCCTCTCAACAGGAAAGCCTTCAAATACAAATCCACTTATGGCAAAGGAAAACTTCAAGGTCTCCTCTTCCAGCAAAGGCCACATTCACCCATCATTCAAACCACGACAGCCAGGATTTGTCCTATTGGCTTAAGCTTAAATCAGACAATGTGGCAAAAAAAACCCCACACTGACTCAAAATCAAAGCTCAGAAGTTTCCTCCTGGACACCCTTGACATTCTGCTTTGTTTCACTGTCCAGTTTCCAGTTTGTGTAACCACAAACATGAATCGTGGCACCTGCCAGCTGTGTAGCACACCACACCTGATGTTTTATGTTCCAGCAGCTCTCTAGGCTTGGCTAAGGGCTACATGCCCCACACACCCCCAGAGACCTTGCAGGTATCTGCCACCTCTGCTCCCTCACAATGGAGGACCCTTCTCACCCTTTGCTGCAGCTGCATCACATCCTGCCTTGTAAAGGGGGCCTGCACAGCTCCCACAGCCAACCTGATCAACCCTGATCCAGTTCCAAAATCAGGGAATCAAGCACAGATGTGGAAGTTCTAGGGATGGCAAGCAGTAAAGGTGAACAGGTCAAAAAATGATCCTGTCTGCCTGGCAGTGAAATCAGTAGAGGACAATTCTTCTGTCTTTGTCATGCTACAATGGAATAAAATCATTATTTAACAGCATATTGGGTTTTTATGCTAATGTCAGGATTTGCAGCTATTTTAATGTTACTAAGATAACCACTAGATTGGCACAAAGTTAATAATTAAGTGTAATGTTATAAACTTCACTGAAGGCACTTTTGTGTGAACACAAGGGCAAAATATTCGGTCTGTGGAGCCTGTTTAGCTGCGACCTACAGTTACGAGCTTGAGGTTTATCTGCTTGAATTTTCAAGAGTGGAAATCTTGAAAATCTACCAATTACATTGTGAAGGGCAAAGACACCCCTGTAAGAAAGGAAACATGCTAATGAAACACAGGGTAAAAAACCCAGCGCCTCAGACTGATCTCTAGCAAAACAGCATAGTTGCATTGATCTCTATAATTTCTTCTGTTTAGCTGCATTTACATCAGCTTCATAAGATGTCAATATCATTAACGCCTCTTAATGTTTTGAAGAATGATTGATTTTCATGCAATTTGCAAGTACAAAGAACTGCAGAAGCCAAGGTGCTCATTGTGGCATCTGACCTTAGATCTCTTTTTCACTGTGCTAAGCATCCATCTAAAATCTGCCAATCCTAACACCAGAGATGTTAGCAGCCAAATAATATATGATAAAAAATACTAATTATTGGTACATTGGTGATTTGGTGTCAATGTCATTGTACAGAAGAGAAATGCCATAGAAGCAGCAGCATTTTTAGAGCACAAGGACTGTAGAATGAGGGAGCTGTGTGAAGTACATAGAAAGAAAGGAATGCAAATAAAGTTATAAAAATGAAGATAAGTGCACACTGGATACTATTGAGGTTTATAAAGACAGCTAAGCATCCTCACAGCTGACTCAGGTGTGTGACTTCAGATGATTTTCAGTACCTTTTAATTACCTCCATAACATTAGTTTAATAATCCACATCTTAAAATATTTAGAAAATTCTGGGCAAGTGGGTTTATTATATGTAGTTTTGTCATTCTTTTTATAATTGTAGGATTCATTTTCCTTCCTATTTCTAGGATCACTACAATACAAACAATTCTATGTTATATTTATCCCATGATAAGATTTCTGAGGCATTTCTTACAGGTGGGGATTCTGTTTATGTGAGAAATGTCACAAACACAGGATGTTGTTTGATAACCCCTTACTTTATAAAATTATCAATACCACAGCTTTCAAGTGTACTCAAACAATAAGTGAATATTTTTAAAGAGAAAATTAAAATTCACAGGAGACATTTTTCCCCAAGGATTTGTAACACCTTATCAAAATCTCTTCTGTGTTCCACTAGTCTTCATTAGCAATGCACATGCCTTAAAAATCTTGATGAGAAAGAAAATGTGTACAGGGCATCCATGATGAGGATTAGATATTCTCAACCCAAACCATTGGAATTAATTTCAGAAGCTTAAGTGACAGACATTTAAATGATGTGAGGATTGAAAGATGAAAATTACATGATTGGTAGTCTGCATTTTAAGGTCAAACTTTAAGGTTCTGCGGTAAGCCAGACTGAGTTTTTTGCTAGGCAGTGTCCCAAGTCTTTCACACCAGATCATTCTGTTTCTCAGCCAGTGGAAAAAAAATAAACTAATTCAGACCCTGCAGCACATTTCATTTCAAATTGACTGGTGATTAACTAGTGAAATATGTACACAAACCAGTCCATATGGGCATCATGATTTTACAGCATTAACTGCTTCCCCAATCCAATTTATTTATACTGAATGAGAATTTATTGATCCTCAAGAGCTTATTAACATGTGAACAAATCAAATGATGCATTAATTAACCCAAACACTGTAAGGATTTCCAGATTGCTGTCTCTGGTCTGGCTAGAATTAATTTTCTGAACAGACATTTGTTGATGACAGATTATCTATAAATAAGATCACAAGTTTAAATAAAAGAGAGTTTCCCCAACATGCAAAGTTTCAAAAATGTGGAAATACAAAAGTGACATCCAGAAATGTCAATTATGATCAGTACCTTGCCATTCTGGCATTCACTCAGTATTTGTGTTATTTAAACAAAACAGGCATCTTAATTAACTACTTCTGGTTTCCCTAAAACTAGTAAACCTCGGGTAGTATAAAATGTGAACATAATGCGCACCAACATAGAAACATACTGGTGGCTATTTCAGAGACCACAGAATCTGGCACGAGACTGTTCCCAGGCACACAGGTTTAAAAGGACCTATGCCCCTGTCAGGAATCTGCAGAGACCCAGCCAAGATTTCCTAGCCCCACCATGTACAGAGAAGGAAAAGAAATGTTTCAACTCCAAATAGAACAGGGTTCACCGGAAAATGCACTCTCCTTTTGGAATATAGACCCATATTCAGTATCCATCACTGCCATATCTATCTCTCAGTCTGCACGAATCCTGCTGGACAGCAGCATTCTGCATAAGGTCATTGTGCATCCCAGGCTTTCTTTGCAATACAATTCTATTTTTCTTACCATGTTTTTTTAGTTTATAAAAAGATTTCTCTACACTCTATGAAAGATAGAAGAACATTCTGAAATAAGCAATCAAGGAAAAGTTGTCTTACTCTTACCAGGCTTTCCAAAGAGCACAGTTCTGGATATCAAATGGCATTTGTGAGTATAATTATGTTTTTAATCAACGAGAATTTTAACATTTTTCAGCTACCTGTAAAAAAAAACCCAAACCTTTTGGGTTTGTTTTAACCTTTAAAAATAATTAAACTAATTCCCAAAGGTAAAATTTTCATTTCAAATTAAACATTTGAAACCTTATTAACTTCAAAATTGAAACATTACAGCTAGTTTTCTTCCCCTTGGCCTACCCTAAAAACTTGATGAAATGAAACCCAGCTCACCAAATGCAAGTTTGTGTTTCTTTATTAGGAAAGTGACACTTTCACTCAGTGCCACTGCCAATTTCCTTGAAAATCTAGCTTTAAACATTACATAAGGAGTTACTGAATGCTGAGCTCCAGTGTGGGCTGAGCAGCTGAGAATCTTCACCCACGTACACAGAGGTGTCTGTGTATCATATGCCTGCTTTAATTCAAACCTCCTGGTTCCCTGCCTCTCCCTCTCTTGAGCCTTATTAGTAGAACTTTTAGATCAGCTTCAGCGTTACCTGCCAGCCAAATTTCTGTACATGGCTTTTTTCCTCATTCAGCCTGTCAAGAAAAAAGGAGGCACTATTGAGAACTTCTGGGCTGATTTGAATATTCAAATCCATTGTGCTTGGAGGAGCTTAAAAGTAGGGGGGAAATAGTTGACTCTGCTTTATATTTGTCGTTAAAAACAGTAGAACAGATTCAAGGAGAATAATGCGAACAACAGCGTTAAAATTACTCAAACAACTAAGCAAGTGAGGTGGATGTGCTCAATCCCCTTAACCAAAATAGCCATAGTTTGGTACAGACTCCAAAGGAGGCAAAGGCCTGAGGCATAGTCAAGACAAGACCTCCTCCAGAAATCCCACAAACTGACCCAGTGAACATCAGTGCATATGAGCTTGGAACGCTGTGTGACCAGCACATGAATAGCAGATTCTTTTTCTAAGACTCACAAGGAAAATTGTAAGTAAAAGGAGTCTGATTCATACCCTTCCCATGCAATTTAATTATTAGCCAAGCACTTTATCCTAAAAATATGACAGCTGTCAATAACTGAGCCTTTTTTGGGGTCTTCCAGCACAGTAGTGTGGATGCATGGCTATGGTCTCCCTCACTGCTGGGACATTTCTCCAGATTTTAAATTTCTTATCTGACACTAAGAGATCCTTCCTCACCCAAGGCAGAGACTCCTTATTGACAGCAGATCCCTGGTACATTGCTGATAACATGCTAAATCAACACCATTAGATATAAACCATTTTTCAGGTCTAAGACTAAGGTTAGACCCAGCTTCACCTAAGCACTATCAGAGGTTCAGAAAGTAAGGGGGTCCACTCTGAGCCTCATGACTCAACAGGAGGGTGGCCCTTACCCTTTTGCATCCTCAGTCTCTGTGTAATTCATTCTAAATCAGTTATTACTGAATTTTCCTTAGTAAACAACAGAGTGAACCTTGTCATGGAACTTTGTCAAGTCTCAGTTTTATAAGTTCATATTAAAATTACTTTTGCTAATACCATTGCAATCCTTAAAGTGACCCTATATCATTCATCCACAATATGGAGAAAACTTAACTGAGAGGAGAAATAAAACTCAACAAAATTTGCAAAGTTTCTTTTTGTCAATAATTACTCAAAACAGCATTTAGTCTTTTGGAGGAAAGCTTTTATGCTTATTATTCCATTGTTAACTAATTGACTGCATTTTTTGCAGCTGTTCTTCTAACATCTTTATTATGCACTCAAATGACAGTTGGATGTCATACAAGCTCATCATTTCCATACCAAAATCCACCCCGATATTTCCTTCCCAGTTCTAAGAGATTTCTGTAAGTCATGGAAAGGGCATAAGATTCCCATCAGATTTTAATGCTCCAAAGAGGTGGCCAGCTGTGAAAACTAGGAAATACTAATTCTGAAGCAAATGCTCCACAGAGGAGTGAGCACAGTCATGCAGCACCCGTGGTGAATGTCACTAATGGGATGGGTGGTAGTGCCTGGATTTTGCACGCCTCACCATGCAGTGCTGAAGAGGTTTGGAGGTCATTGCTGCTCAACTAAGTGCCTGTGTTCAATTAGACATTTTTCAGTAACAGGGAGACTGACAGGTGGAATGAGTGCATTTAACTTTAAAATCACCCCCCGTGTGTTTTTATGCCTGGTGTTTTCATAGGTCCTTGCTTTCAGTGAGAAAAATTGATAGAGCTGGCATCTGTCTGGAAAGCAGAAGACTGGAAAAGATCATGTGTAACTTGTCTGAAAGTTTTTAGATATTGGCAGATTTGAAAGAAAGGAGAAATGAAATGTAGCTTAGTAAGCACTAAGACGACAAAGCATGTTAACACTAACAAGTCTCACAGTCCACTAAGAGAAGATCTAAAGGCAGAAATAAGTCAGTGCCAAATCTCTAAGGTCCTGTTGTCCATTCTTCACACATTTCTGGGACAAGGGAATTATTTCTGATTCATTTTAATCTGTCTCTATTGGCTGAAACTCATTATTGAGACACTTCTAGTTCAGTTTAAAAGAAAGAAATCTAACTTTCAGACTGTGAAACCAGTTTTTCATGTGAGATAAAATACCACAAATTGAGGGAAATGTAGAATTTTGTCTGAAATGCATTTTTGGTTCAGACTACAATTCTTATTAAAAACCACTGAAAATTTTCTGAGTTCTGATGCTAAATGATTGTAAAAAATGATTGTGAATTCCCTAACATCAAATCAGTTTCAGCTTCTTCTTACATCACCACTATTATCTTGCCTTATAACAGAAAATAATTGTCAAACTTCAACCCTTTCCTACTTTGCTAGTAAAGAATCTTTCCTAACTATAGTGGTGTCAGTAGGATAGTAGTACCTGATTAGCCCTCTTTCAAACTGGTGGCTATTTCTTATTAATAATTTATGCAGTTTTCTACAAAAAATTTGATTTTTAAAGGAGATAGAGAAACTCTAAACTGATATTGTTTCACTGAACCAAGGCCATGTAAGAAGCTTGTCCAACAGTGCCTGAGGATGTGGTCTAAAGAGTCCGCCTATTCCCCAGAGTGGTAGTGAATAACATTAAACATTTATATAATTCCTGTTACAAATGAGGGGCAATCCAGTGGGGAATTATTTCATAGATCTATGAAGAGTTAATTTATTGCATCCCTTGTGCAGAACACTAAGAGCTGCTATCAAAA
Organism: Toxostoma redivivum; assembly: GCA_013397375.1. NCBI lineage: Eukaryota > Metazoa > Chordata > Aves > Passeriformes > Mimidae > Toxostoma > Toxostoma redivivum. The sequence goes on along the minus strand of VXBI01010439.1, from coordinate 693,320 downwards.
TATGATGTGCTCTGAAAAATGCCAGCACAAAACTAGTTTCTGTTTAGAGATGTTTAGTTTGAGAATTGTTGGCAGCTAATCTATACTACACACAATAGAATGTTCATGTATCAAGTGCCTCAGGAGTAGGGCCACAAAAAGATACAGAGAAGACTACATGATTACTGTTGGGTCTTCTAGCAGATTTGATTTGTGGCGGCACTTTTGCTGTTTTACAGTAAATAAACTACTTCAATACCACCATGGACTGAGTGCTTTTGCCTCAGGTCTTCATGATTAAATCCTGTGGAAGGGAATTCAGATGCACCTTTCTAGAGAGAAAGCTAAGTGGTGTACCTGCAGGTATCTCTAGCAGTGGCTACAAAACCTCACAGAATAACAAGAACTGGATTTTAACTGGAGATTTTTCAGATTGCACCAATCTTGATAGGTGCCATCTGTGCTTCTGTGCATGAGTTCCTCTATTTCCCTAGCCAGAAGGTGAAATAACAAGATAGAATGCAAGTTAAAGAACAAAGATATTAAGTAATTAAAGAAGATGAAAGACCTTTTGACCTGTTATGTTTGGTAATTAACCTATATTGCAAATAAATGACTAAGCTGTCTCCCTGGCAGCACATTTTGGAAGAAAACTGCTGGCCATGTAGGCACCTATACAAACATTAACAGCCCATACGGGGGGAACAGGCAATTCCTGTGCACTCAGTATAGGCAGGTAAATTGCTTGCATGAAGAGGGCTTGGCAATTTGCTCCATGAAAGGGAAAAACAATTCACATCCCAAAGTAATGAACTGTCAAGATCTCCCGTATAAATGCTCTACTGGATTCTGACTTCATTTGCACCAGTAAAAATTGTTCAGTTCATGTCAGCAGAAATGAGGATATCTCTCTGTTGATTAGGACCTGTAAAGCGCCTAATGATGATCTCATGTGATTTTTTTTTAGTTAAGAAGATTGTTTTCCTTTGTTGTGCAACATTTTATTCTCAGAGAATCTGAATCTGGTGCTCTAGGATTGCAGGGGCAACAAACCATAAATGCAACCTGTCCTGGCTGCATTATCTGTCTACATTGTACAGCTGCTGTGAATCTGGCATCCCTCTAAGTCCTTAGTAATGGCTTCCCAAGTGCCCAGAGAGGACCAGACTTAAAAAGTCTCAGTCTCTGCTAGAAAGAGCTTCTTTGTCACTATGTCTGAAATCCTAACCTGCATGTCACGGTCATGCCTGTAAGTGACACTCTTTGCTGTTTGCATAGATATTGCCTGACTGGAGAACTGTGTCCAGCTGGGGGGTCCACAAAAAACAACAGCTGGACAGAACACCTCTCCTGTGATTGAAGTCTGAAAGAGTAAGGGTTTTTCAGCTGGGAGAAGAGGCTCCAGGGCCTTACTTATTGTCCTCCCTGGAGGACAATATTATTAAATATTATCAGTATTTAAAATGGGCTGTGGAAGATGGGGACAGGCTTTTCAGCAGGGCCTGTTGTGATAGGATGAGGTGTACTGGCCATAGTGTTGTATTTTCATTTGTGTAACATTGATCTGAACACAAGGGCTTCATACTTGTCATAGCAGCCCCAGCAGAACTTGACACCTACCCCACTCTATTCATCTGTCTTTTGACATTTGCAATCAATGTTTGCCTTGTTTGTTAGTCTGCTGCCATTGCAGTTCTTCCACTACAAATCCAGCCATTAAAGAAATATTATTGGAAAAGATTTGCTGTAAATCTTACTTGTCCTAATAGCAATCCATAGAACAGAAAACCCAGGCTGTTATAATCCCACATGGGATGGATGTTTCCCCTTTTAATTTAACAAACTTGAAAGAGTAAGACTGATGAGATCTCTTTTTTTCCCCTTTTAATCATCTTTCTTCAAGTTTCTTAGGTAGCAGCATAGAGGTGCTGAAACTTTTGTCCAGATTATGCCTCACATCCTCTCATAGAAGCATTCAAGAAGAACATAGCACTGTAAATTTTCAACTTGTGACCAGCTGTGTGCTTGTCTCAGAGCCAAGAGGCACTCCTGACAGCCATTCATGATGTGCAGTTTATCTAATGAGCTGGAAGTTCATCTCTAAATGGTTCATCTGCAGTGTGCTCAGGGGGAGGCTGGTGCATCGGGTCATGTTGCCATGGGCCACAGAGCAAAGAGGGTGGAAAGGAACCAGCCATCAGACCACTGAACTATTTGTACAGGCTGCATCTGGCCTGTGGAAGAGGTCAGCTGCTCTTTCTTGCAGAACAATTTGCAAGGAGAGAACATGTGAGTCCTCACACACACTATCCACCTGATAGTGTGAATGATTATCATTCTCAGCTCAAAGGCAAAACTGTGAATGCAATCCCATAGCACCACTGAAACCTTCTGGATCAACAAATCACTCCTGCCTACAAAGTGTAAAATTCTGCTTTATAACAAATGTAACATTTTCAAAGAGGCAGAAAGGGATCAGCAATTATAGAGTTAAACATAATAAGGAAGGTAAATTTGAGATGTAGTAAACTCAAGAGTGAACTAAATCCCCTTTATCTCCTCCATTCTTTCCCAGACAGGTGAAAAGAAGGGCATAAAGCCATTTCTTGTTTTAAGAACCAGAATGCTAAAAATGGTGCAGCAAAATTGCAGTGCACTGGTATTAAAAGTTCAGAAGAGCATTGCTGTGTACAGAAAGAACTAACAAATCCAGAGGGCTGACATAAATTGTGTAAGAACCAAATGTCTAAGCATTAGAAACACAGACTGAGAACTTCTGCTGTGAACTTCAGCCTTCGCAACTGGAAGCAAAGAAAGAGGAAAAGGTTCTCTGTCAGTTGTCAGGCACAAGAAAATCATAAATCTTTGGTGTGATACATGCTTGGAAAGATCAGTTCTAGAACCCATTTCAAATATATACAGGAAAGAGGAAGCCCAAGCAGGAAACTAGTGTTATAAAATAAATAGATGGATAGTGGCTTTAATTTCTCACTGAAAATATTGAAGTATTTCCAAATCACTTATGTTTTGGAATAGTTTTTCAATGGAATTTGTGAAAACAAAACAAAAAAAAATTATTTTTTCATATGATATTGACCAATTTACAGGAGCAAGGTTCTTAGCTTGGATTCAGGCAATTTGAGCTGGATATCTAGTTTGTAGTCACGAAGTTGTGCATCAACAGATTTCCCCACCCACCTCCCAAGTCTCCCAAAGCACATGTGAAGTGGGTGGCAATGACTCAGTTCCACATATTTGTAAATCATCCTTAAGTCCTCTCCTTTCTCTGCCCCTTTGCGCTGCAGATCAGCCAGGCAAGGCCCTGGGATGCAGAGGAGCCCTGCAAGTGCTCTCATGGCAGTGCTTACAGGAGCCAGCCTGTGCCCATACCCATCCTCATTAGAAGTTCTTGTAAATAATTGAAGAGACTAATGATGTGGAATCTCATGCTCAGGAGACTCAATCTCTAATCATTAATCTAACACATGCTTCACTAAGGCACGGAGCCTATTACAGATAAAACTTAAGAGGAATATTTATTGATCACTGCAATACTTCTCTAATATTTTTAATTGCTAGTTTTTCTTTACAGTTATAGTCACTAGAGCTGTAAAAACAGCCAAGTAGAAATGGCAACACTAGTTCAACTAATTAAAGTTTAAATTAGTTTGATCTCCATGTCTTTTGCAGTTAATTATCACTCTAATACCTACAACAATAAAGTCAAATTTAGTCCATGAATCACACTGGATTACCTTGTGATAATAACAGCAATAAAGGAAAATGATACACAGTGGGAACTTGGTTCTCAGAACCAAACAAGCTATCAGGAATAAAACACTAATGAATAATACACTTCATTACAGACAAAACACTGCTCCCCATCAAGAGTATCATCAAATTATACAACATTACTGACAATAGTATCTGAAAAGACATATCACAGACATGAAATCCTTCCAAGAAAAGGGTTGAGTCATCTGTATACTTTTTTTGCTGAAACATAATCATTTCACCCTTGGAAAGCAAAGAGCTCTATAACAAGAAGAGCATACTCATTTAAATATTTCCCTGCATGTAGGAAGGTAAGTATAAGGGATACAGTGGACGATAAGAATCAGTGTGTCATGCTAGGGCTTTTTCCCCTCTTTCATTTATATATAATTTCTCTTTTTAACTCTGGGAATTTGGGCAGTTTAAAGATTTTTCCCTTTAGAACAGAGGCTAAAACACAAGGTTTCCATAAACTAAGCAGTTCACTTGGCCACAGAATCTGACTGCATTTTGTTCATTCTCCAAGTAGTTTCATTATTTAGCAATTTTTGATGGAAGAGGTTCTAGCTTCAACTAGACAGCATGAAAGTACCCTGCTGCTTCATCTATTGCTCTATTGCCCAAAGGTTGGGGTACTTCTAACAAAGAAGTTTCAGTCTCTCAGAACTGGAGAGCTTGAACCACTGCTGTACCTGTGCCAAGGGCTGACCAGCTATTACCATGCCCAGCTTATTTTCAACTGAAAAATTCAAGAAACTTGCTGATTAGCATGTAGGATTTTCACATCATCACTGGACTCCTAGGTCTCCCCAGGCACATCCTAAGGGGATAAAAAACACTTTCAGATCAGGGATCAGATTTATCACACCAGTTTTCCTGACGACCCTGGCAGTTCATAACATTAAACAAGCTCCTTACTCAGTTTAGGTCTCCTCTCTGAAGGGCCTGGTTTTCCGGATGGCTTACACAGAGCATAGCACAGGCTGGGCTTTGAATTTCACATGAGCACATAAGGATCAGGGATCTTTCTCTTCTCTGCTGGGAAACACTGCAATGGACTGTAAGATAAATAGAAGGAATTTCTCACCTGCTAAAACTCATATTTTATGACAAGCTTAGAAATGAGTGACATATCGCTATTTAGGCAGCTAGCTAAGATAGTGATGGAGCCATCTCCATGCTTACAGGGAGGGATTGACCTCAATTAATAAATTATACTTTAAACCATTATAGAATACATCTCCTACTGTGAATTACCAAATTAATGATGTGCAAAAGTGACAATATATTAATTACCTCAAGAGCTGTGGCAATGTTAATGAGGCAAACTGAACATAGAGGAGAAGGCAGCATAGCATTTCTTTCTTTTTTCTTCTGGGAATTACCTTTTTTCAGGATTTGTCGTAACAACAGTGATTGTGCAGATTGTTACACTCTTGGGTTATTTTCTCTAATCACAGTGGGAAGTGAACATAAGGAAGAACATAAAAGTTGAACATCATGAAAATGCCTACTGAGCCCTTTCAGTGGGAGTTAAGAGAAATGACCACGAAGACAGAGATGTATAGAAATTCCCACTAGAGTACACCCCACAGTCCTGCCCTTTGGAAATACCTGATTGCCTTTACCAGTCCCTTGACTGCAGAGAAGCTACAGATGGTGGCACTCCTCAGGTCCTGTAGCTGTGTGGAAGGTCAAGGATCACCCACCCAGCTTGTGGGAATTTATAGTTCCCCTCCTGATTCCCCCTGATTCCTGCTGAGTTTGGCCAGTCTCTTTGGATGGGGCCTTGAATTCAGGGGAGAATCTCACAGTGGAAGTTAAATATCGAAATTATAGAAAATTGCTGCCTAGCATTCTGGGTTAAACCCTTGTCCTATTTAGTGACTCCATAGCCTCCTTGGGCAGCCAATTCTAATGCCTGACAATCTTTTCCACCAAGAAATCCATCCTAATGTCCAGTCTGAGTCTCTTCTGCTGAGCTTGAAGCTATGTCCTTTTGTCCTGTCACTGGTTGCTTGGTAGAAGAGGCCAACCCTCACCTGGCTACACATTCCTTTCAGGGAGTTGTAGGGAGCAATAAGGTCTCTTCTCCAGGTTCAACTCCCCCAGCTCCCTCCGTCACTTCTCATCCTCTAGAGGGTGGCTTACCCTCTAAATCCTTCACCAGGAAGGAAGGAATAAGTTGAGAAACTGTCATTTAACGAAAGTAAATAGGGGAATAAAATAAAAATTGCAATTCTTTCAAGTCAACACAATCTAAAGGTCATTTCTGAACTTTGTGAAGCAAAACCAAAAAAGGTTATTTGCTAAATCCTTTCTCAGTTTCAAGGAGAAGAAAACACACATCAAAGATCATCTCCAAATTTCACAACTAACTTTCCCACAGCTAATTATTCCTGCTAAGACAACTCATTATTTCTTTTGATCTTCTTTAGGCAGTGGAGAGCTAGCTTAATATGCATCCTTCTTTATCTAGAAAGAATTTAAATGCAACTTTCTTGATCTATTCCCAGCTGATTTGGAATTAAAACTTATTTGGAACAAAAAATTATTCAAGGAACACACAATCTTAAAGAGCAATGTCATCTTGTATCAGAATTTGTAAAGAAAAAAGCAGCTGAAAAGAGTTTCACTGCATTGTGTTGCTTCAGAGCCAGCAAGAAGGCATCCAGCATAGTGAGCCAACATTTTCCCTTTTATTTTATCCAGCATATGGGGAAAAACAACCAGAAAGCTAAGCAGCCCAGGGGACAGCTGATCCAGACCCTATATCATATATGCAGCTGATCTCTGGACACCCCTTCAGCAGGGCACAGGGGCTCAGGCAGGGGCCAGGGTGGTGCATCCTTCCTGCACATCAGCTCATTGGCCCGGAGCAATGGGGCCAGGGAGCACCAAATTTCCCTGGGTAAGTAAGGGAGAGGAGAATCTCCAGGAAATCAGGGAAAACTGGAAAAACATGAGGCAAGGGACAGGACCAGCTGGCCCACCTTTCCAAATGATTTCATATGAAGGTTTGGATAGAATCAATAAATTATCATGAAACACTTTGGATTTTGTGAGATTGGTATTTCTCAGTGAGCTTTGCTGAAGTAAGGAAAATGTGCAGGAAAAAAAGGTCAGTGTGGACTGTGGTTTTCTTAAAAAGCTTTAAATAGATTGGTGTGGTATCAGACCTAAATAAAAGGAAAGAGAGACAAAAGGAACAGCAAAGCACACGGACTCCTTTTGGGAAAAGAAGCCGATTTTATTGAACTGAGAGTCCATATTTAAAGCATGTTCCGATGCACGGAACAGAACCGTAGTTCATTGGTCCACAGGGATAAACATCTCCCAGGATGTGTCCCACGGAAAAAACACCAGGTGTCTGTCCTTGTTGTGAATTCCTTCTCATTTTTCCAACTTGTTTTTCACGAATTCCAACCTGTTTTTGACCATGTTTATCACCTTGGGAACTTTCTCCTTATCACCCTGAGAACAGGGCAAAGCTCAAACTTGTGAGAAATATTTCTCCAAGCTAATTCACTAGATGTCTCTCTGACCACAGATTGGCAGAGAGTGTGTTCTAATTCCATTGCCTTAACAGTGAGTCTCCAAATGAAAAAAAATTGTTCCTCATCACATTCATTTTGTGACATAAATGACAAAGGAGGACTGGGCAGGGCACTCATGTACTACCACTCCAGTATCTTGGAGCATGAGGCAAGCTGAACAGGGCTTACTTGGAGTCTGATCTTTGTATTGGCAGGAACGTCAGTTCTCAGATCCCTGGAGAAGACAGAGAGGGAGAGGAAGCAAAAGGAAGGCAGAGTTGTCTAGCAAATAATTTTTTCTTTTATTTTGCAACCCTGAAAGCAAAGTAAGACAACTTACCCTTGTGCTGGCCATGACTGCTCCTTCCTCTGTCAATATCCTGCACTCCTGAAGTCTGTCATCTCTGGACAGGAGGAAAACATCACCAGGATACATCTGAAGTCTTTCCTGTGGCAGAGCACTCCCATCAAGCCATGGGAAGAAACAGAAAAGGAATACAATTCTTTTAGTAAAGTACAGTCAAGTCCAAACTGGACATGTCAAACTTGCTATAGTAATTATATCAATGCAAATGCAAGTGCTCATTAGGCTTCCTCTTAGGAGCACTAATTTAGAAAAATTAGTGAATGTTCAATTTAGGAAACTTGTAAAGAAAAAGAAAAGAATCAGCATACAATTTCCCATGGTAAAATCACATCCAAATCTAAGAAAATCCATTAAAATGCCACTGATTATTACAGAAAATATGCAGCCCCTTCATTAATACACAAAAAAGATTCTTGAATTTGTATGCTAATTAAGATAAATATACTGATGGGAAGTTGTTTTTTTCACATGCTAGAAACCTAATATCAGATCACAAGTATCCAGGGGCACCTCACCATTCTTTTACCTAGCATACAGAACATACAGAAAGCAGTCTTTATGTAAATATACATGGTCACAGACAAAGAGACTTAGGAGAAAATTTAATCTAATCTCAGCACAAGGTTTCTACTCCAGTGGCTGACAATCACCTTATTCAGAAAACCATTTTACTACTCTGGAGACAAATAGTATTATTTTATGATTACAGTTTCTGTTTTGTGGTACCAAGCAGTGTTATTTCTTTTTTCTCCATGCAATCCTGTGTTTTCTCTGTGTGAGCTAGACAGCATCTGCAGATCCTAACTTTGGGAGGTCAGGAGTTTGACACAATCTGCTTCTGTGGGAGGTTTTTCTCAATTTGCATATGCTGTTATTGGTCTTTTTCTGCAGCCCAAGTAAGTGAGTCCAATTATGGAACCCTGCTGTGATCAATAAACATTGGAATTGTTGCAAGTATTTGGGGAATAAGATATGAGGTTTTCCAGTGTGGAGTCTGTTCAAAACAGGAGAAAATGCAGTAGCCAAAAAGCTTATTTCTAAAATGCAAAAATCTGTTTATTAGAAAACCCTGGGATTTGAGACTTTGCTTTCTTTTTTCATTTCAAAGAAGTCATGCTTATGGCTGATGAAAGACTTTTCTCAATGCACCTTGTATATGTAACAAATCAGGAACTAAACAGCAGGGACATCTAGCCTTTGGAAGGCCATTTAAATGCCTTATCTTAATTCACATTGTAAAAAAAAAATTATTTGTAGCAAGCATATAACCCTAGTTACTATTTGTATAAATATTCATTATAGCTACTATAATGAATGGCATATTAAAAAGGCACCAAATTATTCAAAATTCTAAGGAAAACACTTGTGAGGAAGGAAGGAAGGAAGGAAGGAAGGNAAGAAAGAAAGAAAGAAAGAAAGAAAGAAAGAAAGAAAGAAAGAAAGAAAGAAAGAAAGAAAGAAAGAAAGAAAGATTTTTTCTGGTTTGCTTTCAAGCCAACTCATGGATGTGATCCATATTATCATGTGAAGTCAGTTGTATGGCTATGACAGACATATTGGACTGTATTTTCAGGATACAGACTGCCTTCAAAAAAAGTCACAGCAGATACATGGATTTGTTGGAACTCTGTCTGTACCATACTTTTCACCTAACAGAGTGGTATTTAAATGAATTCTCTTATCTTTACGTGGACTCTACCCAAGCTCCAAAGTCAGTAAGCCTTTGACAGGTTGCTAAGAAGAAAAGATATGGTTTTCATTACTTCAAGCAGGTACATTTTAAGATGTTTAAAGATACAAAATGCAGAAATCAAAAGTAGAATTTCAAGCAGCACAGAGCTCCAATGAACTCCCCACAAAGGACCAATTCATCAAGCACAAAATCATATAGAGTAAATGTAGATCAACCTTGAAATTAATTCCAGTCCTCTTCTAATCCCTCCATCTAGCCACCTGTGCACACACCATTCAAACTGCTTCTCCCAAGTGATCATGTATGACCTCTGTAAATGACATCAGTAAATCTCAGAGATGATAGCTAGGAATCTCCCTGATGTCACCATGAATGATTCACTCTGCAGCAAGGACTGGCAGCCAACTAGCTGTCAAACTGCTGCTGCTTGCTTTAATACAATGGAATAGGAAAGGACAGGTTTAGGAGAAATGGTTTAAATAAATCTCCCAAATGTCATGAATACATTTGGCCTACAGATGACAGTGTAATGTATGGCAAATTATAACAGCACAGAAATTTCAATTTGGAGTCCAGATCCTCACCCTGGTACAGTTTCAGTAGTGCCTTGATAGTACTGAAAGAAAAATTGCTCAATGTGCAATATATGCCTTTAGCAGAGAATATCTCTAGCCAAGGTAATGATGCAGTAAGTCCCTTCAGCTTTGCTATACAGTTTAGAAAGTCTTTAGAAAGTATCTTCATTGTAATGCCTACACAGACTAAGGCTATCATCATTCTCACTGAGAATCCCAAGCAATTTTCCTGAGATAGGTGTTGTTCTTAAATGCCTTTTGTGGGGCAGGAATCAGATGCAACTGTAGTACAGTGTGTGCAGTGTTCCCTTTGGGTGACAACATCCTTTAGAAATTACATCCACTCCTGGTTAAAAACACGCCCTTCACTCTAATCTGCTATGTAGGGCAAGAAGGCCTCTGTTCATTCAGCCATGATTTGAAGCAGATTTTAAGTTTCCCCCTTTCCTTCATCTCCCTTCCTTTATTTCATCATTTTTTTGCAATGCCAACAATCACTAATTGTGATAGTACATTGAGAGCCATGAGGGAACTGATCCAGCTTAAAAATAATTTTTTGCTCTCACTGCTCTATTGATATTTTTCAAAGCCAGAGCTGTTCCCTGACCAACTTCTTTCTTTTGCTTTCAGATAAAAGTTAAACTATTCTCAACTTTTTATACAGATGTAATATGCAGATAAATGCAGTGCAATTTTATTCTCAAATCAATAAAAAAACTAATGTCTAATAACAAATCAAACACGTTACCCTTGAAGTTATATAAGTATTGAGAAATAAAGAATTTGACTAACAGCTTAGCAGTGAGGTCAAATGTATTATGTGATGTTTAGACCATGACCTGGGTACCCACTGCAATGCTTCCCATGTAGATTTTATTCCTCACACAGTTAATAACTTCTTCTTGCCTCTGCCTTCTAGTGGTATAATCCTCACTTTAAAAGTTCTTGCTGAACATGTTTGATAACTCTTACTTACCGGAAATTAAGGATGACATCTTCAAGTGTCTCAAGTCCTTAAGGTATAACACTTCAGTGAATAACATTTTCAACTACTTTCAAATCCTTAAAGGAAAAAAAAAAAAAAAGGAATGATCTTTCAAGTGGCATCCTCATCCAAAATCAACACTGAAAGGATACTCTTGTTCTGAGCTAACATGCTAAAAGGAGAGAAATTCCTACACATCCTGTTCAGTAGATTTCTCCACTTTCCCCCTACCCACAGCATTGAGGTAGATTTGAGTCAGTGCATTTCAAATTAGATATTCCCTGGCCAGGAATGAGTCCAATTCTGACACAACAACAGAGAAACATGTGACACATCAATTTGTACTCACCTGTCTGGGAACCTACACCTGCCTCAGTCATTATAGCTTGTAGTAAAGACAGTAATTTAATAACAAAAGCACATTTTTTTAAAAAGGTGAAGTCTCTCAAAACAGAAAAAGATAGTACTAAATAAATTATTAATAAACTTCAGTGAAAATTGTTGTGATACATGATAAGAGAAAAAAGCTGTTTTTCATTCAGCATCCCTACATCTCTACATTGCCATAGGCAATGTGATCACAGGCACTGTAATCTGTCCCTTATGTTGCTCTCTCTGCCTTAAATCCTGCATCCCTTTGCCTGGTGCTACTATACTAATTATTTTGGAAAAAATAGGCACAAATGTTAAACTCCTTGTCAAATCTGTCAAGGATAATAAAGGATTCTACAGCCTGATAGTGGCACTACATGAATCAATGGAGGAGTGATATATAGAGACACATAGAAACATCACCTATCACATGAACTTTCAGCAAGGTATCACGAGAGAAATACACCTATCTTACTCTTGACCTCTAAAAAGTATCAAATTGCTATTCTTACATTCTTAATGTTCTCATGCAACAGGTCCAGACATTTAAATCCTGGTTAAGATTGTGAATACAAACTCTTGATCTCCTTTGTCAGCAGGAAAATAGACAACAGTGTCTATTATTCTTAAATTAAGCTCTAATTAAAAGAAAACTAAACATTTCATTAAAGTATTAAATCTGCTTTGAATTTTAACTGTACACGGGGATTCTCTACAAATGTAGAAGCTGAGAGCTGACAGAAGAACATGAGAAAGAACTTTCTTTTCTTCCAATAGTGCTATGGATGATACCTGGGCGAGGCAAAAGTGTGGTATCTGCTGTAGTATTAAGCTCCACTTAATATTGTTAACTAATTTTGAATCATGTTTCCTTTAGGAAAAACAGAGAGGCACACAAAGTCTAAAGAAAACAATTACAAAGATGACAAGGCAACTTCTGCCTCTTAAACTATAATGTTTTCAACACAATTTTGGGAGAAATATTGATAGAGCAGAGTTCTACCAGCCTCCAAGACATGACCTGACCTCGCCTGGGCCATACTGATTCTCAGATGGTTTAGTTGTTTACTTCTAGCTCCTTTTTTGGCCACAGGTACAAAGAGGTGTAAAAAAAATTTCAACTCTTCTGAATGCCAAAGCCAGACTTCTGTAAAGTCGGCAGGGTGCATTAGGTCAAGGTAAGCAATAAGGAAGAGAACAGATCAAATGACAGTGAAGGGACAAACAAGGGCAAGGATTCAGGTTTCGCTTATGTGTGCTATTCAGGACTCTCTGACACAAATGGAGGGGTAACAAGCACTGCAGTGCAGCATGCAGCAGGCTGCAGCTTCCTGCGGGGTGGAAGAGCAAAGACACACAGGTTTTACACCCAGCTCTCTTAGACTTTCTTCCTACATTAGATGCTTTCTTCCTATGTCAGATTCTTTATGATCTTTCACTGGACTCAATCCCCTAAAATGCTTATTTGTCTTCTACTGAGGAGCCCAGAACTGGACCCAGCACTCAGTGCTGAGTAGGAGTGAAGGACCACCTCCCTCAACCTGTTAGCAGCACCATGCATGAATGCAGCCCTGATGCAGTTGGCCACCATGGCTGCAAGGGCATACTGCTGCTTGTGCTCACCTTGCTGACCACCAGGTCAGACCCCTATAATATTTTATGTAGAGCTATTTTGCCATTACAACAGTGTATGTTTCATGGGGATCATGCCTCCCCACATGCAAAACTGTGTTGAGCTGCATGAAGTTGCTCTTAGTCCGGTTCTCCAATTTATTGGGATCTCTCTGAATGTCAGCAAAATTACCTGGTGTATAACCACCCATTCTTCTTTTGCATCACTTGTGAACTTACTGAGAGTACATTTTGCCCCATTGTCCACATCATTCATGAAGATGTTGAACAGTACTGTTCCAGCATTGACACCTGGGGAGCACTGCTAGGGACTGGCCTCCAACTCATCTTTATGCAGCTGGATGACACAACTTTGAGCTTCACCATTCCTCCATCCAGTTTTCCATCTACCTCACTGTCCACTTCCCTACCCCATGCTTCATCAGTCTTTTTTAATGTTGCACACACTTGTGCATGTCCATTTTTAAAAAAATGTTACTTAACCAGGTCCTCTTCCACCAAGAATAAGGCATGTTTTTGTCAGGATCCTGAATGCCAAGCTTCACATTCCCAACTGATTCTTCTGAAAGTGCGAGGTCCATCAGAGCATCTTCCTTTGTCAGATTCTTCATGTATGTTTGTAACTTTTCCACAGTGCACCAGGGAAACTTCCTGCATTATTTGTGTCCTGCCATATTGCCCTTTCCCCTGATAGTGGTTAAAGTCCATCAGTTGGCTGCCATATTTTACAGTTGTGAACCGCACATGAATTTATGCCTAATGTTAAGAGAAAGCTGTGTGCAATTTGTTTGTATAGCTAAGTTGTCTACAATCTCATTTCCTGCCCTCCCCAAAAAAGACCCTTCTGTTTGTTTGCTACATCTTGGAATTAATTTAAAAATTCTTTGGATGCATTCAGCTCTGCAGCTGCTGGGTTTCTCTGGCGTGTACTTAATCATATTTATTGTCTGTGGACTGATTTCTCCTTAAGGCAGGACAGCGTTGAGGTTACACAGAATAAGAAATTGTTGAGTGATTGCTTCATACCTTCTCACACTTCTCTTTGACTGGTTTGAAGTCCACATGAATATGACCCAAGAGATAGTTTAAAAATATTGTCAGTACTGAAATTTAAATGGTAACAATTGCTCTCCTCTTCCTATTGGACAATATAGAAAATTAAAAATATAGAGATTGAATATGTTTTCATTAACGGAATTCAGATATCAGTCAACATTGGGGCAGGAGTGTTTAGAATTTTGAATTATACTTTTTTCCAAAATACCAACCACTGCAGGTCAGTCACATAAATACTTATACTACAAAAATTATTTATTTTTTATTTTCCATAGATTTATCTTGTTGCCAATTGAGGATGAGCAAAACAGTTACAAAAATATGGTAAAGCCACCAGACATTCTCCCAGGCTTCAGAGCGTGTTTGCTGAAGTGCACTACATCTTTATTATGCACCACTGCTTCTTTTGGTCAGAAGGGAAAAGAGAACAGCTTTATGGAATATTCCTGCCCCCTGGATTTCTGGCCACCATCTCTATAAGACTTTTAAAGTCTTTACTGGCCTGAACATCTGCCTTAAGGCAAAGTTCTGTGCTTCTGTGGATAAAGCAACCTTCTGCCTTCTGCCCTCTAAAGCCTCCCCTGCCCTGAGGCTTTTCTGCAGCCAGTGATGCTCAAAGCTATATTAACATGCTTCATTTCCAGGGAGGACTCTTAGAGATTTATAGGCCCTGGGGAACCCCCTTAGGTGAGAGGGGAACTCCTGTAGTATATCAGTTAGCCATTCTCTGTTCCATCAGGAAAATACAGATGCCAGCTAAGGGATTAGAATAAGACCATTCCCCAGTTCCTTGTGCCCTATTACTCCTAGTGGTTTTGCTGATTCACTAACAGAGTAGAGTCAGAAGGGACAACGAGAGTAGGAGAACTGGCAACTCAGAAGGTAGAGCCTCATTACCATGAAAGCAGAATCTTTATAAAATAATAATAATAATAAAAAGGTAGAAGTAAAGTAAACTAAAAATAATGTATACATTTATACTGTTCTCCTAAATTAATTGTTTAATCGGGTTGTTAAATCCAGTCAACTCTAAAACCAAGTAAGTTCCTCTCACTGGTCACAGCCAATAGTAAGAGTTATGTATAACTAAAGGCAGATTTCATGGTATCTTATTACAAGAATTCTTACACACTGTCTTCCAGATTTCTGTTGAAATTTGTCCAGATAACAGCCAAGAAAGAGCTGTGAAAGAGTACAAGTGATTTTTTCCTTTAACTTTGGGTTTCAAGAAAAAGGCTAACAAAATCCTCAAAAAAAGAACACTATCAAACCCTACACTTCTGCTCAAATACAGCAGGAAAATAAAAACAAGACTATTCCACACTGTTCTGACAGCTATTTTATCCAGTGCAGTTTTTATTCTATAACCCAGCTGAATCTTGTCTCTTGGGTTCACAAGAAAGCTTTACTTTCTTCCAGAAAATAAAGACAGCTCTCTCTTTGCCTGTAAGGCAAAAGGGATTAAAGACCAAAGGCACAAAGCAAAAATCTTCCATTTTTTTACTGCATCTCTATTTGTGAAGTGCAAAAATAAAAGGAAGGGATACCATTGGAAAAGAAGAGAAAGAGTTACAGCTCAACAAGTTAAGCCTGCTTGTCCCCACCATTATGCCTAATGCACCACATTTTATAAACTGTACCTCCATTTTCAAATGCACTTCAATAAACTCATAACTCAGGACTAGATCAGACAGACTAAAAAGGAGGCAGACTTGTTCCAAACTCATCATTAAAATAAAAATAAAGTCTTGTCTAGCTTCAATCCTTTCCTCATTCCTGTTCATTCTTCACTACAGAGTTCTTCACTACAGACACCTATTTCAAATCTCCATTGCTGCACTGAATTGATGGAAGTCTACCCAGCTGACAGCAGAGCCAGGATAAAGAGGTACCAAAATATATGTTCACAATTTTAAGTTGTTTATGTCATACCTGAGAGTTCAAAATTGATTTGGAAATTTGGTTTCTCCTGACATGACAGGACCAGCTGTGAGTCTGCCTCCCTACAAGAAGGTCACAGGCACACAGGATACACATGCAACCCAGGGCTCAGTGATGAAAGGCACAGACTATTTTCTGCCAAGGTCTAATGCCTTCCACTTGCATTGATTGCAAGGGTTGGCAGCCATCAGCATGTCAAAGAATCAGCTGCCAATCATCACACATTTTTTAACTTTAAAACTGTGGTACTTCCATCTTGTAATATCAGCAGAAATATTTAAATTTTACTGCTCATGGTAATCTTCTTAATTACAGTCAAGCAGGGTGCAAAGTTATTAGAATACATTTGACATTCTGTTTGAAAATAATTGTTATTCATGAGTTTTGATTTCAATGAAGTCTCAGCAAAATAAGAGAGCTATTTAAGCTATTTAAGTCCAGTACACTGCCATACAGCATATATTTGCAGGACCATATCTTCTGCTATAATTGCAAATTATTTCAAACATGTCTTCAGGTTAAAAAAAAGTATTTCCATGGGAGGACAAATTGAATTTAAGCTAGTTACGTACACAAAGGTAGAACAGTCCTTATTTTCTTGCTTGTTTTTTTCTCAATAAGTAAAAAAGCCTCTTTCTATGGAGGCAATGGTAATAGTTCAGACAGTAAGAGCACAACTCAATCCTTGAAACATAAGGTCTGTTTGGAAATAACTGGAACCATTTGGCTAAAGCACAGGCCTGCCTGAGGATTTGGGAGAGACACATGGCCTGCCAGAGTGGAGGCTGGAGAAGAAGCAGGATGCTTTAAAGCCACTGCAGTGCCATCAAACACAGCGTTTAAGAAACTGCACCACACCATGTCTCTTATCTTAGCAGACTTCAGTGGGAAGAGGGGTTTCCAAGTGCCTAAAGGCATCTTTTCTGTGCTTTCCAGTAAACAATAAAGGATAGAAAAAGTCCTTTGAAGATGAAACAGTGAGTTTATATTGACCTGAAAAGGCATTGAGTCTGTCTCATTAAAATCAGTCAGCTGGGCCATCTTTTCAATATTCTGATGTGGCTTCTTCGATTATTTGGCTGGATATAGCCAGTTGTCTTTCTTATGAGGAGCAACATATTTTTGGATGAGTAACAGCTGAACAGCCTTTCAGAGAAGAGGTTTGCAGGCATGAGTGTAGAGAGTAAAAAGAAACACGATTTCCAGATTAGATGATAAATTTTCAGTTACTCAGATTCATGAACAAAACTAATTGTCCAAATTTGGATATTTTCACACCTCTCTCTGTAAAAGAATCAAGACTGGAAAGAGCAACTAGTTCATCTTGTCTATTTCTGGCATTCACATATATAATAAGACAAGCAAAACAGCAGGTTGATTTGACATAAGTCTTTCTCTAACTGTCTCTATCTCCTTATATTATTTGAATTTTTTATACAGGAAAACTCATTAAATATTCCACATATGAACAGAGATAAAGACAAACCTATAAATTACCAGAACCAGTGAAGAAACTTTTTTCACACACACAAAAAAATATTATAAAAGCAAGGCAAACAAAAAAATACATGCTATAATATTTCACAGATCTTTTTCCTCTGGTGCAAATTATCTACAAATATTATCTATTCTTAAAAGTTGAAAAAGATTAAGCAAGGAATCTCATAAATCATCTCACATTAGGTTAGGAATAGATTAGTACAACCATTCCTTGATCTAATTTTGAAGTCATTGATTTGACAAATGATTTTCATTTTTTGGTGCTTAAAATCTCAGCCCAGAATCCTAAAAGAATTGTAAGCTACTTGATGCACATGCCTGAAAATGGCTTAAGTACAGTGCCTTTAAGAGAGGATAGTGAAAAGGAAACATCACCTGTGTGGCTGAATGTTAAGGAAAACAAATCAGAAAGCCACAAGGAAATCATAACACCTTTCTTATTATTTGTCTTCTGTGTCTTTAGGACTGAAGGAATAATTTATTGCAGAGCATGAGCATTCCAAGTGATTCACCCGTCAGAGGCAAAAACAGACATTTGAGGAGAAAATGAAGGAGCTGCTATTGAGAAGAAATATGGAGTAATTTCTCTTTAAGAAAAAACTCATTTTAATCTTCTTTCATTCTAGTTCAAAAACTAGAATACTTGAAACTGCTTGCTAAAGGAGACAGGCAATGCCTATAGTGAGTTTCAGGGGTATAGGCTAAACAAATTTCTCTGTACTTGAAGAATAACTTCCTGACCAAGGTGGCAATGGATGGATCCATGGATTTCTCATGGAAACTGAATGGATTAACTCTTACCTTTGTGGTTTGCAGGGCTTGCAGAGGAAAAGCTGATGTGTAAGAAAGCAGTTCAAACATCTGCAGTAATTAGGCAGTAACAGACCACAGGTCTCAGAAGAGCAGCCCCTTACACAGCCACAATTGAGTCATTGGACAACAATGACACTGTGCTTGTCAGAAGAGTAAGCATATAGCTCATCAGCACCAGCTTGCAGGGAATTCATTCCTTTGCATTTAAGATGTAGAAAGCTGAAGCAGAAGATTTGGATCATCTTTAAGTTGGCTTATTTTATAGAAATAAGTATAGCTAAGGAAATGTTAATTTGAGAGCTCCTGTAGCACCAGGGATTACTTTCATTCAAACATAAAAGTGCTTAGGAAAAATGAGATGGTCTCCGTCACATTTTTATACATGAGAAAAGCATTAAATGAATTGGATACGTTTTACAAGAGAGCCCTACCAAAATTACCATTACTGCTTTCTGTTAACTCATTTATGTTTGGAGTTTTCTTCACTCCAGCTTTGTTTCCACTTCTAAAATCTAATGACATACTTTCACTGCCCTTCAGAAGCATATGGTGTAGAATCCCTTCAACAAAGCCAACAGTAAGCTAGTAAATTCCCTGGGAAGAGAAATAGTCCACATTTCTCCAGGGAGGCTAAGAAACTATTAAAGAACCTCAAGCCTATGAAATTAAGACATAATTCTTTCCTATTTTTTATGCAGTGCTTCATTTACCAAGACCAGATGCTGCCATTCTAATCATATGAATGAAACCATATTTAAAAGGGAAAAAAAAAAGGCTAGCCAAAAATTTAAATACTCTGAGGTTGTCCTGGTTTCAGTATTTATATATTTCAAAAGGAGTGTGCTGTATCACAGCCATATCACTTTGGAATTAAGTGCTAATCTTTGTGGGGTTAAGGTAAGCCATGTAATAAACAGCTGTATGATAGCCTGAAAGGAAGTTGAAGCTTTAGTCAGCTCCAAAAACTGAGCTTTCTGTCTATTGCTAGATAGATAACTAAAACTCAAGTTCAAAGTGAGTGATATTTGAATCAATATGCTAGAAAATATTTCTAAATGCTGAAGTAATTTTCAGAACAAAATTCCATGTCCCACAAAGTCATGAAACAGCACTACAATAATACTGAGTTATTAAGAGTAAATAATATTAAATAAATTTTTGAACAGACTGTTTTAATAATAAACTTTTTATTGTTCAGTTTTACAATGTGTAAGGAAAACATCCCTTCCATTAGTATCTCTGCTTCATTAATTCCATACAAGCTGTTTTTTTCTCTGCTCAACACAAATTTTATATAAGGCCAGAATAATACCTGCAAGATTTTAATTTATCTCCAAAGTGTTGGGAAGGATAAGGATTTGACAGGAAGGTCTCACAGATATGTATGTGTAACAGAAAGATCTTTGAATGTAGAATCTGAAGAAGGAATAGAAATGATAGCAGGTTTTGATATAGAAGAAAAGAATTGCTGAGGCAGTTTTTCTGGGTGACTTGAAGGCAAAGAGCAAGCGAGTTGGAAGGGGATTTTAAGGCTTAGAGCAAAGGATAAACCCACCTCAAACAAAAGATGTTTTTACCAAACAAAAGGATTTTCACAGGCAAACAAGAAAGCCAATGTTGCAAGTAGAGAAAAGATCTCAGAAATTTCCACAGCAAAACAAGTCCCAAAATTTAACATGTAACTACTAACTCCGATGATTGACTAGTCACTAACATAATATGGTAATCTTAGTAGTTTGGATAGGTTGTATGTAAATTTAAAAGGTATAGTGTATGATGCTGATTGGTAGTCATGTATTAAGATGCTCTGTAATGAAAAGTATATAATGTATTGTAACCAGAATTAGAATGGGACTTCAGGACACACGGCTTGCCTGCAGCCTGTAACCTCGTCTGTGCAATAAACAGGATTATTGAGAGCCGTCTGAAGCCTCCATCTCTCCGTCAGGCTCTTACACAAAGCTTTCGTGTCTACACAAATGGCACAACAAAATTCTTTAAAGTGCAACAAACATCAGCATTTCTATATGGGCAAAGGAAGAATAGAGTGTTTTACATTACCAAGTGTGGCTATGCTTGTTAACATTAACCCCTCTAAATCAGAACACATTATCAGTCTACAGTGGAGCCCACTTACCCCACAATGCAGTAAACAAATTGTGCAATAGTATGCCTTATTAAGCTGCAGATTGACAGAAGCTTGTTGATATGGAGCACAGAAGCTTAATAGGTACATTTACAAAATCATTACAAAGCCATAAAAAACTTTCCAGGTGAAAGAGCTTCACTTCTTTCCTTTAATGTTCCACCAAACATCTGTTTCAGCTGCTGCTTGCAAAAAAGCACAGGTCTCTAGAGTGAAGATCTGTCACCTTACTGACCCAGGAGGAGCCTTTTTTTCATTACTAAGTCTTGGCCTCAGACTCTTTCTCGTGAACTTAGGGTGTCCTCTCCTTAATTTCAGTTTTCAGTTAACATACCTCGAAGTGTTATCACAAAAGCTCCATTGAGCATTCTTCTACAGGAAAAAAAAACCCAACCAAACAACACAAAAACAACCAATGAAAAAGAAACAAAACAGGTCTCCACAGAGTGCACCACTGCTAGTGAAACTGTTCCATCTGAATCTGTTGTCTGACAGCATAATGGCCTGGGGAATGAGTTACTTCCTACAGTGCTCAATTAGGGTGAAAGCTATAGCTTAATAGGTTCATGTGAAAGTTAACCACGTATAACATCACAGACACACACTGGGAGCTTTGTAAGCACTTTGACTGCCTTTTTTTCTGGTAAAGTCCTTTCCTCAGCTGCAGCTGGTCTCTGAATAATCCGAAAATCCCTGGCAAGCTGTTTATTAGGTATTATCTCCTGTCTAGGTGGAAGAACATTCAGCAGATCACAAAGGACTTCGTGTCAGCATGTGTGACACAGACATAACAAGCAGGGCTGCATGAACTTTTCTGGAGAGAAACAATAATAGAATTCCATGCTGAGTCTTCAGTGGAAACAAGAATTTATCCACACACATGCACACAAAGTAGGACTGTTCATTTAGCACCACCATCTTTTAATCACCGATTTTCTGCATTACATTTTTTGCTTATATCTCTACTTAGTTGGTAGGAAAAAAAATCTGCAGAGAGCAACTACAAGGATATAAAATCAGCTCGTGCTTAGGCTGACCTTCAGTAAAGATTTACCCTTTCTGTTGAACATCTATCCAATGCTGATAAGCTGGACTACTTAACCAGCAAAAAGATGGCTAATATGAATATGCACTGCTCATTTGCATATTTTTCAACACACTAGATAGCAGAGTCCAGGGGCACTACAGGATTCTTGATGGCCCTAAAAAGGAGAGACAGAAAAAACAGACCTGATGAAAAATTTATATCATGATACAAACCCTTGCACTAAACAAAAGAGGATTTCATATCTCTCTGGAAGATTTCCTAACAACCTCCTCCCCATTAATCATCCTTCTCAAAATGAGCCAGAGTTTATTTTTTCACCTGGAGACTTCTTTCCATAAAATCGTTAGCTGAAGATAAAGTTATTGCTTGAAAGTAGATAAAGAAGAAAAGTCAAGAACCAGTCTAGTGCTCTATCAGGCTTTATCAGGCTTTCCCTATTATCTTTGCCCTTATTATGAGTAGAAATGTTACTTCAACACATTTAAGCTGCTACCTAAAAAAACAAATAGAAAAACATCAAGATAGATTTTTGGATACTAGTTTCTAGTTTGAGAGGATATTGTCTAATTGACTATTAGAGTTTTAATGACCAGAACCTATCCATCCTGCACTGAGTGTGCAGCAAGTTACAAATTATATATTTTTTTTACATTTAGGGTTTATTTTTTTTAGTTTTAAGCTAAGGACATAGAAAGTGGCAAAAGGATTTACCCTATGCAGTTAAAGTCAGTTTACTCTCGGTTCAGTGATTATTTAGTTGGTATACAACAGTACCTGATCAAATACAAAAAGGTTGGTTATAGGGGTACGAAGGTGGGCTACAGCTTTGCCAATGTTCAGTGTAAATGAACTATTTGATTTGAAAATTAATTAGAATTTTTTTTTAATTGAGAGTGTTTGGTGGTTTCTTGTTTTATTTATTACTGGAAAGAGAGAAACAGTCTCCTTTCCCTAACTTTTCTCTTTATTGTCATCCAACTTCTCCAGTATATGCTGTCACCATTGACTTCTGTGTTTCCCTGTAGCATCACTCAGGAAAATTCCCTATTCAGTAGGCTCTGAAGATTTATTCTGCATTCACTCTTATCTTTCTGCCCTATTAAGCTCATGACAGCCATGTTCAAAACAGGAAAGCATTGCACAGACTTCTGGCACAAAAAAAAAAGCATTTTGCAAGAGATATGAAAAACCAATGGAGGAATAACTGGGTAAGCAACAGGTTGGAGAGCTTTAGAGAGTAGAGTTCCTGCCTTTGGCTTGGGGCCACTACCTGTATTTCAGAATGCATTGGAGACCTGTCCCTTGCAAACAAGAAACTTGTGGCTAACTCTAGCAGCTGAGCAGAAAGTTTCTGCCAGTCACTGGCTAGTCATGTGCCGTAAGATGGAAAGAGAAAATGCTTGTAGCATTGTCTCAAACTATTCATAGGGTCCACAAGATTCTCACCAATCTAGCTTCAAAACAGAGGAAAACCAGAAAATAATATGCCCCATTGAATAGCATGGCCATTCAGGAGCAGGACGGCATGACAGTTAATGAGAAAGAGAAAAATCTAATCTTGCACAGTTTTGGTTATCCATATTATCTGCTCTAGGGCAGCCACAGATATCCACAAAAAAAACTTAAACAAAAGCATGAAAGAAAACGTGTACTAAAACTCATTATCTGTTCTAGATATTCTGAACAAATCTTAATCTGTTTTCTTTAATTTGACCTACATGTAGGTGAACTGAATGGAAATGAGGCACTCCTCACACAGGAGTGTAACAAGATTAAAAACAGATAACTGGGACACTGCACCTGGTCTTCCCAGCACAACCAAGATACCCTGAAGGTGATGCATGTGAACTGCCCAGATCTGGCAGAAAGCAGTATCAGGAGCAGGAGGCTTTGAAATGTTGCAGTAAGAAACTGGGGAACAACTTCAGACTCAGGGGAATCCACAAACATACATCTTCATGCCTTTGCTCTGTCCAGCTGACATTTTATCTCTCGTTTTTTTCCTTTAGATGTGATGTTCTTTCTTACTATTCTTATTCTGTTTTGCTGATGTCATGAAGTAGATTACAGCAACAGTTCAGTGACTAGAATAATGAGGTTTCACATATGAATGGGGGAACTTTAACACTTGTTACAGTTAAGGTCAAATTCCACAAATATTTTTAAGAAAAATAATAAGGGGAAAACATTTTGACAGCATCAAAACATTTTGTTTCAGCATGCTGAAAATAACATAATAAATTTCAGCCTTTCAGAACACTCTTGTCATTTCAATGGATTTGCAAGGGTCAGAACGAAAAATGTAGTTGAGGTTGAACTAAACCCTTCAGTGTGACTAACAGCTGACCTCTGACTCAACAGTAAAATGCAAAGAGCATTTTGTATGCTATTTGAAATAGAGCTCATCTTCATTCAAATGTATATATGAAACTGTCTGTGCAGCTGGATCCATCTCTGTTTGAAGCTTTTGAAGTGCATCACAATGGGAGAAAAAATGAACTTGAGTGGACTAAGAAAGAAAAACTGAACCTTGATTTTAAGGCTGTTATAACATTATGTGGTTTGGTTTTGATGTTAAATTAGGATTTTAAATAGTTGATGAGTAGGTAATTGTTCAAGTAAACTCAACACTGTGTAGGGAGGAAGAAACAGGGAAAAAAACTCTAGAAAATTCTATTTTGGGTTAACTTGAAATATTTCATTTAGACATGAAAGAAAAAGGTTGCTTTTATTTCTCTGTTATGCAACTTATTTCCCCACCCTTATCTTTTAAGGGAGCTGACTTCAATCAAATTTTACATGAAAGATGCAATTTCTAATGAAAAAAAGTCAAAACACTGTAACTGGCTTAGAGCTCAAAGGATAAATATTTATACCTCAATTGCAATTATAGCTTGTTTTCATCCCTTTCCTACAGACAAATTGAATTTCATCTGGTTCAGAACTGCAGGAGAACAAAAATGCTGAAAGACAGTAATTCCCTCAAAGATAACCGAGAACTCCTGGCCTCCTTTTTCTATTGCTTACAGGCAGTATGGCACTTGCATCCCACACTCCCAGACTGTCTGCTGAAAAATAATTTATGACATCCACAACTTTGTCTTTCTTTAAAATAATCAAACCTTTACTCTTTTAGGGAAGGAGAACTGAGGAGCCAAAAATCCAGCAGCAACAGATTATCCATATAAATCTGAAGACTGGATGTATGGATGCTTCTTATCATTAAACCTTGGAATAGCTATGTGAAGGAGCTGCTCAGTATGCTACTTGCTCATTCTCCTTCCTCACAGTGCACAACCCTCAGCAGGTCCAAGCTACCACTTGGCCTCATTACTTAATTTGAAGGGAATCTCTTTGTTTCATTTCTACAGTAATCTCCTTATTGTTTTCAGTATCAAGGTCTTGTTTTCAAAAAGACAGATAAAACCTGACAGCAAAATATTCAATGTTCCTTTTTTATTGTCAGCAATGTTTATGCACCTGGATTGAATCCCTGAGTCAATGCAAAAAAAACTGCTTTTGGAGTATTAAATTTCAATTTTTGAAGAAACATTTTTCCTGAAGCAGCATTTAATTTCTTTACAGGCTCTCTAAACCATTGTTCTTCTGGTTGCTCTGGGCCACTACAAGAGTGACTGGTGAAAAGATTGCCCATTTGTCTCATCCTTCTGGAAGAAAAACCACTTTATATTCTCAGCCACATTTTAACTCTGTGTTTTGGGTATCCACTTAACTTTTCAGTCCCTGTACATTCTGTTGTCTCTGCTGCTAAGATTTACAGTGCCTTGAAGTGGGATTTGGGTTATAATTAGTGGATTAGATGCCCAGGTACAGCAAAGATGCTGCCAGTATATCTCCTGGGACTAGCACAGACATTGCTGCAGGTCAGTTCCCATTCTGTCCCTCCACATAATCTCGGCATATCTCAGATCCTCTCAGATCCTGCTAGATCACACAGAAAATCATTTTTACTCTAGTTCTCTCTCCTCAATCTGCCAGTGTAGGAGCACACTGGAAGACCTGCACCACCAGGTGTTTGCTCTTTGACGAGAGACCCTCACTGTAGTATAAGGCAGCTTGAAAACTCTAAATCCCACAGCATGAAGCAGACCCTAGGCTTTTTCATGCAGCACAGGCAATGAATTTTAATTGTAGAACAAGATTTTGTTGCCTTTTAATGTGAGTCACTCTTTAACACACTACCACTTTACTTTCCCTCTGTACTTTCATCCATTAAAGAGAATGTTACCATAAAATTTAATTTTTCTTTCCTAGCTGTCACCCCTAGCAAAAACCAGTATTGTAGGCAAATATAAGATTTCTTTAGAGCTCTCCAAATATATTCCTAGCTGTAGAACATTAATCTCTTTATGACTGCAATTAAAAATGTGTCCTAACACCATGTACATGTCCGCATGCAAAATATTCCTATGTGGTGCTATGAGGACAATGGGCTTACTATGACTTCATTTTTTTCTTTGTGATTTATAAAACTATTGATATAGTTTATTCAATTTGAGATTGAGAATAGTACACAAAATACTCTTGCCAGGTGGCTTATTCTTAATGAAATTACAGATTCACAATTTAATTACTCTAGTGTTTGTCATTCACAGTTCTTACAAGTACCTGTCATGTCCATTGTAAAACTTGTCTTTCAGGTGTTTGCCACATTTTAGTATTCAAGTTGGATGTCTTTTAGATTAAGAATCTTTGAATACTTTCAACTGAGATCACTTACCTTTTTCTGAGAAGAGCGATACAAAAATAAATTCAACACTTTACCTTCAGTAATGCTCTAGTCCCTTCTTCAGTTTCCTTATGGACTGGCTTTTTCTCTCTCTCTGGATGACTTTCAATCACTTCTTCCACATCCAGTACCCTCTGTGTGTGTGTGAGGGGAAAGAGTGGTAACAATTATAAATATAAACGTTAAACTTGGAATGTAATAGAAAAGGTGTTATCACAAAAAAAAAAACCCAAATGAACAAACAAACAAACAAACAAAAAACTCCAGGCAATTTAGAATTAATATTTTATTATTTTTAAATCTGAAATACCAAGGTTTTAACTCTACATGAACTCTACCAGACCTAAGAGATACACACATTTTTTTACTTTCTATTTTATAGTGTAAATACTACTTTCTGGTTCTCTTCATTACTTAAATCTATGTAGTTTTTAAAGTTATCTATCCTCTCTGGGAATTAAGACATGTCAGGGATATCACTCATTTCTGGTCTATCTTCGTACGGATTTCTTTCCTATCACAACTGACAGCATCACATACTTTTAAGACTTTCTTGGCTGTCTTTGTAACAGCTCTGCCATAAAAGAACAGGTTTATTCTGACATTTAGGAAGTATAAATTTACTAAAAGTTTTTTAATTGCTTTGTTTGTATTTACCTGTATGAATTCTCAAAGCCAAAAACCCCCACATAGAGCAAAGAAGAGAGCAGCAATTTAGAATTAGATACACCAAACAAATTTTAAATAGTACTTTGAGGAGGAAATATTTTTCTTGTTTCAGGTGTTTGCTTATATTTCCAGGAAATATTTATTTAGAATTTTCTTGTGCATTACCATTACTTTAATACATGAAGGTCTCAATTGTACATGGATTTCATTCTGATTGAGATTACTCAAAAAAATTCATAGATTTTTTTTGAGTGAATACATGCGCATTTGTATAAAACTGAAAAAAAAAGGTAGGCAAAGAGAGGTGAAGTGTTCTGCCTTGGCCATATAATTTATTCATAGTGTGCTCTTGTACACTAGCCATTCCTAAGCATTTAAAAACATTTGCCTTGGTCTTAGAGTTCTTTTGCACTCTGTACCTTCACTACAAATTTAATTCAAGCTAAGAAATTTGGGCTAAGGTTCTTTCAACAATTGAAATCAGATGTTGCT
Source organism: Toxostoma redivivum (assembly GCA_013397375.1). NCBI lineage: Eukaryota > Metazoa > Chordata > Aves > Passeriformes > Mimidae > Toxostoma > Toxostoma redivivum. The sequence continues at coordinate 665,992 of VXBI01010439.1, read as the reverse complement.
GCGCAGTGAAATAAAATGCCCTGAAAGCCTTGGAAAAGATTAAGGCATAGCCTTTTCCCATTGACATATATTTTAGCTTCTCTCAGCAACTTGAACAGCTTTTAAGGTGGATAGCAAATTCATACTCAGATTAAACTGAAGGCAAATTCATGACTGTACTTCAAGATAGCCATAAAAATTATTTAAGCATTTTAAAGAAACTCAGGTTATATTTTCAGTAGCTCTAGAAATGTTTTTTATACCAAAACTCTTTGCCTCCAGGTGCCTTCAGCCTTGTGTGCATGTCCCCATAAACCATGAAGGAGCTAGCAACCCTAATACACAGACTCACAACAAATCCTTGCCTTTCTAAATTATTTGAATTATCTGACTGGTACAAATCTTCTCAGTGCTCTTTCATTCACATTTCTTCTGGTATGCATGGATTTGCCATGGATCTGCCAGGCTATCCATACAGGAATATACCTTCCCAACCTTTATTTTCACTATTACATGCAGACGGGTTTCAGGTGCCAGTATCACCAATTGGCTGCTAACTCACATTAGCTAAGCACTAAAGTACTAACTATCATTTGTTTTCAAAAAATATAAAGGAACTTGATTTTGGAAGAAAAAGTTGTTTTCAATGAGAGAAAATTGCAGTCCTTTTGACTGCTTGCCGTTCTGGAAGAGTCTGTGTGGCAGTAAGCATCCCCCAAGTGGCCATAACCCCAGGGCACACACATTAGAGGCAAGAGGGAAAGCAGCATGACTTGCAACTCCTACACAACCTGTATGCTACACTAATGCACTTCTAGAGACATGAACTTATTCTCCTTTCCTAACCTCAACAAAATGGTGAACACTGCCCTGAGCCTCACTTTTTTTTGTTTTTCCTTTCCTGTGTCTCACCTTTTTTCAGTTGACAGTTTATTGTTTTTGCTTGTTAAAGGAAGCAGGATTGTTGTTTTGAAAACTCCGTCTAATCTGTAGTAGCTTTTCAGCTACTAATTTTCAGAAACTGGTACCAAAACTAAGGTCAGAAATTAAATCAAATTAGTTGCTCTGAAACTGATGTAATGAGTGAAGCAAGGTTTTCTTTAGTAAGTGCATAAAACAAAATGTCAAGAAATAGTGAACAGTCTCAATGATGAAAACTAATAAATATTTTAAACATATGCTGGATTTCTCACTGAGATTGTTTTCTCTGATAATACTAAGCAGTTACACTTACCTGTGATCTTTGCCCTGATTTTATTAGGAACTGAGTTTGAATCTCTTATGAAAATAAGAAGCTAGAGTAAGAAGATATAAGAGCAGGAAAGCAGAGGGGAGAAGATACTTGATCACAAATAAAAGTGAAGTGAAAATCTTTTGACTCTCATTTTCCAGGGAATTAGTTCAAGGGTCAATACCCATGGCAGGCTTATTTTAAAGCCAACTGGCTATTTTATGGAGTATGGCCACAGACAGATCACTTAATTAGGACACAAAATTTGAATTATAGGAAAGGTTAAAATTAAATTTCAGTCCTGAGAAAAACTCTGATATGTCAACTCTTGCTTCTATTGTGTACAAAAAGGGAAGGTTTTCATTAGAAAGCTAGTTGGTGAGAGATTAACAGCCGGTTCTTGTTAGACTGAAATGCCGTCCGCTAAACCATTTTCTTTGACTATGCAGAACACTGCAAACAGCCCTTAAATTTCACTGATGTGTAATAAAATTTACTGTGCTTCAGTAAGAGATCATCAATCCTAATAGTAACACTTCCCTAAAATACTGTGAAAGAATTCAAAACTGTAACCACTTTTGGAAACATTGGGGCTTGGCTAAAATGTGCCAACAACAGTAGCAAAAACTTGAAGAAAGCTGCAGGAATTTCCCTGAATGTGAGCTAGGTAAGGTACTAAAAAGAAGATACTACGGGGAAGACATTAAAAGTTCAGCTTTTGAAAAATAAAAGGAGCAGATCTTTTTCTCTCTGCAGGCAAGGCTCTGAGAGCCTGACCTGCCAAAGAGTCCCTCTGAGCTCCAGCAGTCACCACCTAGCATGATGACTGGCAAGGATCAAGCAGAGCAACCAGATCTGGAAGAGGAAGAGGATAAGATGTAGGAAGAAATGAGGTATAAAGGAGGAAAGTTCTTTTAAAACATTTACATTTCAAGCTTTTCAAGAAAGGTGAGATTTAAAAGGGAATAGAGGAACAGAAAAATAAAACAGATGTGAAATGTGTTTCATTTTCATGTTTTGTTGTGAAGACACAGCACACTGTTCTTTTGTCCTTATTACAGGTGTGAAAAGGAAAAAAAACTTTTCCACCCCCATACAGCTGTGCAGCCTTTGTTCAAGGGCTGGGAAGAGAGTTATCAGTGTAGGAAATGAATGAAACAAAGAGTAGGTCAGGACAAAGGCATAATCAGATGCTTAAGGGATCTGAATCGTCAGGGGAGCAATTTCAACACACTTCAAGGAAGCAGAAAGTAGAGTGACACAGGAGAGAAGATGTCTTTCCCTGGGGTCCCAGAAAAGCAGCTGGAAAGATAATAGGGAGGAACTAAGGAAGCCCAAAGTCAGAGAAGGACAGAAAGAAATTAGACTAAATCAGGAAAAGAAGCAAAAGGACCAGGCACGTGAGATGTTTCTAGCAGGGAAAAAAAACCCAAACCACATTAGGTCAAAGAACAGAAAAAGTGATAGACCCAAGGGATTCTATGAGTAGTGCAGAATAGCACTATCTCAAGAGAGCTGGGCAAACAGAGCTGTGGGTGTCAGTGAGGACACTGTCAGAAAGGAGCCAGAGTCAGCACAAGATTGGTGGCAGGATCCTGTGGGTGAGGTGATATATGGAAGCAGGCCCAGACACATTTAGAGTACAAAAAGCCTTTGCATCTGTTCATTTCTTTCAGAATACTGGAAAAATAAAGTCCTGAATGGAGTGATTTAACCCCCTGTAAATGATGGTGGCACTGTGCATAATCAATAACTGCATCTACCATGCTAAGTAATAATTCTCCTGCATCAGTCAATAAAGAATTCCTAAATTCACATAAACATAACACACACTAACTGCACCCAAGGAACTATTTCAGTGTATTACATCAATATTTACCAGTCTAATGTCTCCCTAAGCAGGCATTGTCAAGATACACCCAGAGGGCCTCAGGGAAGCTGTAACAGCATCCTGTATACAAAACCTGTAGACTAAACACTAGTTTAATAAGCTGCAATGTGAGAGAATGTAGCAGGTACTACCTATAACACCAGTCATCCATAGGTAGTGGGAGAAACTTCCAACAGGAATGGCAAAACAGATTCAAACTGATGGCAGCAGCACAATCATTCTACCAGTGCTTTTCAAATACCATGCTCAGCACAACATCACTAATTTATCCTGAATTAGATATGCTATGGTTATATTACAATGTTAAATTGCGGTGTAACCATACAAGTAAAAAAAGGAAAAAAACACAGAAAATCCCAAACTTCCCAGCATCATGGAGAACTTGACAAGAATGCTCAAAAGGGAAAATTCCTAATAATGTAGCCCCATCCTTCTGTTTTAATTTTGTGGAATGAATGATGGTGGAAGAGATCCTGCTGTGTAATTTCTCCCAAAAAAGATTCATTTGCAATAAAAACAGGTTTGCTTTCACTCAGAAACATTTCAACCTCCAATAATGGCTTCCCAACCCCTCCTAAGCTTTCCCCAGAAGGAGATGCTATTTTGGACAACATAGAAGTGGTACAAATGCAAAAGAGCAGAAAATAAAATTTGAATCCTTTCACTTTTCACTATTAATAATTTGGCTGCCACTGAAGTACTTAAAAAAATTATTTTGTTCCTCTGATTATATATTTATATGTATGTAGCCTCTTATTCCTGCAAACAGAAACTGTACCACCTCATACTGCAGGAAGAACATGAACAACATTCAGAAACTTCAGACAGTAGTTTGGAAAAAAAAATTAAAAGAAGGAACCAGCCTGTTTTCCCAACAATATTTGATCTAGATGAAATACACAGTAAGAATTATAGTGCAGACCTAAACCAGTACCCTCTCAAGTAATCTCAGTGTTACTGTGGTACTATAGAAACTGGGGAAGTGTCATGACCCTTCTCTGACAACAGCAGGAAAACTCATGATAGATCAAGTTTAAACGAGTCTGCAAGAGAAAAGCAGGATTCTAGAGCTCTATTTTCTCATGAAACCACTGCTGCAGTATTAGCTGTGCCTCTTTCTAAGGACCATGGTATTGGAATTTCTAGTGAAGGTCTGCCATCACAGCCAAAGACCAAACTCATACAGCATAGATGGAATTAATCCTGACCAAGAAGTGCTTTTGCTAACAATTACTTTTATTAATCAAGTGAAGAAAATCCACTATCTCGAAAAAATAGTTGAATCACAATGAGGAGAACATTGGCTAACATGTCAATTAGGTTGTTGCAGCAGCCAAACGTTCCAGAGTGGAAAGAGTCACAGAACAGTGGAGTTACAGGGTGGTGGCTCCAAATGATTGCAGTCATTCAAGCTGGATTCTGTGTCCCTCTCCAGCCAACCATTTTCAGATCACAGGATATTCGGAGCTGGAAGGGACCCACAGGGATCACCAAGTCCAACTCTTAAGAGAATGGCCCATGTGGGGATTGAACCCTCAACCTATTTTCAGCATCATGGTCTATTTCTTCATGGAGAGCTGCCATTTCAACAGTTCTTTCAAACATTTGAAGATGCGCTTTGGAACAGAGGAAAGGGGGTCTACGGGGTTTAGAAATTTGAGACTGATTTTCTTCAAAATATATCAAGCCCATATACATTGAAATCTCATTCCCAAACCAGCAAGCTGTGGTCTCTCTTTTTTTTTTTTTCTTCTGAGTGCTTAGAAATCAAGCTTTCCACTTACTTTCTACAATGAGAAATAACTTAAAAAAAATATAACTCAGATTCCCACAAAATCACTGTTCCAGTGTTCAACACACAAGTGTCATGAGATACCTGATAAAGCAGGAAATAGCAATCTCCTAAATGACAAAGGCCACACTTCTTTGCTCTTTAGGTGTTGCAGAGATTTAGATAGGTTTTATCTTATTTGTTTACTCTGGCCATCAAAACTTCCTGCAAGACTATCTCAAGAGATCTGCATACAGCATTTACTTTTTGATTCATTTTTCCATGACTTCACAAATAAATGTAATGTAGGTTTGGGGTTTGGGGTTTTTGGTTTGTGTTTTATCTTTTCTTGCTTGCTTCATTCTCTTTTCTTAATGAAAGGGTAAAGAAGGGAAAAAAAGTGTGATAGTTTCCACAATTTATTTTCAGAGACTTTATGCTTTGGGACTACACAGCCGAGAACTACAGAAGTACTAGAAAGGCCTCTGATAAATGTAGTCCAGTGGCATTTATTCTGTTTCTCTTCAAGCAGCCTCTTCCTCCAGTTCTCTGAGTTTCCTTAAGATTTAAAATTGAGTCTGATTCTAAAAAAAAATCTTTTTCCCAAGTCTGTTCAATCAAAAATAAATAATAACAAACAAGTATAAAGGAGGATTCATCTGGTAGGTTCCTTCCACAGATAAATGCAACCATAGACACCAATTGATTTGTAAAAGTTAAATATTTCCAACAGCGCATAAGTAACGTGGAAGTCTGAGTTCCGTATTTAAAAGACAGTTAGGAATCTTGCTTCCACTGATTTCTGGTGAAACTCAAGATACCTCTTCCTGAATTAGTGTCATCCAAAGCACAAATACCAGTTTGGCAAAACTTCTTTCTGCCCTGCCTGGCTCTGCCTCTCATCACACCCTCTTTATCCCTGCTGGGGTACCTTTCTCCATCTAAACAAAGACTTACTATCATCCTTCCAGAAAATCCCTGAAATGCATCCCTCTGTCCAGAAAGTTTAAAGTAAATGCAAACCCTCTATAAGTAATTATGGGCATATCAGTGCCTATGCAAGATTTTGTGAGAGATCTGCAAACCGTCTTGTACTGGCCCTTCTCCCATGATTTGGGTATATATTAAAATATATATATATATATATATACTTTTAAAATTACTTTGAAATAAAAAAAACAATACCTGATGTCACAAAAACTTGACATAAAATACTTTTCGTACATATTTTTGCAGAAAATATTAATACAGCTGTCTGAGAGATGGTTGATAACAGAAACAGCTATAACAGCAGAGACGGGCATCTGAATGGGAAGTTGGGACTTAAAAGGACTTCATAACCAAATGAAGCAGCTTTACATTGTGACATAAAAGAGAATGACACAACAGCAGTCTCCTCTCAGACTGAACTTTCCTCTCAGACTGCAAAGACTTGACAGCAGAAGTGAAAAGAAGCCTCAGTTCTCAGCACGCTTTCCTCCCTCAGCAGTGTACCGAGCTATCACACCTCCACTGGGATGCCAGAAGTCAGGAGAAGGTTATCTACTCAAATTTTACTACTGATCTTTCTTCAAAAGAAATGCTTAACCTTTATTTTCTGAAAAATGTCTTAAAAGTAACACTTCATGTCTATCACCCCAAAAAAACCTGCCAGACTATCTAGAGGAGCAACAATGAATATGTAACTATGATTTCTTTGATGCTGTGAATAAGGTTTATTCCTTTTGAGCTCAAGGTCTCAGTTCAGGCCTCTACCAGGGAAGCCAGCCTCACAACTGTGTGAGGTTCATGTGCAGCCAACCCACAGAGCTGTCACTGCTTTAATGTCTCTAACACTTGACAGTACTCCCAAAAGATGAAGATCCTCAGCTATGTTAGCACAGCTGCCTGAAATACATTCTGAAATACGTCCTGAAAACAGAAATAGGACAAGTAGAGTCAAAGATAAATTATTTCACATCCACTGAAATCTGAGTAGATTTCAGACTTTGAGTTCTGCATAAGGTCCTTATGCACCAACAATTCCAGCACAGACAACTTCACTGATACTAGCTGACAGTGCAGACATGACTTATTTTGCTCAGTGCTACAGCACAGCTGTGAACTAAAGGTCAACCTTGCCAATGTCTCTACCATTTGGTTCTAAAGCACAATGGAGCAACAAAAGAATATTTTAATCCCCACCAAAAAAGCTAATTATTTTAATTACTTTTCTTTTTTTAAGCAAAAGAGGATTTATGCCACAGTTTTGAACCCCAGCTTTAACAAAACAGAGAAAGTATACCTAGTTTTTGCCTGAGATTTTTACTGTTACCAAAATATGGGCATAGCTGGATAATGGCACCTAGAGCAGCTCCCAGTGGATATTTCTGCTCAGTAACCAATGTGTGTGTGAACATGTAAAGAAATGCCAGCAAAAGAAGACAATGGTATAATGAGTGACAATAAAAATAATACACAACATCAAGAGAATCATGAATCATGCTCCACTAAATTATGTCAAAGGGCTGGTGCTGAAGCATTTATGGGGAACTAGTGGAGTTGCCTCAGCCATGAGATTTAAGGGCCTGTTTCTCAATTGCTTGTGATGCACAGTGCGACTATTGCCAACACAAGGCAAGCATGACACAAAGCTTGCATGGCATTTTTTCAGTTATACAAGATGATTAAAACTCTGATCCAAGAAGCCTGCCACCACTTCACTCCTCTGACATGACTGTGCTGAGTTAATCATTTATCCTGTCTCTGCTGGTTAACAGCAGAAAGAAGAACAACAGCTTTGCTCTTGCTCTCTGCCCGCTTGGCATCAAAAGCCCACATAAACACAGAAATGCCAGATCATTATCCAGAGGAATTATGGCAAGGAGGATGGAGAGCAAAACGTTGCCTTTGTTTCTCATCTCAATTGGCAATAGAGAAGGAGAACTGAATGCAGTACTCAAAGAAGGAGTACAGCAAGGCTGCCACTTCAAAAAAAAAAAGCAGAAAGCTCCAGATGGTTGTCACTTTCACAGAGCTGCCTCAGCTGTTTGTGACTCATAGCCTGCCCTAGTGCCAAGCTGTCAGAAACACAGTGTGAAATGGTCAACCAGAATCATAAATGAGATCCTTGAATGTACACAGTGGAGTGTCAAATATGAACTTAACACTTCCTCTCCCAAGACTGCAGTCTAGTATGTCAAAGTACATACATCAAAGGAATTCCAAAAGGACTGGAAAGGGCAAAATATTATTTAACCCACAGGATAATCTACAGTGGAAAATTGACCTATATTATTCATAGACTATCTATCATTAGCAAATTTTTGTGCTGTTATTCACATATATTTGCCTCTGTGTGCTCTGACCCTTACAGATTTGATGGTAATAAGACTCATCTATAGCTTTTACAATTTACAGGAGTTTTTAAAAAATATCTAACTTCAGTTTTCACTTTGTTTTAAGAGGTTCAAGGGAAAGGAACAGTGGTTATACCAAATTGACAGAGGGTTTCTGCAAAGGAAGTACCTACAAAATGATTAATCAATGACTCACTCCATAATGGAAAGATGTGATTTGCACCATTAAAGGAGTAGTTCATCATGGCCATATTGGACATGCTCCTGCTTTGAATCAGCCACAGCAGGAGTTTTGTCAGGAATAATTACCCACAGGACCAGACAAAAATCAGATTCATTTCATGGAAGCCCCCAAAGGATAATCACCTCACTGTGAATTTTGTTGACCACTCATGCAGAAAGAATCTAAATAAGCATTTCAGTGAGAAAAAGCTCTAAAACCTGGTTCAGAGCTGTGAAATTAACTTGTCTTTCAGTCAGCTTTAAATGGTTCTTCTCGTATTCAACAAAGAATGAAAAGAAACAATGAAAAATGTGAAAACCCACCATATGCCTATGGGACTTCTAGAAGGAATTTAGGGTTTCTATAGAATGGCAATTCATACATTCAGAGAATTAAATATTTTCTTACTTACATAATAGGAAAATTTCTGAATAGGTTATAGAAACCCAAGTAGTAAACCAACATGACAATGTAAAAAGTCCTTAGAAAGGCAGTGGGAAGTCAGAAGACAACTCATCAACCTCAAACTTCAAACTGTGCTAAGGAGCAGCCAAGGCTGACACTTCCCCACCTGGCTGATGACTGCCTTCCCAGCAGGAGTTTGTGCTGGGACTGTCTGCACAGCAGTGTCTTTATTTCAGCCACTCACTCTGTGTGTTAGCCAAGAAAAAAAACACTTTGTGTGCTTATAGTTTAGATATGATCGTGTCTGCAAATAACTAAAACTTGCCCAGATGTGTACAGTCCATAGAACTCCAGGTTCCAATAACAATGAATATCATGACTACTACCCTTTTTTGCTCTCATGGATCCTACATACTGTAGAGCAGTCTGGCTGCTGCCCAGTTAAGCTCTCACAAGAGTGCTGAGCTTAAGTCTAAGGGCAATCTACAAGGGGGATATTTGCATACTTGCAGAAAATATGTGATTACTTTTTAGAGGTAATAGTGATCAATGATTCTTCTTTGTTGCAGACTTGAACGTATGAAGCTTTTCACCAGTCTGACTAAACCCTCTAGCTTAAAAGGAACACAAAATATGAGGAAACAAAATACAGTCTTCCTGAAGAGTCACACGCAACATGTACTTTTTCTTAAATCATCTACCCGAATTCATAGTCAACTTTATGACAATTTTTACTGAGCAACAAAACCAGAAAACCCTTTAGCCACATTCAGTTCTGTTGTCAGCTCTAGTTCATATCTCTGGTACTATAGCAGTCTCACTGCAATACATACAGAAATTATGAGAACAATAGCTGACATCTGTCAGACTGTAGTGCCTTCATCACAGAAGGTCAAACTGCTAACACTCAGGGAATTCAAAGTGTTCAGGAAACATTTTCTACAGAAAAATTAGTGTAGAGTCAGGATTCAGAGTTACATGTCACTATAAAATGGACTATCTGCTCCACATACTAGGAGAAAAACTGGAAGATATACATCAAAGGATAAACCTGCTTCCTCAGGAGATTGCAGTGATGACCTGACAGGGTATCTTTTCCATCAGCAAAATCTCATTCACTCATTATATTGTTTCATGTGTCTGTCCTGAACCTTGTGCTGAACCTAGCACCTGTAATTTACCTTGAGTTTAAACCCTGGACTTTTAAAAAGAAAATCCTTAAAAAAAAATAAAATAAAAAGAGCACCTATATTTACAAAAGAAAGCTCCTAGATTTCTAATTTAGTTGTTTTAAAAGATTCCCTAAGCTTATGCAGAGCTAGGGCTGTGCTGTACAGACTGTTCACTACTTCTACTAGCAGAAGAATTTGAATTGTGCACATACAGCTGGCAAAATATGTTCAGCTTAGAAGCAGAAATTTTTGAACGTAAATGTTTAATTTGTAAATGTTTATATGTCATTACCCATCACAGCTTTATAAATACAGTTCAAAGAAAAACTTTTGCTATAGGAAATGAAATTATTTGAAAAAATTAAGGAAAGGGGAAAGAAATAATGGTGAATTGTTAAATGGCCCGATATGTGGAGGACATACTGTCTTGCTCTGCTATGTAGCATTAACAAATAGTAACAACCAATAAAGATAGCTAATTGAGAACAATACCTTTGTTATTTCTTAGCTGCTAGAAGACTTGTACTAACATAACATAGTGAAATAAATCTCTGGATGAAATTAAACACTAGCAAAGAAAAGCTTTATAAGAGCTGAAATGTGAAAGCATATGTAACCTTTTAAAATTTCCTACGTTCTTCTATATATCTGGCCTTTGCCAATTCTAAACCATTTTCTACAGTGGTAGACAGGATCCCTGGTTCATAGTCTTCCACAAATCAATTTTTTTTTTACCTTGTTGCTGATGATCTAACAGAGACTCTGTCCCCTTTACACAATAGAATTTTTCCCACTCCAGTGGAAATTACAGATGGAGCTGGAGCACTGAAACAGAGAATGGTATCTAAGGAATAACTCTAGCCGTTGGCAGCTTTTTTTGCCTTTTTTTTATAACAGTCACAAGATCTGGCTCAGTTACTTATAACTTCCATGTTCCCACTGAGGTCCAGGATATAGAAAGAGAAACACATAATCTCCTCTTCAGGCAGCCATAAACAGAGCTCACCAGACAAGTACAAATGGCTTACACTTGCATTCTTCATTAAGATTAATAGACTCAAAAGCCAGACAGGAGCAACCTTATCACGCACTCTGGTCTTCCACCTAACATTTGGACTTCCCCTGAATTTATCCTGGAGTCAAATTTAATTGCTGTGACTCAATCTTTTTTTTTAATTTCCAGTGACAGAATACAGCAAAACTGTATGCGAGTTGTTACAATAGTTAATCTACTTCTCAGCTAAACACATTACCTGAATTTTTCTTGTTTCCATTTCCATGTGCTGGATTTTACCATACAATATTGTCACCATGCTACCTCTGGCATCATTATTTGTCTTTTATACCAGTATAATAACAAAACAAATGTTGTCATACATTCTGCTCAAAAATCAGAAATAAATTGTATTTTAAAAACATCTACAATGTCTTACTTTTTATACAGAGGTATATTCTTTGAAAACTGGTTTGATTTTTCACAGAAAATTAGTAAGAGCAGAAATCTGTAGACACAATGATTGCCTCCTTCCTCAGGACCAGTTTGTACTTCATACTCATAGATGTTCACAAAACAAGTCCAAAAGAACATCCAATTTTCTGCTTGTCATGTAAGAATTAATCACAACACGGACCTTTTCCTCCATCAAGGTGCTATGGGGGGAAGATGTGTTTACAAATACTGCATGGCATCAGAATTTTTAATATTATTCTTACTCATTTCAGTACTTCTTTGACGAAATAACAACCTGTAAGTTAGTACATTAAAATGGTAGAACTTCTAATAATTTTAGAAAGTGAGACAAAATTAGTCAGCTTTTACATGCTTACTGTGCCTCATGTTTTTACCTCACACAGCTCAAGAAGCTGTGGTGCCCAGGCATATCATGGCATAACTTCACATGTTTTCAGCAGATACAGCTGGTCTGCTTGCCATGGAAGCACCATATCTGGAAAAGTATAAACTTTGTTTGGGATTTGCTTCATTTTCTCTCGCAGTTACAGAACCTCACAGCCGGAGTGAAGAACTTTCTCACGAGTAGGGAGTTCACTCACACCATGAATTTCATGCTGCTCATTCTTTATCTGTAGACCATTGATCCAGGGCTCATAGACAAATGCTTTGTCTTTAGTGCTTTGTGACTGAATTACTATACACTTAACAAAGAATATTATATAGTAATATTAGCAATATATTAGTAATATATTTTCATACATCCATGTTACAATTGTCCTTTGAAATTTGGAGGGAACACTATGTAATCATTGATGTGAAAAGGCACAGTTACTTATACAAATAGTTGGATAGGAGGTGTTTTGAAGACATTTTGTCCCTTAAAAAGTCAGTAAATTGAATAGCTCACTGCTCTAACCATAGATTTTTTTCACATCATATTCATATCTAGAGGAATAGATGTCCTCACAAATGCAGGATGATGATGGAAGGAGCAGGCAAAAACAGCAGCTGAGCTGTGAAAGAGAATTTTATTAAGAGAAACTTGACTGTCTGACTCTGCAATAATACAAACATGATTACTCCGAGGAAATTACTTTCCATAATCATATTTCTCATTGTAAGATTATTGTACCATGAAAGTCTCCTTTTCAAGGAGCTCAGCATAGTCAGTTTGGGGCTTTTTTTGCTTTGACTATTCAGGGTAGAAGTACTAGAACTAGAACCTACAATAATGCATCTTCCCCTATACTGACCTTAGCAACCATGGCAGAACCCCTTTTGATGTGGCTTTCTAGACTCAATGTTTGCTGAGATGGAGGAGATGGGGCAGGAGATGAACAGCGGAAGATCACATTCTTCCTTAGTTTGGTAGGGCATAGATTAACACATCTAAAAGTATTCAAAACCACATTAATAATGAGTTCTTGCATTTGCCTTTGAAAGAAATATTTTCAGGTGACACTTGAGGTGGCCTGTTCAGTGAAGGAGTTTTGAATAGGAAACTGGAAGTAATACAAGGATTTCAGGGATGCCTGGCTGTGAGAGGGGCTATTTATCTGTCAGAGGTAGTTAGATAGATGATTAGATAGATAGATAGATAGATAGATAGATNGATGATTAGATAGATAGATAGATAGATAGATAGATAGATAGATAGATAGATAGAGAAATGTCTGCCATGCATGGCTATCATAATTTAAGTATCAGCATACAGCCTCCAAATGACATTTTTCCTCACTTGTAACTTTTGAATAATAAGGCAGGAGAGAAGACAGCTGGAACACCTAAGGAGGAAGCCAGAGGCACAGTCTGATCAACAAGATCACAACTATACCAGATGCTACATTTGTCACCACATATTATACCTATAACTGTCATCTCTGCTGCTTTACCTGAAACAACAGAATATAAACAAGTCAGCATTGTTCAATCATCAGGGCTGACTTGGGCTATTATCGATGAAAAAATCCAAAACATTTTTAACAAAGCCAAACTTACCAGATTGGAGAATTTATTATCTTTGAGGATGTCAGAAGACTTGAAGACATTTCAACTAGAGAAGGATATTTTCTTCATTGGTTTTTTTGCTCTTCATGTGTTTTTTTGGGTTTAGTTTCTGGGAAGGTGATGGGGTAGTGTGCTGAATTTTTTCATTTATTTGTTTGGTTTGGGGTTTAGGGGCTTTGATTTGGGGGGGTTGGGTTGGGAATTTTTTTATATAGCCAAAACACAGTCAAGTTTCCCAGAGACAGTTTCTACAAATTATATTTGTATTTTATAATAAAATGGGAAAAATAAATATTACCTAAATAAAACATCATCTGTTAAAAATATGGTGCCTCACTTCTTTCACAGTAATAACCTTTCATCTCTCTCATGTTCTTGATTTTATTTCTTACAGAATGCCTTCATTTCACCAGGATCATCAAAATATTTTTAGCCTGGGAAGGTTTCTTAGCTTTCACATCAGTAAGAAGGTTTAAATTATATTGGTCTACTCTGAATGTGATCCTACTACTCTTGGAGGACTCTGCATAATATTTGAACTTTCCTCAATACATCAGTTGAAAAGACACCTGTCTGTAAGTTTTATTACATTTCTCCCTGCAGTTTTTATTGCCTCAGGGCTTTTCTCTTAATTTTCAATGAGGTTCAGAAAACCTGAAGTGTAGGTCTGAGAAAAAATATATTCCAAACTTGAAAGTTCAAATAGTTTTTTTTTGAGTTTCATGTACCTCTACTCTTTGTTACATGATTAAATTCTTCAAAATTCCAACTCCATGTAATCATTCACAGTTGTCCAAAGTGCAGTCATGCTTCTGTAGCAACTTGTGTAAATCAAAGTAGGCATGCCAAAATTAATTACAAAGCTAATTTACACGTCTATAGTTCACCATATCAATTATTTACTAAAGGTTCTTGTAACTGAAGTGCCTAGAGTATAATTTAGTAAAAGATTTTCTATGATACCAGAGGGAGCAAATATTTCCCTAACGTTTGAAGCTATCTTGCCAGGAAGGTCAATGAACATCTGCCCAAAAGAAAAAAAAATCGAGATATTATATCACAGAATTTTCAAATGTAAGACATTATATTTTTTATCTTCAGTGTAAAGATATGTACCACCTATCATAGAATGATAGAATGGCTTGGATTGGCTGGGATCTTAAAGATCACTGAGTTCCAACTCTCCTGTATGGAATGTCTTGTCCTCTACTATGAACACATTTTGTAAAAAATATTGTAAAACCCAGGTGGATATTTAAGGAGTTTGATTATTTTACTTTTCTTGATATTTCTACAACTTGAAAAGAGACATGCACATCCAAAGCAAACCACATTTCACACTGAGGACACCAAAACAGGAAATCAAACAGTAAAATTCTCTGAAGTGGTGCACAGAAATTTGTCTCCTCTTCAGAGAGCTCTAGTCTCAACATCATAGCTGTCCTACAAGAAGAAAGTTATCTTCACACTGAAAAAGTAGCATTTGCAAACATATATAGGCATAATCACAGAGAAAGCAAGCATGTGCTAGGAGTATGTATAAGATGATGTGTCTTATGGAAGAAAACTATAAATATGTGAAAGCAAAGGAAGTCTTTTCCCAAAACCTTTACAGAGACACATCAGTTTCCATCTACTGGTAACTCTGTTCTTAAGTAATTAATGCATTTGGCCTTCTCTCACAAATAGAAAATGGAATTAAGAACTCGGTCATTAAATTTACAAATACAGAAGGAACTCTACCATTCACCTCAGCAACATCCACAATCATGTCTGATCTTGCACACTGGCGCTCTGCAACAACAAAAATTTTCAGTAGCCTTAATTGTGGTTAATCTATCTTAATGTGACCCTTACTCCTTCACTATACCTGCTGAAAGAGGTGACAAACTACAGCACTATGGAAACACAGTCTTGCCAGATTCTTCAGCAGATGACAAAATGATATGGTATTTATCTCCTAGTCTATAAAATGCTGAAAGTGAGTGGTGTGCCTTCACATACTGTTAAGAGCACACATTAATAGCACTACCAGTAAGCCAGGCCTAATGTAAATACAAAGAGAGGGCTGTGTTTTTTGGAGAATATAGCTCAGCCACAGGCAAAAGTGCACCGGGAAAAAGGCAGACCATGTAAAATACATATGTCTCTTGAATTGTTTTGGTTTAGTTAAATTAATTTTATTATGAGCACAGTGTTTGTAGCCACACGTAAAATAATTTATTCAGAGGGATTTGAGCTATAAAAGATTATGATTATACAAGGCTTCCCTTTTTGCATTTAGAATTACCTCTAATTTAAATACTTACAAGCAACTGCTCTAACTCTCATTATTTTACAGGTCCTTCCTTTTACCTATGTCACTCTTCATTATCACCATCACTAGGCTAATGTATTGATAAAATTTCATCTGCAGCTATGGTATGCAAGGGAATAATATTTAAATAAAGCCATTATGCCATTTGTCCTTATCCAGCCTTTAAACTGAGGTGAATACAAGTCCAATCCCTTAATGTTTTTCAAGTTTAGACCCAAGGCCAGATCACAACACTGATAACAATATCTCAGACTGGAAACTGTGCTTGCATAGGCTAGATATAAGGACCCTGAAAATTTTTGAAGATCAGCTTTTGATTTGATTAAAAGCAACTTTTCCCCTTTAATTTTTCATATCTCACTTCTCAAATATACTTCATTTCAAGAATCTGCATTGCAATGGAGGAGCTTCTGGCAAATGAAGAATATTTTAAATCATACAGACATAATGAAAGGTAAAAGCTACATTAAAATTCACTGTTCTCCTCTTCAGGAATTTGTAGCAAAGATATGAGTAACATAAGTTCATATGTGTCTGTACTAAAATAGTCTCTGCTGTATTCCACAACTGCTCAGGACTGAAAATGGATACCAATGAAAATAAATCAGTTCAAAAATAAAGCCAAGGTCTGTACAATTTCAAATCATAACTTCATCAGAGCAGCAGAACCAACCTCTATTCTGAGGTAGAAAAAAAAGTAAAATAAAAACTAACTGGACAATGATGAGTCCCCAGTAATGCATCTAAAATCAAAATACCTGACGTAAGCAATAGGACTCACTTTAATACTACCTCAAGGTCTTAAAAGAATAAATCTACTCCACTATTGTAATACAATTAAGTGCCTAAGGTCTTTTACCCAGATATTGATTGAGCTTGACTTTGCTTATTTAGGAATGGGTCACTAATTCAGCATTATGGAAATGAAGGAAAATAGGAGAAGACACATGGGGCAGTCTCATCAGGAAAGATGTATTGTTGTATGTTCTCTTGGTTTTGTGAACTCTCAGAATCCAGAATTGTTTAATACATTTCTCACCTTTTTATTCTGCTTAATTTTTCTTCTGCTCAATTTAATTCTTTTTTGTTTCTCTTAATTGCAATTATACAATAAAGGAGACAGTTCTGCATGATAGGAACACAAATTTCACAAGACTTAATCACATCCTTGGTTTAAAATCATTCCACAGATTTCAGAAACCTTAACAGGTCAGTATTGTTTACAGGGCAACAAGATCAAAGCATGAAGATCAATAAACTAAGTACAGCTTCAAGTGCAAATAATTCAAAATTCAAAAGCACATCAGAGAGGTGAAAGTCAGAGGCAGTATTGAAAGGTATATAAAAATGCATGGCAATCAGACTGGTGGGCATGCTAACTGTGTCCAGCAAGTCCTGTGTACTGGGGAGGAAGATAACTCTACTCACCAAGCCAGCATCATAATTGCCATTGGGCCTTTGTGTGAGGTTTCAGTTTATGCCCTGATGTGCGAACTTTGATTTCTCTGATTTTATTTGGAATAATATTGCTATTACTGCTTTATTATCGGTAATAGAAATTTGGCATTCTCCCAAATTCAATAGAAGTGTTATTTTGATGGTGGAAATATCTTCCAGATCTATATTATGCTAAGTGCTATAAAAACACTGTGCTTTGTGAGATGGTGCATCGCCTACACATATATTTACAACATTGAAATACATCCCTTTGATACATTTTACAAATATGATTAATTTTTTATATTTTTTGTTAAATCTTTTATGCCTCACCTCCTGCACCTTAAGTCAAAGTTTTAAAAGACAATTTTTATTTCAAATTCTGGACAGTTTTGAAGAGTCATCCTTTAAAAAATGCCTCTCTGATATATAGTTTCTCCCTTACTCACTGTATATGCATAATACTATATATATGTGAAAAGTGAAGGCAATGCTTCCCTTTAGTGTGTAATCTCTCCTGTAATTGTAATTGTCTCAATCCCTGACACATTTGCTATATTTTCTCTCCCCTGTCCAGCTTCAGACGGGAGGGACTGAATGGCTTTTGTGGGTACCTGGCATCCAGCCAGCATGCATCCACTCCAAGTTCAAACACAGCAATAAATAAAGCTTCATGCCTACCTTAGTATCTTCTTCACCAATCAAAACGTGAGGTTGCTGCCATCACCCTCTTAACAGCACTGGCTGTTACTAAACTACCATAAAACAGCTAAGAATAAATGTAGGGAACTTTTGCTCTTCGGTTTGCAGTTGCTAACAAAAATGATATTCAGGCTTTATATAATTTTGCATCCTTTTTTCGTCCAAAGATTACACACTTCAGCTGACATATCTTGAGATGTGAAAATATAGGGCATTTATGAAATACAAAGAGTATACAAGGAATTCATGATGACAGTCCTGAAAACCATAACTTCTTTTCCCTTCCCAAGGACATAGATAACAATGAGAGACTCTTCACTGGAGTCCGTAAAAGAGTTCCTATTTGCCTTTGTCAGGTAGAACTGCGCTAAGAAAAAATGCAGTGGTAATTACTGCATTCTATAATTTCTATGCAAATTATATGTGGGGCTTCAAGTTGTTAGCTGAAAAAGGCTGACATTCTCTTGCATTTGTGAGTTCCTGTGACAGGAGTCATCCTCAGTAACCACGGAGAAACCAGTCTCGTACAGGTTCTGTCTTTTTTGCCCTTAAACATTAGGGCAAACCTTGCTATTTTTCTCTCTTGCATCCTCCATTGTTCATAAAACTTTTTTTCTAGAAATTAAGATGCTTATTCCAACTGAGTATCAACATTTATTGCACATTTAGGGGAGACAAGTTTATCTTCACATCTTTTTAAACAATTCATTTTCCTTTAAGTTGTAAAACTGTGGAAATATAGGCTGGCTTTTCTAACATCTGAACCATATAAACAAGATGTTATTTCCACTTGCAGCAAAAATAGTGTCTGTGTGCAAGAGAGGGATGTTCAATAAAATGGATGATGATTATGGGCTTGAATAAGTCAGGAGAAATGAGCTATTAAAGGTTTTATGCTAGATGTAATTTTTAAGCAGACAGCCTTATCTTGAGGCAGTCTCTAGCACTTCTATTCCAATCTGTTCAAAGTGTATTCATCATCTGATGAGATTGTTATAACACTGTATAAATGTTCTTCCCATTTACCCCAAAGCAAAGAAGCCCTTAAGTTCTGACTGTCTGAGGCACTCAGAGGTAATACTGCTCTCCTTCAGCAAAACAGAAAGTCACCTCAATCACCTGAGTGAATGGTACCTACAACAAACATCCATAAAAAATTAATGACAGGAGCTGTTTCTTATTCCGTGGTTGGCGCTCTCTAGAGTTTCAATCCATGTTTCTCCATTCAAAAAAGTCAGTTATATTCCCTGGCTTGCCCTGCAGGACAGCAGATGTATTGGACTTGGAATGCCCTTTCATCACCCTGAACACAAGCTGTAAATCCAGCACTTGCTTCCGACAGGCAGAGAGACCTTTCCTCACAAGCACAGTGAGGCTCATGGGTCCAGCTTATCACACAGGCTGAGGAAGCTCAACATGCTCAGAAACAGCAACTCAACATGTTACAAGTGTTGAAGGCAGTCTCGCCTGGAAAGTGTTTGTCTAATAACAAAGGAAATGTCCTTTGACTCAGAGATTTGCCAAACCTGAAAATGAAAACAACAAATGAAAGAAGCAACATCTCTTCAATTTTGTCCAATTCAAGCCTCCAGAGGGGAAAAGAACAAATAGGAATGAAACAAAACTAACATTCCTATAGTATGCCAAAATAGAAACCTTCCCAAAAAATTCTTTGTTGGTAATTTTTAAGGTCATATCATTTCTTACAGTTAGGAATCCTGCAAGTAGTTTTAATGTGAAAATTTAAAAATAAAAAGAGCTTCTGGTGCATTTTAGTGATGAATTCCTTTCAGCTGAAAGTGTCGGATTTCCACTATTGTTCTCTTATCTTGAAGGAAAAAAATCTTCAAAACTCTGATTTCTGGCCTTTAGTGCAAACAAAAACCAATACTTTTAATTTCTTCCTCAGTTCTCCTCTAACTGCACATGACTATGCATTAAGGACAGCTTGAGTTCTGATTCACCTGGGCAAAATATTTCCATCATATTTTAGTTTTAAAGCTGTTTCACTAAGGCTGCAGGATTTGGAACTGAATGCCTACAGCTTGACATCTGCAATACATGACAGACATATGAACATATAGCAAGAGGTTCATATTGAATACAGAGGAGTACAGCAACTCTTACAACCAGCTCAGTTTCAGATACTTTGGCTGTCATTAGATAACCAATCTAAACACACCTTCAGACGTAGTGAGTAAGCAGAGAATCTTGGGTTCATATGTCCTGCAGTTTTCTGAAATAGTCTGAGATGTCTTGAAGTACATACATGCACTCACTAAGAAAACAGTTTCAATATCTAAAGCATAAATAATAGGGATAACTCACTACACCATGTCATGATTTAACCCCAGCCTGCAGCCAAGCCCAAGGCAGCCACTTGCTCACTCCCCCACCAGTGGGATCTGGGTGAGAACAGAAGGGTAAGAGAACACATAGGTTGTACTAAATACAGTTTAATAGGGAATCAAAAGCTGTGCACAAAAGCTAAGCAAAACAAGGGATTCAATTCCCAGCTTCCCATGGGCAGACAGATGTACAGCTCACTTCTTCCTCCTTTTCCTCCCACTTTATATACTGAGTGTAATGCCATATGGTCTGGAATGCCCAGCTTCAGTCACCTGTCCTGGCTGTGTCTCCTCTCAGCCTCCAATGCAGCTCCAACTTCCTCACCAGCACAGCCTTACAAAAAGCAGAAAAGGCCTTAGCTCTGTGTAAGACCTGCTCAGCAAGAACAAACACAGCTCTGTATTATCAACCCTGTCTTCAGCACAAACCCAAAACACAGCCCTGCACCAGCCATTAGAAAGAAACTTAACTCTACTGCAGCTGAAACCAGAGCACACCACCAGTCCTGCATCCTAATGTATAGAAAGTTGCAGTACCATTTCAGAGATAAACCTGGTGCAGCAGGAAGAAGGGAGGAGAGGAGCCTTCTTTTATTAGCTGCTATGCTTGGTTTCCTACAAGTTTAGCCTTATGCCACCTAAACTGTGTCTGCTCTCACAATAATGCAGCTTCTCTCTGCACACCATGAGTGTCCATCCTATACAATATCTCCAGCATCTCTTCTGATCCTTGAGCCGTAAAAAACATCTCCAGCTCCTTCTCAGGCCCCCAGAGCTTTGATAGCAAGAGCCAGAAAAGTCAACTCTTAGGAAGCAAAGGTAAAGATAAATCTAATTTATATGTAAACCAACAAATGTGACATCCCAGAAAGTTTAACTCTTTTTCCTTTCTCTGATTTCTAGAGAGCTTCTTATCCCAGGAAGATATCTACATTAACAATAGCAAGCAGAGCAAAATAAAAAATATACAGGAAACTTCATCTTGAGATATGACTGCCTGGACAGAGATAACCAGAAGAAATAAATGGTCAGGAAAACAGAATTACACACTTTGAGATGACCTGTCAAGGTCAGGAGGTGATACACTATCTCTGCTGTTCTTACTTTATCTGACCTCTTAAAGAAGGAAATGGGCTGCAAGTCAAATCAGATGTTCATTTTCCCCTAAATGCAGGAGACACAGGAAGCTTCATAAATTTACCAGTTCTACAGAGAAAATAAAACATATCATGTCTAAAAGAGGAAGGTCAATCCTTCAGACCTGCCATTCTTCAGAAAATAACAGACCTTTCTTCATGTTAAAAACTGAGCCTTTCTTGAGTCATTATGTAGTAATACAGCTTCAGAAAAACTGAGAGGAGGTGGGCATCAGTCAGATGTGCATCAATAGGAAAGGGAAAAGGTGAGGTTTGGTAATTATGTCATGTTCTTATTTTCTTTTCTAGGAGTCAAATGATATTTTGAGGAATAAACTGAATTATTAAAAAGAGCATTCAGCCTGCCAAAAAGACACCGCAATATTCATTTTTAATTAACAGCTTTCTTAATATACTGTGTGATATATCCAAACAAAGGTGTTTATCAAATCAGCACAAATGTGAGGAATTTTAATAAGGCAAACCTTTAATATCACAGATTACACCCATTTATTATCTAGTACTTCAGCCAATTTCAGTCTCTTTTCCCAAAACAATCTGCCTCCAGCTACTATCCAAATTTGTCCCTGTAAAATGTTATTATGAATCTTGAAAAACTGTGAAAAACAAATGAAAAAATATTTTGGTGCCATAAGGATTTATATGATGAGGACAAGAGAAAAAGGCATATTTGTAGCAAACAAAAAGTGTGTCTTTCCTTTGCAAAGTACTCTTGTACATATCAATATCTTTAACTGTATGCACATGCTCAAATTCCAAAGGCTTCTGTAGGATTTCATAAGCTATTTAGTTAATAATTGCTGAAATATTTTTCAGAACACTGCTGGTTCTAATAATATGTCCCAGTTTTTTACCATAATCAGTTTCATATTGGTAAAGATTAAAGTAAATACTATTGGCTATGACTTTCCATTTTATCCAATTCAAACCATGGAAGGCAAAATATAGAAAGAAATAGTCTCTGGCTTTTCTCCCATGAAACACAGATGGTTCCAACAGCCACATTTAAGTTCAATATTAAGGACTGTGTGTTTTCAGCTATTAATTATTATGGTACTTGACGGCTTTATCTACTCACCTCTCATCAAGATGGCTTTCTTTGCTATGCAAGATTCTTTCTCTGCCTTTCTTGATGAAATGAAATGCTATTAAAAAAAAAAAAGAAGAAAATTTTGAAATTGAGTGAATACTATTAAATGGAATGGGATGATACGAGGTGCAGTGAAAAGGGCCCAAACATGCTGAAATGATGCTAATTGAAATCTAGAAATCAGCTAAAGAATTGGAACTAACAGGAGAGGAATTATCATGAAATGAATTCTAGTGGCACAGTGGGGCTGGAGTTTCAGCTGACGGGCATTTCATGGGGTCTGAGCCTCTGGTTTGTCCAGGGCCTGGTCCTGGTGTCTCTTCTCTTGACAATGTTAGGGTCTGAATGAGTTGAGTGAACTCTACCCAAGATTTTTGATCAGGGAAAGTGACATCCAAAAGATGACACCACAAAGATAATCTGTACATACACCCATACATCTCTGTATGGGTACATACATCTATGTCTTTCACTATCACTCCTCTTTGCAGAAATTTATCTTATTTTCTTTTCAAAGTTTTAACACTTTAAGTTAAGTGAATAAGTTCCTTTTTTTTTTCCCTTGCCTGATGTAGCATCTGAAATAAGTTAATAGAGTGATGCCTTTCTTTCACCTATGCATTTTGTGGCCATGAGGAAGGCACCAGAAAGAGAAAACTATTTGTTCTTTCAACACATTCCAGTGTCCCCAGTAAAAAATAAAAAACTGATAAAAATCCATGGTGCCAGAAACATGCTGGTGAAAGAATAATTTTCACGGCTGAAGAGGGAATTCAGCCTTCCATAAATTCACTGTAACACCTAGAAAGTCTTTAGCAGTTATGTACATATATATGTATGTATGTATGTATTTAAAACTAGATTTGAGATCTGGTGTTTTAAATAAAACAAGATTTTAATAAGACTATTATTTAAACTTTTAAGATTTCTCAAACAGAGATAAATGCTTTTTCTTAAATACATACATTCTTAACAAAAAAACCAAAAAATATTTTGTTTCTGTATTTAAACATTTATTCGTTGTACTTAATTACCATCAAGACATTTACTGCTTTCCAGCAAAGGCTCTAAATCTATTCATATTGCAATCCATGTCAAAACCCTCCCTTGTTTCCAAGTGGTTCATGTGCAACAAGGCTGTTAGAAAAATTCAGGGATTTTTGAGTCTGTGCAAAACCTGCTGGTTCCTTTGCACTTAGCTGAGCTCAGACAGCATTTTAAGTCTGAACAAAAGTATGAATACTGTGAATGTATGTGTGTGGGAAATAGGTACTTATTTATATTAGCAGAATCACCAAAATGTTCTTATTAAATAGGACCCAAGACCTTTGTTTTTCACAAACCTCTAAACAGCAAGAGTGTATGCATAAAAACAATTATTTACATAATAGAATGAAAATTAGTCCTTTAGTGTCCTGACAATTAACAACTTGATATCAGCTAGTTCCTTTTTAAAGAAATAAATTATCAAGAATAATCAAAAAATAAGCTAGATTTAGTTGGATTTAGATGGGGTGAGAAAAGTCAGTTGTAGAATGAAAACATTTAAAGTACAAGGATTACTCAGGTAGAAATAACAGACTTCCTGACCTCCATAAATATGGTAGAGAGATTTCTGACACTGAGGAGAAAAAAATACAGAAATTAATAAACACCTGTGTCAGTCTACCAAAGAAACTACAGAAGGGAAGACGAAAACAGCTTTCTATTTTCACAGTCCATGGTTAATTAGCATTTGATTTTGAACAAATCTCAATGACCACATCATCTGCATTGCTAACAGATGAGTAGGGTGTGATATACACAACCATTGTCCTTCTATTAATTTTTATCTATTCTGAACTTTAAAACAAATTATCAGTTACCATTACTCAAAATTTGCCATTTACTCCCATTTGAGTAAAGTTCATACTGAATTTTATTCTTAGGCTGCAATAAGATAATGACTTGGAACTCATGCTTAGAAAACTATCATTTAAATAACTTTCAAAATTTTTGTTTGGCAAAAATGAGTTTGTTGGATCTAAGCCCACTGATGAATTGTAGAGAACACGTCAGAGAGCATGGGTATGAAACTGATACTGTGACCTTCACAGAAAAAAAATTTCCCTAGTCAAGAGCCTCAGAAAAGCCAGATTGAGAGCATCCTACAAGGATAATTCACCTGGTTATATGCAGTGACTGATTCATACAGATTCCTTGTTTTTCTTCTTCAGGACATGCATATTAGAGCAACATTAACAACCGAAGCATACTCTTTGTCCTATTGCTGTCATTTTAAATACCTTAATTTCCACAGAATCCCCATTAAAATATTTTTAATTCAGTATTTTGATAATAGATATTTGCTTCTGAAATCAATGTGTGCAATTTTATCTCTAGAGCTTAAATAACACTATTTTGGTCTGCTTCTAATGTCTCGCAATTCATAGACAGTTGGAAGTTTGCAATACTGTTTAGGAGCATTAAAAAAAGATAAAGATTTGGATTAATGTTTTTAAACTTCAGACTTAAAGTAATAAAAAAAGTATGACTGGATATTTGTTCAACAGCCATGAGGTTGAGAAACATCCCAAGAAAAGCAAGAGATTTGTATAGAACAGAATATTTCGAGGCAGCGAGAGACAAGAAACACAGCATGTGAAAAGGTCACACAGATTTCACCCTGCTGGAGAGCACCAAAGAACTGCATGGAGAATAAAAGTTTGAGGATCCCTCTGATGTTTACATTACTGCAGCCACACTTTTTTTCTGTCCCAGCTAACAAGCACAATGAAAGAGGAGAAATAGCCATAGGCTGAACACAAACGACCAGAGGCAGAAATTACTCCACCTCAAAGACAAAGTAATATTAAAATCAGCAATAGAAGGCTCTTCTTTATCTACCCCATTGGCAACGAGCTGCCAGCTCCCTCTTTCCCTACACAGGAACTTTTCAGGTGACCATGAGACCTCTCTTTCTGTACTTTGCAGCACTAGCACATTACTTGAGTCTTTCACTTCAAAGGCAAATTAGCAGCATGTCAATCTGAGCATCACAGACAGGTCAGAAGAATCTGGTACATCAGTCAGGAAAATGGAAGCAGAAATGGACTGACTTCTGGGAATAGAGCAAGCACCTGTTAAAAGAAGATGAGCTCATGGACAGCTTATGAGGGAAGGATGATAGGATTAGTAACCTTGCTCTGAACCTTGCTCTCTCAATAAGAACTATTTCTCTGATTTGCCAGTCATCACATTTTGCCACTGTATATTCAGCAATCATGTATAAGAGAAACTACTTCTACTTTATAAATAGGGTTAATTAAGTCAGGATTTTAAGGAATGTATGCAAGTTTTTGCTTTCTGCTTCAACCTTTAGACCCAGCAAGATAGTGCAGGTCACAGCACTAAGGAGTAAAATTTGATACAGCCACTCTATCAGCCCTCACATTAATGTTTCCCCCAAATCCTATCACTATTTAATCTCTCCTGATGAATATGCTGATGCCATTTGAATTCTGATTGCTAACTTGTCTGTATGTCCATGCCTAATATCCACTAACACAAAGGCTCAAACTAGCTCAAGATCTCCTGTGATGTCCAGTTCTGCTCCATGAACCTATTTCCTGAGCCCTGCTGACATGAGATGTAGTGCCACAGGACCTGGATGATGAAGCTCCCAGAAGCAGGAGGAGAACAGAAGGTGACACTCCTGTGCATCTCAGGAGAGATATGTACTTTGGACAGGAAGGGAACTTAATATGTGAATGTATTAAGTATATGTATAATGTAATCACCATGCTTTGAGATGTGAGGTAGGTGCCAGAGCTGAGGGTGGAGGGACTGGCACAACTTAAGCAATGTGGTGTTGAGGTGTTGTCTGCTTAATTCTTGTGCAGAAAAATACTGTATGTTTTATTTTAGTTTATTTTTCGTTTAGTTTTTCTAGTTATCATTTAGTTTGCTCCAGAACATGGCTTAAATTTTCAAGCCAATTCCATCTTAGAATTCAACAGTGCTCCAGCTGGGAATATTTTAATGTTTCCTATTGGACTAAAACTGCATTTGCAATGAAATTCACATGAAATTATGGGGAAGAAGGAATTTTAACCCTTGAAATATTGCATTTTCAGACATGTACAATCATGACACAGAAGAAACTTCATTTTAAAAAAATCCTATTTTCAGATGTCTTTTTCCCATAAAAATATTCCAACTAGTCTTACTGTTATGCCTGGAGAGTACTGTATGTTTACCATATAGATTTATCACAGTGTAAATAATAACATATTTTCACTTTCATTTCTCACATGCCAACAGTAATTTTTACACCCAGAGTTTATACTTATTCCACAAAACTGTAGTGGTAACTATAATGTGCCATGACAGACTATAAAGATTCCAGTTGTGAATTTAATTGAATTTCTTTTATGTTTTCTACAAGAAGCAGCAAATATTTTACTTTGTTCTTAAGGAACTTAATTATTCATTTAAAGAAGTTAATATCTCAAGTTTTAAAAAACCTCCATAATAGTAAGATCTGGTAGTTGGTAATCAGTAATAAAATTCAAATATATTATATTTTTAAAAGCCTTGCTAAACTAACACTTAGTATTTTTTGAAACAGAATTTTACAAACTGGCATCCATCTCATTGCTTTTTTTTAACCTTTTTTTTTATTTTTCCCCTACTGATGAAGCTAAAATAAGCAGACAAATCAGTCTAATCTGACAGCAGGACTGCTTAGCCAAATATATGTACCTGGGGTTATTTAATGTGTAAAAGTATATCTATATTTATATTTCTGCATACATACTGACGGAAGTATGAGTGCTTGTATATCCAAAAGCAACTCCATCAGTAAGGAATGGCAGGCAAGCTATTTATCCATAATTGAATTTTCTGTATTTAAATCAGAACCACATAACACAAATTAATCTGTTACTGACTTAGTTTCATCCCTCTCTCTTGTGTTTCTCTAAATGAAGCCTTCACAGGAACCAGATTTCTGGACTGAAGGAGAAAAAGAAAGAATGGAGGGTGATATCTATGCTTGTCCTCTCAAAAAGGAGTTATTACCAGAAGAAATTCTGCACTGCCCCCTCCCTTTTACCACTAGACTTAATGAACCTACAGCATGAACTGGTTTAAAAGAGGCTTAAAGAGGACTAGGACTTTTGGTTATTACAGCTCAGTTTATAAGACACAATAAAGCAACAGACCAAATGGCATTTAGTTCCTCCAGGAAACCTTTCAGTCAGGATATATGACCTGTAGCTCTGCAAACACTTCGAACAATTTCCCCAAAGTGAAGCATTCAATCTACAGAAATGGAACTAAGCATAAAAATGGATTTAATACAACAAATTATCTGCATCTATTTAATTTATCTACTGTATCTAATTTAGTGGGTTTTGTAAGCTAAGATGGATTTAGGTGTTTAAAGGACTTGCAGAGTTTCTTCATCAGCCTGTTCCCTCAAATCATACCCTGACACATATTTATTTCAACTCCTCTGGGACAGGCTTTCCCATTGAAAAATACTTTGTTCCAGAAAATCTGTTTTTACATCCCAAGACCTTAAATGAAACCATTTTAGAGCTCTCAGGCCAATAGATAAAAAATTGCAATGGTATCAAGTCCTACAGCTGCAGGTGAAAGCTGAAAAGATGTAGAAAGTTGAAGAGTTTAAGCAAACAAGGGACAAAATTTCAGTAACAGCAGGTATTTCTGTGGGCTGTGAAAAATGAGTGAAAGTTTGTTTTTTTTTTTTAGTCTATAACTAATTTGATTAGGCTGTAGTGTCTCAATGTTGTTCAAAACTTACAAAGTCAGTTTATAGTCCAGTATGTGTCTTCTTAGATGTTTCTTTTCCAAAACATGGAAATTAGTCACTGCACACTCATAAAATTAATTCCCCTAGAAGGCATTTTCAGAAAACAATCTCATTAAAAGCAGGAGAATATGACCAAAACTGTAATTTCTATCACTTCAATGCCCTAAACCAATTTCAGACTCTTTCTACTTTTCTGTAAACACCACTTCATTGTATTGACTTTCTCTTGCAGTTTACATGTAATGAAGAACCAATTTCATTTTTATTTATGCCTCAACATATGTTACAAATCCGGTTTCTGACACGGGGTGAAAAATGCCTACAGGGGCTGTACATGTGCTGGGAGCATCAGCAGGTGCCACATGTTTAGGAAGCATTTGGGACAAAGTCATGGGAGGCTCTGTCCCTGGGGAGACTCCGCCTGGAACCCCCTCAGGAGAGAGAAAATTTCCGCAGCTGAGCTGCCAGCGACTTCCCCCTTGGCGGCAGGCAGACCCCTGCATGCCTGGGAAAAAATTCCCAGGGAATCAGGCTGTGGGAGGAGCCCAAGCACATAAAAGCAGTGAACCCCCCTCCAGTCCAGACCATATCCTCTATCAATAAACTGTTGTCAGATACAATATTTGCTGCTTCTGAGCTTTATTTTCATCCAAGAAATATATCAAACAGAATCCTCCCCAGCTCTCCTTACAGTGGGATGGGGACATATTCCAGCCCAGAGGAGTAAAATGAAATTTTCCAAATCACTTGCATTTTTTGGGTTAGAGAACATAGCTATCCTTTTGGCATATAAATTGAGATTTTATAATTTACTCAAAATTTACTCTGTTATCCAAGAACTACCTGGAGCCAGTAGGTCCTTATTAAATAGGACTTATTAATAATTATGTTTGATTGATTGATTGAATACCCAAAAATATGTGTTAGTCTTGGTATTGCTGAGCATAGCAGTATTTCTCTAAATTAAGTTATTCCTAGAGCTAGGCCTATGCATGGTCTAAGCAAGAGAAGTTACTATTGGTTCTGTCACCTATGCAGGTCAGCAGGTATCCTAGCCCAAAGACTGGAGAGAGCCTTAAATCTACCTGCAGAATAAATGTCATAACCATCACCTGCCTTGATTTTGGATTGCTCTGTCTCTGTTATAGCAGATTTCCATCTTACCTCACTGGATGAGAAGAGAGAAGGAATTTGTGACATTTCAGCCTAGAGGTGAGATCTACCAGCATAAATATTGGAGTTGAGATTTTCCTGTCAAGCTACAGTCTAAGATAAGTGCTCACCACTTCTCCAGTACCATGAATTGGACTGTGGAGCTGCACAGGTGCTGAGCAGTGGACCTTAAGTATGGTGCTTAAACCCTAGTGGACATCAGCATTACACATTGACTGCTTTGATCATTTCTTTCCAACTCTGGTAGACCACTCTCATATAATACAGCATCTTCTGTTCACAGCTATCTGCAAAAGTATTGCAGTCTGCTTCTCTCAGGACCATTAAATACCAAAGTGCTTTTAGAAGTTAGGGGCTGTGATAGAAACCTTCTGCAATTAATCCCTAGAATTCAAATCCTAAAAACTTTGTTCTTTATCCTATTTTTGAACCCTACTTCCTCAACATAAAGTTTAACAAGGAGGATGTTTCAACCACAAGAGAGTGCCAATATAAAGATGCTTTGAACTAATATTTGCATTTCTCTCAGAAGACCACACAGGTGAAACGCTGTTCTCCTGAAAGTCAATAATAGTATTATTTCATTATCTTTGGGGACAGAGGCTCAAATGCAGCCTTAAGTGAAGAAAAGAAAGCTCTATTGCCATGGTGACTCTGAAGACAAGGCTAAGAAAGGGAAAATATTTGGACAGAATGAGAAAAAAATAAGGCATCTCTGGTTTTTAATATTAAACTCATCATTCTAGTTACTAACTAGCATATGTAGTACACATAGACAGAAGTGGAGCTCTGTGGAGTAAGGAAGGCCTAGGCAGAAGCTTACCCATGGCACACATACTAAAAGATTATTCCTGTATATTTGCACAAAACTCTTCATAGAGAATGCAGGCAAAACTGTTTCATTTGTAAAAACCAAGCTGGGAAAGTAAAAGTGAGTGACTAGAGTACATATTCTAAGATTGGATTTAAATGCTGGTACAAACTGTAAAGTCTTAACAGAAAAATACAGAGAAGTTGGAACTAGATGGTCTTTAAGGTCCCTTCCAAAGCAAACCATTCTATAATTCTATAATTTTATAACTTGAATTTGTTTCCTACACTTTGACTACAAAACACTTCTTGAAGGATTTATGGACTGCTGTTTCTGCAGTTAATCATTCCCCTTTACGTAACATCTGACACTTGAAATTACATTAATATACCATTAACAGCACCATTAGTATTGGTATCTTAATAACGAAATTAATCGTACGGTGTAGAATTAAAATAAAACTGCACTTCTCAACATTAAATGTGTGAGCTAATATAAAATTCAGTCTCATGCTCTGGGAATGCAATCATGATGTCACTAAGACTCAAAGTTTAGCAGCATAAGGCTGCACTGGATCAAAAGTGTTTAATTGTCCCTGTTTTGTCAGTGATTTTCAAGACAGATGGTTGTTCACCTATGTATGTTAACAACTTCTACAAAAATCTGTTTTAATTAGATCTTTATTTGGATATTTATTTTGTAGGAAACTTACAGGTTTCAGAGATGACTACATGAAGTCACATCCAAAGGGCAGGAATGCTTCATAATTCTGGTAATATGCATGCAAATAAATACAAGCATAGATTAGTATATCATTTATAATCTAGGAAATTTACTGTAGAATTCCTAATATCCATTCAAATATCTTTTCTCTGAAATAATATTAAACTCCTAATCCCCAGGCTGGCCTTCTCAGATGCCTTTTCCTATTGAAAAAGAAATCTTCATTATTTTGAAAAATACTGTTTTTTAATTTCCTTGGCTAATCTCTGATTTTAGGCTTCAGAAAAGGTCAGCACCTTTAACTTCTTCTGGAAAAATCGATTTCTACTTTGATTCCTTTATTTATCCCTTTTTCCCCCCCAATTCTATCTAATTATTAAAGATATTCTTTCAAAAGAAACCTCTGAAAGGCATTACATTAAAAAAAAAAAAAATAAAAATCAGACAGTTCAAATAAGCCACATCAATAACAAAAGAGGAAGTTAAGCGTTCCAAACATCATACTGTTTGTTCTGCAAAGTAATGGATTTTGGAAAGTTTTTGGATGTTGTAGAAGTAGTAATAAATCTCTTGGGGTGTGAGGGTTTTTTTGCTGCTCAATAAGTGATTCTTAGACATATGATCAAGCTTTTTCTGAGTGAATGGAAGCCAAGAACATTCAGAGGAGTCACCTACGCAGGTTAATTTTTCTGTCTTGCATATTTCACGTAGTACTTTGTGTTGTGACTTCAGTGAACTTATATTTGGCATTCCTTACATTTAGATGACAAGGACTGTGTATGTGATTGTGCCAAGCTTATATAAACCTGATTTATAAAAGACAGAATTAAAGCAAATTCTTAACTTCTTCGGTGAATGTGCAACAATATATTAGTTGCACATCTTTCAAACTATTCAGTATTTGAAAGCTGCTATAAGTAAAATAGACATCAAAGAAAACACTGAATTTGGGCTGCATTATCTACTCCATGGAAAGCATGTAATTTTCTGGTGGTAACTAAACCAGCCACTCTTCAGGCACAAAGCCAGTAAATATGTCTATTGAAAAAATATTTTTATGTCCTTTGAGAACTTGGGAACTTTTCTTCATGAGGCAAATGTAAACACACAGCAATAGAACTGGAAAAGCAGTGTTTCAATGCTGTTGTTGGATGTCTGGCTCTTTCCTGAAGAATTCAGGTCCTTTTAAGAGAGAAAAGATAAGTTTGGGGAAAACAATTCTCTTGGACACAACAGCAAGAATCCTTGGCTTTCTTCCTTGACAATCTGTGAATTACTATTTTCAAGAATAGAAAAAAAAACTCTAATATTGTGATAAAGACCAAAGAAACACAAAAGAGATTTCTATGCCTGCCTTCCATTAGGCTGTTGTTTTGGTGGAAAAAGTTACCATTTGTAGGAAGTTTCACCTTTGCAGTTGTCCAAGAGAACCAGAAAGAATTATCCTTTCACCCTGAAAGTGATACTGGACCACTGGTCCTTGACTGGTCTCCAAGATTATATTATATAGATTAGATGAAATGATGACAAGATTTGTTGAAAAATAATGAAAATCTGCTCCAGGGTAGAGATTGGACTAAATGGGCACATTTTCCTTCTGGTGTAGGTAAATATATATAAAGAAATACTTGAACTGACAGAGGTTAACAAAAAATAAGTGCAGCATCTTTATAGACAGGAGTCTTATCTTGGAAGGAAAGTAACAATTTAGTGGAAACATTAAGTACAGAGAAGCAGATTGCTGCTACAGTATCGTGGGTCTATTTTTCATATTTACTGTGGGACTATCTGAAGCACTTTTACCAGAAGCCAACAGGCTGTCTTTTCATTCATAATTCATGCTGTTTTCATACAATGATCCTTTGTCATAATGAACACAAAGATTTCACATCTCTGTAGCATCATTCATCTAGGTGAATCACAAATCACTTAAATATCACACTACTTAAACATATTGGATTTAGATTTTTTTTTTTTTGCCAGCCACTGAAATAGGGCTGTTATTTCTTGTCGTGCCAAGAGAAAACTGAAACAGATGGAAAAGCCAGCTTAGTGACCCCTTGATACATATCTCTCTGCCTCCTCTCCTCTACAGTACAGTAACTGAATTGTGAAGTCTCTTCATTTTGCAAATAATTACTGCAGTTCAGCAGTTCTGAAGTTCAAGCATCATATTTTTCTTTGAAAATTTTCTGTTGTAAATATTCAGCCATGATGGGAGTCTATGCATGGTGGCAGAAGATACAACACTGGCTATTCCCACTCCATATCTGAGACCAGTCTCCTAGAATAACATTTAAAAAAACTGCAGTAAATTTGTGGTGATATTTTTGTGCTTGAGAAGCTAGAATTCAGACCTTTGATTCTTATATTTTCAGAATACCTAAAAGTATTTTCCATTTTTTTCTTCACATAACTTTAGAACTTACTTTACATTTTGCACCTTTTTGACAAAATAGGTTTGAAGCACATAATTTTCCCAAGTTTTTTCTGACTTTTATTAATGGGATAAGTGTCTACATATCCTTTTTCAGTGCTGTTTTTGTTCAAGTTGCATTTTACATCTTTAAGGTTATAATTTTTTTAATAAGTCCAAAACTATATGGATTTAATTTTTTCCCTGCCATTCTACCTACTTCTGCCTATGAAAAAATAGCAGCTAAATAGGTAGCATCTGTTAACCTCTGCAAACCACTTTGTTTCATCCTATTCCTGCATGATAGTTAACTATCTTACCCCTGAACAACAAGGGAATTTTTTCATAAATTGATACAAAATCCCTTTCAGATGGTTACCACGTTGGTACAATTGTCATAGATTTGTCTTGAATTCTTTACCAGTCTTAAAATCATAAAAGGTCACATGGAACCTGGCTTCTGCCTTCACAGCACCTACTGCAAAAGGTCATTGCATCCAAGACAAGATATGTATAGCTACTAATCTAGGTTTGACTAATTTGGATTGTAATAACTCAGGAAAAATGCAGTCCAGTCTAGTTTACACACAGCGTTGGAGCAAAATCATATGTTTTGCTTTGATCATTGACTACAGCAGCAACTCGATTAACAAAAGTCCAGAAAAATAATTGGCTTCTAAACTCATCACAGATAAAGTACAGCACTCTTTTGTTACATTATAGTGGGAGCTTACAGTTGTTTCCAAACATACAGGGCCAAAGTTACTCCTAATTTAACTGTAATAAATTCTGCAGAATTAAATGAAGAATGAGACAAATTAATTCAAATTAAAAGGGCAACTATTTCAATTGCTGTTGAATAAAAGTATTTCTTACCTTTAACCTCACCTGGTACATCCAAGTGTTGGATTTCAGCAGGCATTTTCTTTTTATTATTGTGTGACAACATAATGACACAGAAGAACATTGTTCCAGTAGTGGTTACAGATAGTTCAGTTTGGGGAATCCAAAAAAAATTCATGGCAGAAAAAGTGTTGTTAAAACCTGAGAGTGATTAAGCAAACTTAATCATCAAGATCCCCTTTCTTGATGGAATTTTGCAAATAAGGACTTAGCAACATGGAGTCACTGAGGAAAATTAATCCAAATTATCAATAGGTGTTCCTTCTTAATGTTTTTTTATATACTATACTAAAGAATAATTCAGGATAAAAGGGCCTTAATTAAATTTTAGTATTATTATTTTCAAAGCAAGTTAAAGTGACTAGCATTGGAATAATTTCTGTTCTGACCTGGGGCATCTATATAGGCATTCAACACTGCTTAACTAATCCATGTAGAAAATTAATTTGACTTAATTTTCCTGGATGTTCTCACATAAACCAGCTGACAGATATGCACTGAGTAAATCTCACTTCATATAAAATATCAGCATTGAAATACAGGAGTGGAAATGCCTCCACCACGTTCTCTGACAGGCAAGAAATCAAGTATTGCAGTCAGCACTGCTTGAGAGATGAGCAAGAGGGAGTTTATAAAAGGCAGTTCTGTTGAGCCAGACCCCACTCTCTCCAACCCAGAGCTGCTTCCTCACATCCTTCTGTCAGAAAAACAGTAAGAAATTTTGAATAAGACCTATGCTTCTAAACAATTCCATTGGTAAAGAGGAATTTGAATGGCTGAAGTCTACCTGGAAAGTAAATAACAGGTTCTTTGAAGAGAGAGAGCAGAGAGGGTGAGGCAGAAAGAAAGCTTACACAGAGGGAGTTTAAAAGGAAAAAGGTGACACACTGCTAGCAAAAGTAAGGTCTGCAGTAAATGGAACAAGTTGAAGAGAAAACATAACTGAGAGGTTAGTATGGAGGCTTAGGGATTAATTTCTTTCATGACAATTTGAGGACAGTCTGAAGTAACAGAACATTGAGTTTCTTCACGGGAAACAAATAGAGTACATTACCAAATGTACTGTCTGCACATAGCATAAAAATACAAAAGAGAAGAGATATAGAAGAGGAATTAGAAGCCCAGCCTTCTGTTTACCAGACCTGTCTTGTTGGAAGAATTCTAAGAAGTTCGCATAGCAAAAATCGGACCAATCTGATCTGAATCTTTTAGCAAACAGGGACTCATAGCAAAATAAATATTAAGGTTTAATTAACAAGTTTTGATCACTTCATTTGTGATAGCATATTTAGTACTTAAAATTAGAGCTTTCTAGTTCTTATACCAATGCTATTTAAAGAAAGAATAAACAAAAAACTCACAGTAAGCTAAAATTTACAGCAAAGTATGCAAAACAAAAAGGGTTACCCAATGGCCCATAGTGCAATACAAAATACAACTATTAGTAAAAAAAGAAAAGCAGTGGAATTCTTTTACAGAAAGAAATTACATTGCTTCCCCTGCAATGCAAGGAATTTGTGATAGTATATCTCTTCCTCCTCTTTGTTATGCTTGAGTTATCTTGGTCTCACTGGAGACTGAATTAGCCTTACTTTGGTTTTAATTCCTTGATTACGTACAAAAAAAAGGTTAAAAATTCAGCCAGAGGCTTTATTAATTCTGGCAATTGGCAAAAAGTATGTATCAGAAATAAAGCAAGATGAATCCTAGCTGAGAAGATAATCAAATACTTATTTTATGCCCATTTTGCATCCTAAGATTGCATTTTTTATCTTCATTACTGCACTGCTCCCATTATTTTCTCAAGCCCCATAGGAATAATTGTGAGACACTGGTTTGTAATGCTAAAATAAAAGTTTATCCAATATAATGTGATGAAAAAAGAAACTTAAACGAAGTTATATCAGTTTAGTTCAACTAAGGAACTAGATTTGCAGCTTCATCAACTTCAGTTGCTCATTTACACTTTTTTTTTAGTTAAATGAAACAAAACTGCGTCTACATGAAGACTTTGTTTCCTTTTCCCTGTTGATAGAACAACACGATTGAGAGCTATATCAACAAAGAGATTTAAGTATCTGAAGCAAGGGGCATGAAGCCTAAGCCTGATGTTTATATGTCCAAAACAGCTGCTCTTAATTAACAGCTGCTGAATCCTGGAGTTACTTATGTGCCTGCCAATAAACGACAGTAAAACACTTAACACTTACTTCTTCCTCATCAACAAAAGTCACACCAGGCATTTTCTCAGTCTCTGTCTCTGGACTCTGAATAGCTCAAGTTAAACATTACAAAGCACAGCCTAAATGTCCTAAATGCATTTAGCTTTTAGACAGAAACTAATCTAGAGAGACTTTATAAGTTGCTAACACAGGACTCTGGAATTCATATTCTGAAGGGAAGACTTCAAATTCCAGGCTTCAGGAGCCAGAAAACCTGAGGGTATTACACAAACTTGGAACTACATATCATGTGAGACTCCTGTGCCTGTGCAAACAAGAAAATGACACAGCTGAAGAGTGAGGTGGTGAAATATCTAGTTCTCAATTAGTCATGGGCTGGACAGCACAGACCCAGCAGCTACTGGACTTAGCAACTAAAAACTGGTAGGAACTGGAAGCAAGGTTGTTTAGCAACTTACATTGAAAATGCTGCTCACTTTTGCATGAAATCCCACTCTCCCCACACCACCTTTAAGACCTTTCCTAAATCCCAGGGTATTCCACTGAGACCTGCAGCCAAGAATACAAAAGAAAATAGGCAGAGAGAGATAAAATGGTGTGCAACTTGCTTCCAGATGAGTTTTTAATGCAAGGTGTAATACATTTAAAGCATAGAAATCTAGAGTTCCCAAATTCTTCCTTCTCTGCTCTCATCCACGGGCTTTAACAATAAAGCTAGGTAGCCTAGCATTTCCCTGCTCAAAGCAATATCTCTGTAGCGGGGCTAAAGATCCTTAAAATGGAGGATAATATATTTTAAGCTGTTAGATCACATGTGCATCTATTATCTCGGTAAGAGGAAATCAAATAAATAAGATTTTAAGCACATAACTTTAAATGTCTGCAGAATCAGAGAAAATGGAATGTCTAAAAGTAAAATGCAGAAATACAATCTTCTTCAGAGACATGAGCACAAATACATATTTCATTAAATCTAGCCTTTTGCTATCTTCTAGGGAGATGCCTTGTCTGGCTGCAACATTTTTTACAGACAGTAAGAGATGCCTAAGAATAGACCATGAAATAAATACAGGTTTTAGCTTTGTTTATTCTAAAAGAAAATGACAATTTATAGGCAATAACAAGTGGTGAAGGATGTTAGGCTTTGTCACTCCTTTCTTTTCCAATTTTTTTCTTAACAAGGTAACTTTGAGAAAAATTTGTAGTAAGATCAGAAGGCCCAACATAAATCACTTAAGCTCGTTAAAATTACATTGACTGGGAAGAATAAGAAAGAAAAGGTATTAAAATTGCTTCTTCTATTTTATCATCAGTATGTACAAGATTCTCAAGGCTTGATAACAAACCAGATGGCTGTAAAATGAAGCATTTTTCCGCCAGGCATTCCTCTACTCTTTAAGGCTAATTGGCACTTTGCACAGAAGAATTATCGAATCTCGAATTAGCCACTTCTGATAGCACATCACATCTGTTTGTCTGTCATTCTCGTGATACGCTGGGATTGTTGAATAATTTGTTTACAAATAAGAGAACAATCTGTGCTAAAAGTTTTGCAGATGAATAGGGACATCTGGAGAAAAGCAACATTGCATTGATTGTTTCAGAATAGCCCAGGCAACTGAGAAATAAAATCCTTTGCCAACCATTAGTCAACAAGATGGTGTGTCTTCACAGCTCTGTTAGCTTGAGGTACCATTTAAATGTTGTTCCCAACTCCAAACTATGCTGTTTTATTTCATTTACAAGTAGTGTTTCCTGCACTGTCAGTATATTTTTTTTTCCCAGTTTCAGTCTCTACCATCAGATGGGTTTTTCTGAAATTGCCTGCACAGTTAGTTGTATGCTTGACTGGACAGAAAGCTAAGGGGCAGTAAGAGATAAGATCTTTAGTAAGAAACATCTGACTTGGATGAAGGAAAACAAGCGGGCCACAAAACCAGTGGGCCATGATTGTGAGAGAAAAGAAACATTACTTTGTAGGCAGAAAAAGGAAATGAAGCAGTGATTTCAATATACTCCATTATTTAGTTGCCTTTCACTGTAAGAATTATATATCCCTCTGTCTTTGATAATTTCTTGTGCCATCCTAAACAGCCCATCAAATGAAGAAAGTGTATACAACATCCTAGGATTTCTCCTGTAGCCAGTGTTTCCTTCAAATGGTACAGCTACTGTTTTGTGAAATTAGCAGCAACAGAAAACTTTTCTTTTTCTGATTCTCTACTGAGCAGGTGGCTATCATGGATATCCATAATTTCAGGATTCAGTTATATCAGAACTAGGAAAATCTCTTATAACAAAGAGAACTAAAGTTCATTTCTCATTCAAATCAGCTTCAAAATAAAACCAAATTTGCAGAATCCTGTGG
This sequence comes from Toxostoma redivivum, assembly GCA_013397375.1. Classification (NCBI taxonomy): domain Eukaryota; kingdom Metazoa; phylum Chordata; class Aves; order Passeriformes; family Mimidae; genus Toxostoma; species Toxostoma redivivum. Next base: position 627,076 of record VXBI01010439.1, on the reverse strand, counting down.
ATACATAAAAAAGAAAACATGCTTACAGAAATGATCTGGTATTACTTTTATAAGAGCAAGTCCTTCCATAAGATCAGCTTGCTTTATTTTTTGGAATAACTTCTAGTTACCTTGCAAGAACTAGATAAAATCTGACCAGCAGATATTAGGTGGGAAGGAAGTATTTTACATTTATGAGATGTACCAGTGATGACAGCGTGGGAAAATGAGCAGAATTGTCAGAAGCCAAATCCCATAAAATCTTAGATTATTTCCAAATCTCACTTTTTTAAAATAAAAAATTATTACACATTACCATGTCTGAACCCTATTCTACCCAGATCTGTGCAAGATATGGCTACTTTGCTTCTTCTATCTGTCTATGTACTGTGATTTTACTGTATATATCAGAAAATTTAAAGCTCTAATTCTTCTGCTGCTGACAGGAACAAAGCTTCTGAGCATGCAAAAATGTTAAAGAGTCCCAAGAAAGAAATTGAAAAGATAATTAAATACCCAGACTTAGCTATTTTGGAGATGTGACACCACAAACCAGCAGCACAGAGGTGGTTAATGAGCAGGATCAGATGCATTCATGAGAGTAAGAAAACAGTGTATTAGTGGCCAGGAGTTTCACAAACACTTCACACAATTAAATATACACAGTACAAAAGGCTGCATGTCAAACAAAAGAAAAAAGAAAAAAGGGGAAATCTCTATGGATTACCTTTGGATAACCTTTACAAATCTGAGGTACTGCTGACCTAGGGGAGCTCTTGTCCAGAAAAGAGATCAATAAGTCCTCTTTCCTCATTTGCAACTATTTATATATATCAAAGCTGATCCAATAGGGGCTAATACTTAGCATTGTGTGACCTAATCAGCATCTTCAGTCCAAAGACATCATCACAAATTGAGATTAATGGGCTAGGCACGCTTTGAACATTCAGAAAATCATTATCCTTGCATTGATGGATGCACAAAATACAGAAAGAGTAAAATGACATTATGTGAGAAAAGAGGAAAATAGTATGTTACTTATATTTATCAACCTGGTCCACTTAAAGCAGCACAATAGGAATTATGAATTTTTTTTTCCTAGAAAACTGAGGCATCTTGCAAATAAAATACAATAAATTATCTAGTGGAAGAACATTGGGGGTGAAACCCACACACAGCACTGTAAGGATCAAAAAATAATTAATTGAAAAGATTAAGTTATGTGTAGGTAGAACATGGATTTATATTCACTATGTATAGGTGCTAATACACATAAAGAAGAGGAAAGATACAAAGGCAACAAGCAGGGGAATATGAAAAGGTGCTTGTATTTTCTTTATCTATTTTAGAGTTAGACTCTAGTCTTAAGGCTAGAGTTACCATGAAGTCCACAACACAAGCTGAAGAACAGACATCTAGGAGATAGGATGGACTGCAGGACTGAAGAGATCTAGATGAGGTAGCACTGGAGACAGATCATCAATTCATCAGTGAGGAGAAAGCTGAACAAAACCACCTGAAGGGACAAGATGACAAAATAATTTTAGTATGACTTCAGTGGAGGTGGAACAGACAAGGAGTACCCCCTTAGGGCAGTCAAGCAGCCAGCCTGGTTTCTGTGTGTTCTTCCTGGTGTCAGACACAAACACAAACCATGGTATCAACACCCACACATGTCCTTCTCTCCTTGTGCAGCTGCAGCACAGGGTGTTTGTGCTTCACTGTCAGCTTTTGAGCACCACAGCAGCTCCCCTGACACAGACCCCATCTGGAGTGGCTGCATCCTTGCCATGGACCTACAGCAACAAGTGCAAGCCTGGGAGAGTGGGGCTCATGCTGTCTGTCAGCTGTAAAGAGTAGGATCAATCTGCAGAATGGGTTTTTTTTTTCCTGAGTACAATGTTTGACACCAAATTATTGCTTGTTGGAGACTTAGAAGTAAGAAAGATAATGCTTTTATCAGAAAAGGACTGCAAATTTACCATTACTTATAAAAAAAAACTAATTGACATCAACAGGAACAGAATAAGATACTTCTTAGTTTGACAAGTACTACTTTATACAACTACTAGCATAATTTCTTTTAAATTAAGCAAAGCAGTAAATAACAGGCCAATACCAAGAATCACACCAAGACACCTGCTGACAAAATCCTGCAGGTAAGTTAATGGTTATAAGACAACTGTTCTATTTGCAGGAAAGTACTGCTAATAAATTATTGTTTAAGATAGATAAAATTTTAGAGACATAACAAAACCACTTTTTTCTGTGTGACTGAGATTTACCTATAGAGCAAATAACACTACTAAGGCTGAGTAGTCATTCTTCACTCCAAGAAAATAAACATGACTTGAATTTCACACTCAAAGACATTATTTTGTTAAATGAAAAATGTTAAAATAAAATTTAAAAAATGATAAAATTGCATAAATTTCATATCCAAAATACTTCAACAAGATGAAACGCTTCCTGCTTTGGTAGGACATTTTCTTGGTGCTAATTACCCAGAATGAAAAGAGCCACACACCTTGTAATTATAAAACTTCCTCTAGCAAGAAAGGCACAAAATGTATTATGCTTGTTTGCAAAGAGCAACTTCTCAGTGTTCTGCCTTTGAAAACATAATTTGCAGCTGTTTCAATGCCTTCTTATCCTGCCACATTATGTTGGAGTAGACTTCTAAACAGAGAATGTTTCATTAGTTTCAAATAAATTTTCAAATTTCTTTTAGTTGTTAAAAAAAAAAAGGTCAAAGTAAGAAAACTGAGACAACCCTTTCTCAAAACAACCAGTTACCAGGAGAATTTGTTCTTTACTAGGCGAAGAACCAATACTTTTGTTGGCGTTTCCCAGAGGAAGAACATTACTTTGGTTAAATTTAAGTTCATTTTACTCCATAAGCTGTTATTCTACTCTTCTCCTTGTCTTTGTGTAAGCACACATTGAATTTATTTTATTCCCATGTTTAAATGTTTTTGCAAAAACTCTGAAAGCTATGAGTGAAACAGACATCATGTAGTGAAAAGCAAACTAGCTTCCCAAAATGAGGCTTCCTAAACCTACAAGGCAGGCTGATTCCAGTTTAATGGATGGGAGGATATGTATCCTTGAGACAGGGACAAAACCCAAACGTTCAAGAGCTGTTTCAAACACACCCTAACTTTTCCATAAATTGCATCCCATCTTCTGCTTAATACTTAGCACAGCAAGTAGAATAAAGCCCCTGGTCATCACACCTTGTACTTAGAGTTCACTGCGAAGGAAAAAAAATGAGTCCCCCATAACTACTCATTCTGACATCTCAGTCTAAACCATGTTACTTTGTCAGACAGACCAAACTCCCAAGAACCTATCTCCAATTTCACAAAAAAGCCAAGAAAAACGTTCAGTATAGAGACTTGTATTATTTGGGTCATGGACACAGACACAGATCATGGGTTTGATTGACATATTTGATCTTACAGTAGACAGATTCTGGCAAAATAGACACTCATGCAACAGAGCAAAAATGCTTCAAGTGTTTTCTAGAAACAAACACCACTGGTTTGGTAGTAATAGACAAAAGGATTATTCTTGCATCTCTTCTTCTGCTTTATTGCTTAAAGTTAGAAAAAATCCCTCTGCCAATCTATGCCATAGTTTCTCAGGGACAGGCTGAAGGCTCTACATTTCTTAAATTTGGAAAAAATCTTGGAAGGTTCATGATTAAGATTTTTATCTCGATCTCACAGAAGTAACACAAAGCTGCATACAAACTGAACCATGATTTCCACAGCCTGCACCTTTTTCATCTGATTGTTGGAAGCCAACACAGGTCTGTCAGCAGCTACTGCATACACAACCACAGAGAGAGATAACATAAATAGCTTTTTGTTCTACTCAAGCAAAGATTGCTATTTAAAAATCAATTACACTCATATCTCCAAATTATATCCTTATCTTGCTAGTGGCTATAATCCTTACTGAAATTAAGCCAGGATTTGGCACACTAATAATCAATAATTAAGTAGCAAAGATAATTATAGAGCCAATGGGGAATTTACAGAGAGGAGTTGTTAGTTTATAAATTGATTGTCATTCTAACAGGAGGTTGTATAATGAGGCTTGTGTGGCTGTCACTAACAGGCACCTGGGACATGATCCATGACTCTCTGCCACCCTCAGTTTTTAGACCATTACAAAGCAGAACACTTGAGAAGAAGGAAAAGGCAAATAGTTGTTTTTTGCTAACAAGAGCAATTTCCAACCAAATATCAATTTTAACATCTCCCCAAAGGTGACAGAAGAATGTAATGAAGCCAGTGAAGCAATGCTGCCTGTCTTCTGTTTTGGCAGTATGAGTCATTCATTCACTATTACCCTGGGCTGCAGCTGCCCTGTCTAATGAGGCTAATGAAATGTCCACTACATCTCTCTGGCATTACTGACATACAGAATTGAATAACACAGCACCACTTGGAAAAAGTAGATATAAAATGTGTTGAAACAAATAAATGCACGTGTCTGAAGGAGACCTCACAATGCTTGCTCTTCTCATTTGAACATTCCTTCCTACATATTTTAAAAGATTCCACTGGCAATGTTTTTAAGTTTCTCAACTTGCTATTATAGATCTTTTCTTTCTTCTCAAAGTTCCCATAGTATATCTGTTGTAGACAGGTAAAAGATGTTATAAAAAAAGGTCCTATGAAATCAGGCCTTGCTCTTCTGAACTACCAAGCTGCACTTCTTCTGAGAGCAACTTGCAAGTTGCCATGCAAAACAATCTTAGGTATGAAAAGTTCGTTAACACAACAACCTATTCTTGGGGAGAAAAACAAGTGCACTTGTATAAACAATAGGTACATCACATGAGAATCCACAAAGCAAAAATGTAAACACCTGAATTTTAGCACATATGCCCAAAAACACCTCCTAACCAATGAATTAAATAGCAAGAAAACTATTAACCAATCGGAGTTCAACATGAGGTCTACAAAGATGGTATAAAAATTCATTATATGAGTAAAGGATTGGCTTTTCTGCATGAAGAAACTGACTCCTGGCTGATTTTTTCATTACAGCATCTATCCACCACTAAAGTATCCATGTGTTTGTATAAATAAGTTAATACATATTCATCAAGGATTTAATAACAGTAGTTATTAAACACTCACTTCAACTCAACTTCTGCTGTACAAGAAGTTGCAACAGTTTCAGTGAATATTCTCACAGATGTCTGTTTCTGGGCTGGTAACTGTTGGAGGGCAGTGTGATTTCCTGCACTGCACAACAGAATAAAGACTAATTGGCACACACTATCTTTCTGATTGATGATTATGTGAAATCAAAGTGACTAAAAGGTTTGGAATTAGCATTATGAGCAATAGTCTTCTCACTGAGCTACAGTAAACTGGAAGGCAATTCCACTGACAGGGGATAAGTCCTTGTTTGGACACCTTATCTTTTCCACTTTGGCCTGCCTTGAGGTCTGGCTCTGCTGACCTCCCCACTACCCCAGTCACACAGAACTGTGAGCAGAAAGACCAGCCTCAGCTGGTACACAAGCAAGCAGGACTCACAAGATAGCTCACTTTGTCTATCTGATTCACAGTGAAAAAGCACTACAGTAAGATTAGCTTTTGCAACAAATGAATTTCCAACACTAACACAACAGCAATAAGGACAAGTTTCCCCTGGGATCCACTAAAATGAGCACATCTGATCTGTAAAGCCAAGACAACATACAGCAAACACACTTCATATGTAGAAAAAAGTACTTCAAAATACCTCAATATAACAGTATATTTAGCTGGATCCAACTCTGTTTAGGGGTGACATATTGCTCTAATGCATGCAGATTAACTCAGCTTCTACCTAGTTAAACAGTGGGATTCATTTTGTCATCAGTTAGTGCTAACCTTTGATATATTACCTCTGACCACAAAACTAAATCTTTACTGGAGTATTTATATTTATAAAGTCACTGCAAGAGCATTTCTCTAAAGGGCACTATGTCAAACTCTCATTTTAAATTATTTGTTGACCCATTTTTTCACAAGAAAAATCTGATACACTTTCACAGAAGAAACAGATACAAGATGAGGAAAACAAGCTCTAGGTTGAAGAGAGAAGATAAGGAAAACTAAATCTGACAGATGTTGATTAATATGATCTGACAAACATTCACTCGTTTGAGACTCTGAGTAACTATTATTATTGCAGGGAATTCAAACTATGGAAGAGTATTTTAAGACAGAGTAACAGAACAAAAAATCACAGAAAAGAATGAGCATTTTCTGAGCTCTTCCATTCTGTTTTTGTGCTATTGACTCAAAACATACCATTACTTCCCACATACAATAAGGTATAAGAAATTATGATACTTTATTTTCCTGTGTGAAAATATGAGCAATTTATGGAGAGCTATATGGTGTGAAGTGAATGTAAATCCACAAGCAGAGAAAACCAGCCTCCTCCAGAAGATGGACCAGATAATCTGAAGGAAGCTCCATAAATGCAGCCTATGGAGACCACTTGGCTCTTATCACCTCAGCTAAGGACTAAAAGTTAAGCAATCTGTATTGCTACTTTCAGCTTCAAATAATACATAAGAATCCAGTTCGTTCCCAGGGCTTGGACGCCTGCTTTTGGTGTGCACCTGATTTTGGTGTACTCTGATTCCAGAAAAATCTCAAATAGCTGAGTTATTGCTCTGTTAGTACATTCTGGCCATTAGCTTACCACTGAGGTTGGTTTTGGTTACCTCCAAGTGAAATCCATGGAATTAGCACCAAAATCTTGGGCACTCTTTCATAAAATCACCATCTTTCACCTGGTTATATCTATCTTTACATAAAAAAAAAAAACTTTTAAATTCTAGGCATTTTTTTTGTGATTTCTCATTAATCTGTTTGCAATTGAAATAATAATTACCCATCTTTCAAATGTTTTGATTTTCTCACAAAGGAATCTGTACGGAAATAAAAATTCTTCACATTTCTCATTTCTTCTGACATTGAAAGCAAGTAATTTTATTAACATGACATTTCCCCTAGGGGTAATCACCTCTTATGTTTCATGATACAAGTAATTAATGTTTTTATTCAACTTACCTGAGACTATGAATAGTATTTCAAGTGGGTTCCACCCTCATGTATCTGGTATCAGCCATATGGTAGGAAGGAATAATTGTTGTTTATTAAGCCTACATTAAACTTTCAGAGAACAATTTTGTGAGATCCCATAAGGTCGTATACTTACTGCAGTCATTAATCTTCCCCGGGCATCTTTAATCAGGCTGATCTGTCAGAACCATTAAAAGATGTTAAGCTTACAAAAATGCTTAAATTATTATGCTTGTTCTTGTCTTTTAAAGCCAATGTGTTACTGAATTATTTTCATATGTGAAATTTCTCTCCTTTAAGCTCTGGAATCAGGTTCCCCATATAAAGTATATTTTAGAAATGTTTTCTGAATCTGTAGTGAAAACACCATATGAACATGACATGCTGGTTTTAGAATTACTGTGAAGTATCCACATCAAGAGCTCGCGAGATGGATACAACATTTCTAACACAAAGAAAAATAACAAGAATCAAACAATTAACATCTAAAGTCAGTAGCCAAAGTTCATGGAACAGATAGGTATAAATTGTCCAGTAAAATAGCCCTGAAACATTGCAGAGAATAATTTTAGGGGCTATTGGCATTGCAATATGGTATTTGCAAAGAAAGTGGAGAATAGAACACTGTCTAAGGGGTATTGATGGTACCTCTGTAGTCCTGAACAGTTACTGCAGACATTGACCTCTGTGTCTTCCTGCTATGCTCCACATGGCAGGAATTTGGCAACAAATGGCTCTGTTATAACTTACACATATACTTTAGTCTTTTCATATGCTACCAGAGAGAGTTTGGAGGAGGCAGGTCTGGCATTTGGTCACATGCTTTATCTCACAGACAGTACTGTCTTTCCTGAGGAGGCTGCTGTGGTTGCCATGCTTCCATGGGGAATTCATATGGTGCCACAAAATATCAGTGCAGCTACACAGGAATTAATTTGAATGGAAACAAGAACAACACCTTGCATCCAAAACCAAAAAAGAAATTAAGTAAGTAAAAAACCTGACTTCCAAATGTCAGCTAAAATGTCTTTTTCTCTGAGCCCCCTAAGCACTTTAAGAGGAATTCAGGAGGGGACAATAACAGATGTCAATGGAAAGATCAGATCCTTCGATGAGACGTGTCATCAAAAGAGGTGAAGTATGGCTTCTATTCATAATATAATTCTTCAAAATGCATTATCAGCCCCTTTGAGGAAACTCAGCTTATGTGTTAAGCAAAGCACCCTTTCCATACCAACGATGTTCCTAAGGCTCTAACATCTAGAAGTCATTACCAAAATGTCCTCCAAAGGAGCCCTACAGAAAGCAAGTAGAAGGAAGGGAAGAGAAAGCACCCAGGGGTAGTTGGGCCAGGCAAGGTAGGGAGTTGCTGGATTGGTGATAAATATTGATATCCAAAGGTTTTTCAGACACCTTTAAAAGACTGACTACTTGCATAAAGAGAGAACATATACTATTATTATCTTTTTATAAATTGAACCTAGAACATTTTCTTGAGACATTTTAGAAGACAGAGAAGTGAAAACTTCCATAAGGCATTCTGTTGGAATTAGTGTTGGGTAACCAGCAGTAGTATTTTAATGGAAATTAATTTAAATACTGTTACCAAACAGCTCAACACCTCTTACAAGGGGAAAACAGTACAGCAATGAGGACAAGACAGCCACATAGGGATTTGTATTTTGACTGGTCATTTTAAATAGTTTGAAGTCACAGGTTCACAAATAACAAACACAATCTCACCTTAACCTTGAAAGCAGTGGGGTTTGAAAATATGCAATTGTGATACTTTTTAAGCAAATATAGTCATGTTTTCAGCACGATGTTTCTTTTAAAGGATTTAACTGAACCTTGGCAGCATAAAGAAGTCATATGAGTGCTCACTTGATTCTCTGTGTATGTTTCTGCAGTACATATGATTCTCCTACTCATGCTTGAAAAAACATGCTTTTCAAAAAACTGATGAGGTCTGAAGAAATTGTCTTACAGAGAAAGATGTAAACAATTCAATGTGCTTTATTCATCAAAGCAAAATTGAGAGATGACTCAATAGAAAACAAACATCTTTGTGGGAGTGAGAAATAGAATATGAAAAAGTACTTTAGAAAAATAAAGTTTAGGTAGGTGAAGTATAGAAAAATTCTTTTCCATTGTACTTGATGAAGTATCTTTATAAATAAGGTTTCAATTTCTATAATTGAGGCTGATCAAGCATTGAAATAAATTAGGAAAAGTTTGTTTCTGTACAGTCTGTTACCTTAATATAAGAAAAGCAGGATATTTGAGAGATATGTTCTCTTCAAATATAATTTGTTATGTGCAACTGTATAAAGCATAAGTCTATTTTATATAGAAACCAGAAGAAAATATTAAATTTATGCTCTTTCTTTCAAAAATTTGTGAAAGAAAGTGAGTTCAACATTTTCAGTCAGAGTAATCTCACAAAATTCAAAGGCCACTCTTTCTCACAACCTGTCCTTTAAAGCTGACACCGGTCTCCTTGACTGGAAAAGGCTGCAGAAGGTTCTGTTTGAACCAAAATAAGCAATTGCAGGAGCCAAGTAGTGTGAATGCATAAAACAGTAAGAGTGTGTAATGATATCTAAAAGTATTTAATAAGGACAACATATGAAATGCAAAGACCCAAATCTGAACGTTTCTATTCTCATGACCAAGATTTTTTTACAAGTCTTCATTGCTTTGATACAACATAAATATAAATATTTTTAAACAAATCATGAAAAGACATTAAGCAAAAAAAAGTCAATTTTTACTCATTTGTTCTTTGCCTTT